>JAVMKO010000007.1:76139790-76365652 GCA_032164245.1 Sternotherus odoratus | reverse complement strand
TCCTGACACCAATACTGTGCATTCTCATTTTATGTCTAGAATAGAATTTACTTTGATAAACTTCAAACCTGAAGTCAACTTTGAGTGACTGGTGCTCTTAAACCATTCCTAATACCTATCCTAAAGATTCCTGCTCAGATTTACTATGAATTATTTTACGTTTATGGAATAACTGGAATAATTCAGATTTTTAAAAAAAGCTTCCCATGCAAAAGTAAACATTGCGCTGCTGCAGAGACCCAAAACCCTCTATGTAATCTTTTCTGTCAACATGCACAATTCTTACCATGTATGTGCCACAGTGAAACGCCGCTGTTTTGTTATGTTGCTATTCAATAGCATCCTACGTAAGAGCCTTGGAGAATTTCTAGGAGAAATGACTGGAGATAACCTGGGTGAAACAGATGAAGACTTCCTGGATGTCTTGGACTTTTCATGCTGCAACAGGTTTTCCCTCAGGGTCTTTACAAGATCCTCGTTCAGCCATGGATTTTGGCACTGTGGATTATCAACTTCAGGTACAGTCAAGGTGTCTGGGCTTGTTGTCTGCTGAGCCATATTCCCCAAGTAGCTTTAATAATACAGTAATGTGATATCCGTTTTGGTTGTTTAAAATATTTCCTTGTTAATTCAGTTCCAGAGAACCGTGCAGAGCTTCTACTCCGACTCAGCCTATTCTGTTTGCAACATGGTGTTGTTGCCTGCCCTCAGCGTCTCTTAATGATCTGCAAAGAAAACAGCGACTAACTCCTCCACCGAAACCTATTAAACATTACCACTCCCCTGACAATCCCGTTGCCAAAGATCACTTACTAGCTATCATAGCAAGTGAACATGAAGGGAAGAAACTGCGTTAGCACGGCTTTCTGTTAGAGCTCCAAAGCTGCCTGTTAAACTATTGGAACTAACGCGCTGCAGCTGCTTGAGCGGCTTCTGGCTATGTACATAAAAAGTGCTAGGAGGAGGGTTTAAACAGCAGATGCGTGTCCGTATTGTTTGTTGTTCTTTCCCTTTGCTTATTCCTGAATCTTAAAATAGGCTGAGAGGAGAGATGAGGGAATGCTGAACATCTTTCTCCTCTCCACCCTCATCGATGTTTATCTTTGCAATCCCATCACTTACAGAATAAAATTGTAAAATATTTTAAGGTAACAAGCACCAGGACAAAATAAATATTAAAAGGTCCACTTATCTTCTATATCACAACTGTAAATTTACCTAAACAAGACCGCAGGAGAGAACAATATGTTCATCTTCTTCAAGAATACAAATTCTCTCTCTCTCTCTCTCTCTCTCTCTCTCTCTCTCTCTCTCTCTCTCTCTCTCTCACACACACACACACACACACACACACACACACACACACACACACACACACACACACACACACACACACACACACACACACACACCGATTGCCACAAGAACTGTTTAATTAGGTGTTCTTAAATCAATACGTCAATACATCTTCCCATGGCCCCCCAAATACTTCTGGAAGATAATTCCTTTTCACAGTTAGTGAGTCCTGAATATTGCCTTATTATGCAATACAGTCTTTATAAGTGAATTCTTAACATATGATAAAAGTGGTCATTATTTATTCTTTTCCAGCAACACTGCTATTGAATTTCATTCTGAAGAAAAGATCAGCTTTCCTTTTGGGAATTATACAAGGCTGCTGTATTTTTCTTCTGATCTAGCAAATCCTCCCTCAGTGCTGACCGCATTTTTTTTCCCCCCAAATTAAGTTCAATCCTCTCTCCCTGAATAGCTAAAGTACTCTTTATAAACATGGTTCAATTTTTCTGAGACGGATATGATGACCCACAGCAGACAAAGCCAAAACTGGAATCAGAGCCCTTATTGATTTAAATTTGGTACATGTCCTACTTTCACGTCACAGAAACAAACACCCCCTTTCTTTTAATATGAACACTCCCTGTGTACTAGAAATGTCACCAAAATACAAGCGATTTGCTGAGTGGCACAGTAAGTGTTATATGCATATTATATCCGTGTAATATGTTTCTCCCATTAAGTTATACTACCTTGCATCCAAGCTCTCAGGGGAGAAAGCATTTAATTATAAAGGTTCCCTGGCAAAGTTACTCACCAATTGGTGAACCACCTTGTGGCCAAGTGAAGCATTGTGGGATTTCATTCTACTCCTGCTGCCTAGGTCTACTAAAATGCTTGGTGACATCCTCCCAGCCAGGTCCTTGTGACTTAGCCCTCCAGGTGGGTCATCTTTTAATCTCACCCTTTCCAGGGTAAACCAGGGTTTCCACCCAACAGCTCCAGGCCCTTATACCAGGTTGACAGTCCTGGTGTAGGCCCAATAATCCTTCTGGCACCTTCTGTCTGGGGTCTTCCAGCTAGTCCTCATATTGAGGCAATGGGGGGAACTCGGTATCTCCCTCTACTCTGGGTTCCAGCCCTAGGATCCTTGTGGCAACTAGTTGTTTTGTCAGAGCTCTTGCTCCTTCTTTGGAGCTACTTCCTACAATGGGTCCAACTTCTCAGTGTCAGAGGATTATATTCTTAGCAGAGGTCTGTCTCAATGTCCAGCCCCTAAACTCAGTCCTCAAGGTAACAGAAGGAAGGAAAAGAAATAAAGACTAGCAACTTCTCTGTCCTATCTATATCCTCCATCTGCCCAAAGTCAGTCAACCTAAGGTAGCTTGTCTTTCTGCCATCATCTTCTCTAAGCCTGACCCTTCTGAAATGAGTTTCTCCCTTTTTAAGGCTCCTCCACTAAGACTGATATGCCCCCCCAGTTGTGGTGGTCCAGGACTACCTCATCCCAAAGCTTCTCTTTAACACCTTCTTGCACAGTATATGGTTTGTATAGCCCATCACACATCCACATGGTGACCATGCTTTCAATATGGTAGTGAGGATTGCCCAATGGCTGATAGTTGGGCAAGCCTCACTACCATATTGAAAGCATGGTAGTGAGGCTTGCCTTGCATCCAAGCTCTCAGGGGAGAAAGATGTGGGAGAGGAAGTTTCTGTTCTCTGTCCTAGTTTCTAGATGGCACAAGAAATCCTGAAAAGGCGAAACTGAGTTGCAAAACAGACTTAGAACATAACAGCAAAGTCTTCCAGATCGCCTCAGCTAGAAGGATGATGGCTTCAGCATAGCTCCTCAAAAGGTGTGTGAGAGAAGAGTAAAAATTATGAAACAGGCTTTGTAAAGGATAAGACTTCCTCTCCCTAATCTCCCCTTCACTGGTTTATAAAAAGCTAGTAATGATGCTACATAAGCCTGATTATTTTTCCAAAAAGCCTAGTTTATGTATGAAAATCCAGGTGCTCTTGTGCTATGACACTCTGTACTCTTGTGCCCACACTAAAGCATTTTCAGGAAAGCAGCAATGGCCTCATAGGACTGGATAGACTACCCTATTTGGGCCCTGATCTTACACCAATGAAGTCAATAGGACTGTTGTCATTCACTTCAATGAACAAAGGATCACATTTCAATTAGTATGATGATACAAAAAATAATTTGTCTTACATACTGGTAGCCTTATTTCCATTATTTGAAATAATGCTCTTAAAATTAGCCAACATAGCAACCACTACTATCTCAATACACTGTATAATGGGTATAGTGTGGCCTTGCCACACATTTAAGGAAATGCCAGTGTATGAATAGCAGCACAATAAGGCCGTTTGTTTTCAACGGAAGTTAGGGAAAATGAAAGTTCGATCATGATACAGTGTCAAAGTCCAGAACGAATAGCTATTGAAATGCTTTCTCCACACTGGGACAGAAAGTTATCTTTCTGAACTTTGGTTTTCTAGCGACTCTAACAACTTCCCATAAAGGTTTACCCTCTATTCCCTCACCAAAAGAGAAAGCTTGGAGGAAACAGAAATCTGATTTTTTTAAAAAATTACAAAGCATATATGACAGGTAGTTTTAAAATATTCAGTTTTATTGGTTTTGACCAGTTAAAGTGCATATATTTCTGACATTTTATAATATATTTTGGATTTGTATACTTTGTAAATTACAGTCCAACACTGTCAATTTTTATAAAGCTGTCTTCACAATCCAAGAGTTTTAAGACTATGTTGAACAAACAAACCTTATCTTCACTGATTGATGTCAATGCCCAGGGTTTATACATACAATGAAAACTCTCAAACTAATTCACACTTATGAAGTTAAATGAAAAGGTTTACTCTAAGACTACAAATGCAAGTGGTCTTCATTGTAACAGGAAGTCAAGGTTTAATTTGAATTACAACTAGTTCTAATGCTACACCATAAGCACACAGCAGTTTAAACACAGACTGTTTACTCAGGAATGGGGGAGGAGGGAAGGAATCTTGCAACGTGACTTGTACAGCACCTTTCTCACCCCACAGTATAAACCTTTGCAAGCAAACTACGTGATGGGGAGGAGCAAATCATTCATCTCTCCTAAGCTACATAAAAGTTTATTTTAAAATGCTAGTATAATGGAGATACACACCATAAATAATTTCCATCTTCCTATGAAAATAAACATGATTAATTGATAAGCACTGCTATTTGGCTCCCTTTAAACAGACACATTTCTGATTTTCCTACTATAAACATGACAACTCTGGACTCCCACAACTTGCCAAAACCAGAAAGGAATGTTGACCACTTCTTTGAATATGGTTAGGCGGACCTCATGACTTGATAGTTTAATGTAAACATCTAATCTTTTTGAACACATGGGTGGGAATGACACTAGAACTGCTGCAGCAGTGCCAATCAACATAATAAATAATTAAGCAGAAATATATTTAGTGGTTGATGTGACTGCTTTTTGAGTGGTGAGTTAATCTGCTGGGTCCATCTGTAACCACTAATAATGGAAGGAGGTTGTTGAAGGTAACCTATTAAGCTTATCCAAAGAAAATAATTATTTTTTCTAGACAGCATAGTTTAACAGGAAATATATGCATCTCATATTCAGAGGACAATATTGGTACTGTTTTTAGGAACAAACTAATATAGCATATGTCAAAGCAATTTATAGATTGAATAAGACAAAGAAGACTTTGTAGCTCCTTAGAGACTAACCAGTTTATTTCAGCATAAGCTTTTGTGGACTATAGCCCACTTCATCGGATGTATAGAATGGAACAGAAGTAAAATGCATTATTTACGATACAGACTAACATGGCTGATAATCTTAAATTTATAGATTGGATACAATTTATCGACCGAATCCCCGAGTTAAACCTAATGTTCAAGTTTTATTTTGATCAGAGCTGCATAGGTAGGCCTTATGTCAAAACTAGATATTATAGCAAGCTAGATTTCATCTTTGCTTCTAGTTCACCCACCATATGCAAAGCTCAGTTGATTAACCCACTGGCTGGATTAAAGCAAAATTTGTTAAAGTAAGTGTTTTTTATGTGTGTGAACATTTCTTGTTTTCTTTTGCTCTAATACAGATTGTGCCCTGTTGCTTACTTTATAATATGAAGGTACCCTTTTCCGTTCACCAGGCATACAAATACACTGTGGGCTACTATTTTGATCTTTTCACATTGTACACTTTTTGATCTTTTCCATTCCATTTTTTAGCCTTTGGTTCTGGCACCGTAGCAGAGAACTAGAATCTCTTTACAAAAGCATTGCTGAACATCTAGAGATAACTACAAGCAAGTAACACTCACACTCCACCCACTATTTACAAGTATAAAATGAAAATCAAACATTCAGTATTTATGAAATTGACATAACCTTTACTTTCCAAAGATATTGATCATGCTAAACAATGTAATAAGATGTTAAAGGCTGACAGTTTCAGATTTCTGTATTAAATATGAAAAGCAAAAACAACCATAGAACAGACAGACATAGCAGAGAAGGCTAAAAGATTCAAAGTACAAACACAATTTGATAAGATAACATGTAGCAGTAAATTAAATATACTAACAGGCTAAACAAATTTGAAAATGGAATGTCTAGGTACCTACAAACTGCTTTGCATATATGATTATGGTGAAATTATATTATATAATTACATATATCACAACACAAGACTATTTCTTAACATAGTATCCCTTAAAAAGAGTGCCACAATATCCTTTGTAGATAGAGTCATAGTGTCCTAAGACTCCCCTTAATGCCAACTGACAGGGCGATTACAGAAATCTCATGAGTCTGGTATGTACATTCTAGTTTACCAAATGAATGGTATGTGAGGTCTCAAATGAAAGCCTGTGTCACACTGGTTATTGATATCATTATTAAATCATTATTAAACATATGTACAGATACAATGCAAGGAGTTATGTGTTATATATATATATATACACACACATAACTCCTTGCATTGTATCTGTACATATGTTTCATATATATCCTGAAAATAGGTTTTTAGAGTCTGTATCACAATATTAGTCATAAGTAGCAGTGAAAAACAGGTTCTGTCAGACAAGAAATGTTTATTCATCTCTCTCTCTGTCAGGATGTAAATTAAGCATTGTAAGCTAACAAGCTAGTTGTGAAGCTAGATCTGAAGTCAACATAGAACAGCATACAGGGGGAAAAACAAGCCCTGGGTATCCTGGCTGTGTGCCAAAACAATTAACTTTGGGGGTATATCTATGAGGCAAAGGCCCCATGGTCTTGCACCTAGGAAGCAAACTGACAGCACATTTACATTCACGCAAATGGGATCTTAGCCAACCTTGTTGAAAAAGTGGACAAAAACTAACCACCAGTTAACCACCAGTCCAAAGAAGATTTATCTCTAGACTCTCGAAAGCATGTTATGCTTTTGTTTTATATGTAACCCTTTGTCTCCAATATTCTACCTTATGTCTTGAATCTTGGATAACAAACCTATTCTTGTTTTCACTAAACATATATAGAAGTGCTATTATGTGAAGCCAAGTGCAGGTCCTGAGAAGGTAAGGGCAAAGGAAGTGCTGGCATAGGACAGCAGACCTAGTATTTCTGTGAAAAGTCAATGTCAGGGGCTGGATATCACAGGAGAATATTCAAAGGTATTCTGGTATGGAGGAAGGGGCGGCTCTAGGCACCAGTGCAGCAAGTGCATACCTGGGGTGATAAGCTTCAGGGGGCGGCCTTCTCCTCGCTGCCAGGGTGGCAGTCAAGTGGGCTTCGGTGGTGTGCCTGCAGAAGGTCAGCCGGTGCTGCGGATTCAGTGGCATTTCGGCAGCAGGGACAACGAAGCTGAGGGACGGTCCGACCTCCCACAGAAACACCACTGAATTGGCGGGATCACCGGACCTCCCGCAGGCATTCCACTGAAGCCCGCCTGACTGCCACACTTGGGACGGCAGAAAACGTACAGCCGCCCCTGTATGGAGGTGCACCTATTGCTAGATAAGGGCAAAAAAGGGCTGGCAGAGCCCAGATGAGAATGTTTTAGTGTCTAACAGACTGGTGTCAGTAAAGAACAAGCAAGGCTGCCTCACTGGCGGCATGGGGTAACAAGGTAACTCGCAGTCCTGCACAGCCTGAGAACAGTCATTCATCTATTAGCTAAGGAGAAAAGGAAGACTTGTAAAGCAAAATATGAACAGGAAAAGTGACTCAGCGGTTTGAGGGGGGCCGGACAATTTCAGATAGAAAAGACAGCATAAGTGACAGAGGCAACCCTCCCTCCCCCCCGGGATATGAATATTTGCAGAGAAGAGACCATATTCCAAGACTGGAAAAGTTGAGAGGGGGTGTGGAGTAACAGGGATACAGCATAAAGACTTGTCCACTCTTGAAACACTACAGCGGCACCAGGGGCTGCTCTACGTCTTCTGCTGCCCCAAGCGTGGCAGTCAGCCGGCATTCGGCGGTGTTTCTGCAGGCGCTCTGCCAGTCCTGTGGATTAGGTGGCATTTCTGTGGGTGATTCGTCAGTCCCGGGGCTTTGGCTTACTTGCTGCCGAATCCATGGAACCGTCAGCCCTCCCACAGAAACACCGCCAAACACTGCCTGACTGCTGCCCTAACTGCTACCGGCTGGCTGCCCCCTGCAACTTGCTACCCCAGGCATGCCCTTGGTGCACTGGTGCTTGGTGCACTGGTGCTTGGAGCCGCCCCTAAGTGGCACAACTATAGTGCTGCAGCTGTACCACACTGTAATGTTTCACATGCAGATACTCACTACAGCAATGGGAGGGGTTATCCCATCGGCATACTTAATCCACCTCCATGAGAGCAGATAGCTAGGATGATGGAAGAATTCTTCTGTCAACCCATTACTGTCTACACTGGGGGTTAGGTCTGTTAACTAAGTCACTCAGGGTGTGGATTTTTCATATCCCTAAGTGACATAGCTGGGTCAACTTAACTTTTTAGAATAGACCTGGCCTAAGCAGAGAGAAGATCAGGAGAATCTTGGAAGCCAGTGAACCAGGTGAAAAATGGATGCCATATCATGTTTCCATTTATTGAAGCATGTTTTCTCACTGCAACACTCTACCAATGCTCTGTAAAATGGGGACCGTGAGACTTCTGGATGAGGGAGAGATTCAAGGCTGCAGAAGATTACATGATACCCAGTTTTAAACTGGAGTAAGAAAATGGGAGTAAGAAAAACAGACAAAAAGAAACAATTAACTAGGGATAAAATGAACTGAAAGCAGAGTTTGTTTTTTAGTTTTTTCTGGTAGTGTCCAGAATGTGTTAAAAGAATAATTGCTTATAGAAGTGCCAAATTCCTCTTTACCCAGGGAGTTCCTGACCCCTGCTCGGCCCCAGGCCCCAATCCCACCCATACTCCACCTCATCCTTCAAGCACCCAGCCCCGCTCAGCTTCTTCATGCCCCCACTCCACCGCCAGCCCTACCCTCACATCACCCCTTTTCCCAAGGCCCCATTCTGCCCCTGGTCCTGTCCATACTCCACCCCTTCTCCCAAGACTCCACACCTGCCCCTTCCCATCTCCTCACTGCTGTAATCTCATCCAGCTACTTACAGCCTCAAGGAGTTATGGTAGTCGTCGTCAAGGATCGCTCAAGTGCAGCAGCAGTACTGACTAGCCACATATCCTTTCTAGCAGCCACATTACCTAAAGTGGAGACTGTTGAAAAGAGTGGCATTGAGCTGCAGTAGGTGATTAAACAGTTTCATAGGAAGATCATGTGGGGACTAAAATTGGTGGGCATGTACTTGGAGATAAGCATGGAGGGAACAGTTGCACACTTCCCTCAACTGATTCAGAAAATGTCATGGAATTGCAGCACAGAGTCTATTGTACTATTTTTATTTCACAAGTAAAGCTTTTTGAGATGTTATATCTTTGGCATCAGCAGAACCAGTGTATTAAAAAGTACATTCTAAATTGCAAAAATAACTAAATTACTGAGTCTTCAAATTAGGTAACAATTTTCCATAGACCGGTCTCAGATAGACAGACACAGAGTTATATTTTCAAGGAAAAGAGACAAGAACAGGTGATTGCACACGCAATCACAAGGACAGTTGTTCTCTGGCATTTTCAACAAGTAATCTAGTACCCACCTAAGCACAATAAATTGATGGGCTTAGGGACATGACCATGTAATAAAACATGCATATGGATTCTAAGAGACCCAGGACCACATTTTCAAAGTTATGTAGACACTTAAATATCTTAGTGGGATTTTCAAAAGCACTTATCTGCATTTTTAGGTACCTAAATACATTCAAAAATAGGGCCAATCCAACTTCTTATTGATGCCTATGGAAATTGGATTAGCTCTCACAAAAGGGCAAATGATTTTTGTGCAATCATGAGGACAATTTTCTTTAGTGTACTGAAAATTTTAGAAGACAAGGTGGGTGAAGTAATATTTTTTATTGGACCAACTTCTGTTGGTGAGAGACAGGCTTTCGTTCTACACCTTATTCACCTTGCCTTTCTAATATCATGGGACTGACAAGCTGCACTGCATACTGAAAATTTTATGACAGCCAAATGGGACAGCACAAATCTCTTAATATTTTTCATTGCACATGGCATTTAAGAAAACAATTCTGATTTTTGTGTGTGCAATTTTGTGCTTCACCATTTAAAAGACATTCTTGTTTGATAGAAGGAAACTCCAAATTACAGGTCCAACACAAAGTAGGAAAAAGTAATTTGACCAGTAAATGCCTAAAAAGAAAACCATTACAACATAGACTTTAGTGTGTCTAATTAAAAAGTCATCCCAAATAATTTATTTGAGCATACCACATGATAAGTACTACATAGAAGAATGTCTGGAGGGAATAATGACTTAGATTAAGGAAGCATGTGATTACTATTCTTAGCAATTCTGAGGTAGAACAGCAGTTTAAGATAAGAGAGTCATAAAAAGTAACAAGCTACAAAATTAATATATTAGAAAGGGAACAAACCTCTTTACTAAGGCTTTTACAACCAGGTTTTAGAACACCCAGGAGCAGTACCGAGTAGAAATAATGGGCCTGATTCTACATCCACTGGTTTCATAGGGAGAAGGATCAGCATTTACACTGAATATGCAAATTTAAAAAGCACCTTTGTCTCAAAAACAAATCAAAGGCCTGATCCTTCAATCCCTAAATCACATGAGTTGTTCCATTCAAATTAGTAGGATTAATCACAAAAGTATAGGGTGACCAGATGGGAACAGTGAAAGATCAGGACACACTTCATGGGCAGGGAGGGGGGGGGGGGGGTTGGAGAAGCAGGGGGCGGGGCCCGAGCGGGGGGGGGGGAGCAGGAGCAGCAGCTGGAGGCTCCCTGTCTCTGTGGGGGTGGGGGTGGGGGGCAGTGGGCTCTCTGCCCCCTCCTCCCCTGCAGCATGCTTCCGGGAGGCAGAGAGAGCTCTCCTGGCCGTTGCCGCGGCCCGCCCGCCTACCCCTGAATGCTGTCTCTGCTGGGGGAGGTGCCGACTGCCGAGGGGGAGAGCAGTGGGCTATCTGCTGCTGCCCCCCTCGCCCCCCCTCTGCCTGCTGGTGCTGGTTGCATGCAGGGAGGGTCCACTCCCCGCCTGCCCTGCATGTTCCACCGCCGCCTGTCTCTGCCGGCCGGAGGGGTGGGGGAAGGACGGGGAAGGACGGGAGTGGGCTGGGCTCTCTGCCCCGCCCCCGCTCCCATCTGCCGGCCGGCACTGGCAAGCCGGCAGCAGCAGGTACCCCACCCCTAACACCATGTGGCTGCCTGGCCCTGGGGCAGTGGGCGGGGCCCTGCTGCCTGCATGATCATCTGGAAGGTCCCGAAATCGGGACAAATGGTGTCCCGACCAAAGTGTGGTCGGGACGTGGGACAAATGGACCAAAATCGGGACCGTCCCGATAAAATCGGGACGTCTGGTCACCCTACATAAGTAGGATGCTTAGGTGAGGAAGGCATTACATGATTGGTCCCGCAAAGCAGTCATCAAAACATAAACACCCTGACACTCAATGTGCAAAAGGCTGTGGGGAATAGAATGGGCTGAAACTCGATGCAGCAATTTAAAAAAAAAAAGAAATTCAAAAGTGTAGAGGCTCATAAATCAGATGATATTCAGCTTAATGGACAATTCTATTTTTAACTTTAACATTTCAAAACTGCTCTTTAGAAATAAGATTAACAAGAAGGTCAATTTTTCTCAGGTTACAATGTACAAAACTGATTTTTTTTGAAAGATCAAAGAAAAATTATGTCAGATTTTTACAGTACAGTATATGTATGGCATTTATATTTCATTAACATGTTTTAATTGAAACAAGAAAATGCTACTCAATTCAATCCAAACAAATGTGATAAAAATGTGGAACATTTAATTTACAATATGATTTTAGCATCTTGGTTTCTAATTTTAAGTTTAATTTTAACACATTTTCTATTTTGGAGCCTCGGCTCCTGTCTTATATACAAGAGCAGGCTATCTGCTGCAACTAAAAAGTTAACATTTAATTTTATGGGAAACTGGTAAAGAGCATGTAGAAAATACTACAGGTGGGATTTTTTTCCCCATGTGAATGTAAAACAAAAATTCTATTATTTGGATGGGCAAAGATAATCCAAAGGTCAGCCTGCAAGGGAGAAGACTATTTTGTGGTTTAGTCAGTAATGCTGCTATTGTTGCTATGGACAACGCCCGTTTTTCTGATTAGGCTTTGTGTAGTCAGTCAGATTATGTCACGGAAATCGTAATAAACTAAAAAAGTATGGGTCTGTTAATAGTCTGATGCCTGTAGAGTAAAATAAGAGATTAAATGTTGTGCACAAGAGAGGAATTCAATTTCAGGCCATACTGCATACTTTGAAAGGGGCACTCCCAGTTACTCTCCAAATTAACTCCATTTCATTGGATTGGTAGATTTAGCTCTACAGTTTTTATTATCCATACTGCTCAAAAAGAGGACAACTCTCAGATAAAGTCAACGACAGCCATACCACTATTTATAAATGTATAATAGAATACAGTGTGTTATTGTATCACATGATAAAAAGGGAGCACTTAGATGTCTATGCAAGTGTAACAGATATTGAAATATACTAAGGCTGTGCATTAGTATATGTCTGTATAATATTAATGCGAGTGTGTTGTGAGACAAAGATGAACTCTTATTTCTAGCAGAGTACATACTTTTAAAAAGGCCCAAAACACTAAATGGTGTTTAATAGACTGTTTTGAAGGGGGTTGAACAATGAATCCTTCTACAAAACCAATTCCTAGCAACATAAATGAAACTACATTAACATAAAATGAAATGAACATAGGGTTATACACATCTTCTCTTTATTAGTTGGACAACATTTAATATTTCTCCTTCCTCTACCCCTCTTTCCCAGTCCTTCCCAAAAGCCACTTTCTGCCCTATTGTAATGGTATCAACTAAATATGGAATACTGAACAGCTGAGCCTGAGTTTTCATTTTCGCCATGATGCTGGAAACAGATCCATGAGAATGGAACTCTGCCCCTGCGCAAAGTCCCATTGAAATCAGTGGGATTCTGCATAAGTTCAAGGGTTCACCACACAGATCCAGTTGCAAGACCATTACTTTTGTTTACATAATTTTCAGGAGGGAACATGAAGTTTAAAATGGTCATTTTTTCTTTTATTTTTAAGGCACTTGACTGGCATGCAGGAAACCTAACTTCTATTCCTGGCTCTGCCACAGACTTCCTAAGCAATGTTGGACTATCTGCTATCACAGTGCACACACACACAAAGGAACAAATTAAGATTGCATGAGCAACTTCAGTTCTGGCATTTCCTAACTTTTTAGTTCTTGACTTTGAAGATTTAATGTTATAGAGCAACAGAATATTTTTTGTTAGCAGCAACTTTATGGACTTCCTACATTTCACAATTCTACATTTTATCTGCATTACTGTAATAGGGTGACTTTCCCCTTTAAAGGCAGTAGGGTCACGCAACATCAGTTCCAGGGTGTATCCTTTAACATTTCCTCTGACTTCTGGGGTTGTCTTAAGAATCCTCAAATCAGCAGCCAAGGTCTAAGCCTGCTCCAAAAGAGTTATTTTATGATTCCCCTCTTTCTGGCTCTGGCAGATCTAGCTCCCTTATCCCAGGGACTGACTGCAGACTACTTGTCTGAAGCCCCTTCTGCTATCAGCTCCTGGGCTTAATACTAGGCTGACCATACGTCCTGTTTTGAACAGGACAGTCCCGTTTTTTACATATTTTCGGACTGTCCCGTCTTTTTAACATAAATATCAAATTTGTCCTGTTTTTGCTTTTTGCAGGGACCCACGGCCGGGTCCCACCTCCTCCCACCCCCTCCCGCAGCCCTTCAGTCCCTTCCCCTCACGGCCTCGGGCCCCCCTCCCCGGCCTGCTCCCCCCTCCCCTCCGCCGCCGCAGAGCCCGCGCGGTGCGATTGGCTGGGCCGCCCCCACATGGGGCGGAGTGGAACTGCTGGCCGGGCAGGGGCTGCCTGGCGCCTCGCTCCCCCCGCCTCCCCCACATGGAGGAAACACCACATGCGGCCCAATGAGGGGGCGGCGTGGGAGGCACGAACGCAGGGATTGCGAGCTCAGGGGGCAAGGCCGGCCGCAGGGGCGGGCGCCGAGCGGAGCTGGAGGCAGCGCGAGCCAGGGCGGGGAGGAGGCGGTGCTGCCCCAGGCCCCATGGAGCTGGAGAACATCGTCCCCAACAACACCGTGCTGCTCAAGGCACGCAAAGGGGGGGGGGGGCGGGACCAGGTGGGGGGGTGGGAGGTGGAGGGGGGAGGGAGTATGGGGTGGGGGGCCATGGCTGCGTGTGAGGGGGACAGGGGGAAAGAGGGGTGCGAAGGGGCCATGTGTGAAAGTGGGTGGAAGTGGGGGGCACAGGGTTGTGTGTGAAGGGAGGTACTGGCTGGGGCTGCATGTGAAGAGGGGCACAGGGGAAGTGGGGGGGCATGGCTGCTTGTGAAGGGGGTGGGCATGGCTGCTTGTGAAGGGGGTGGGCATGGCTGCTTGTGAAGGGGGTGGTAGGTGGTGGGCACGAGGCTGTGTGTGAAGGGGGTTCTGGGGGAATGGGGGGGCATGGAATGGGGGGCACAGGGTTGTGTGTGAAGGAGGGTACTGGGGGGGATCCAGGGCTGTGAGTGAAGGGGATGGGGGGCATGGGGCCATGTGTGAAGGTGTGGGGGAGGGGAAGTGGGGGGCACAGGGTTGTCTGTGAAGGGAGGTACTGGGGAGTCCAGGGCTGGATGTGAAGAGGGGCAGGGGGTGGGTAGGGGAGATGGCAGGTGGGTAGGGGTACCATGGTTAACCCCCTCCCTGAACACATGGATGCGGGGGTTGGGCCAAGCCTCAGAGCCCATTTGGGGCGTCAGTCTTCAAGGCACAGCTAAGGCCTGGGCAGGTGGCTGTGGCATGCGTGGGCGATGCGGTGGGGTTGGTGAGAAGCCGTGTTTCTGCTGCAGGAGATGTAGGGAGAGGACTTGGTCAGTCAGAGGGTTACTGATAGTGGAGGCGGTTGGGGGCCTGCCTGGAGGAGGAAGGCAGAGTGGCTGGCCTGGGGGAAGCTCTTGTTGCACAAGCTTCTGCCTGTGAGATGCTACGCAGGAAACTGAGCCATAGCCACAAGCTGATGTGGTTGGGGGAGGCAAATAGGGGTCATTTGAGGTGTCTGAAGAGAATCATGGCGTGTGAGAAGTTTTATGATAAGGTATTGAAAGGCTGAAATTTGCTGCGTAAGATTACTTCATCGGAGAAATATTCATGGTGCGAACGTGGTGAAATACAGTCCCCCTTTAGGTCTACCTAAATTTTTGTATGAGTTCTGTGACTGAAGAATAATTGTTAGCTCAAGTCAATACAGTAGACTCCTGATTATCCGGGCGCAGGTTAACCAGGCTGCGGATTAACCGGGATGTCTAAACGGGTCACTAGGGGAAGCCCCAAAGCAGCGGCGGGCTCAGCCTTAGCTTGCCGCTGCTTTGGGGCTTCTCCCACTGGCCCCTTACGAGCTGGGGTCTCAGCCTGCTTCCAGCCTGGGTGTAGGAAACCCAGACTGGCAGCGGGCTGAGACCCCGGCTGGCAGGAGCCTGGGGGGAAAGCCCAAACCGGCAGCAGGCTAGTGCTGAGCCCGCCGCCGCTTTGGGCTCTCTCCCCAGGCTCCTGCCACCCGCCCCACTCAGCTCCCGCTGACAGCCTGGGTGCAGGGAACCCAGGCTGACAGCGGGAGCAGACTGGCGCAGGAGGCAGGACCCCGGCTGGCAAGGGGCCAGCGGGGGGAAACCCCAAAGTGGCGGGGGGCTGAGCGCTCAGGGGGCCAGCGGGGGGAAACCCCAAAGTGGCGGGGGGCTGAGCGCTCAGCCACCGCTGCTTTGGGGTTTCCCCCACTGGTTCCTTGCCAGCTGGGGTCTCAGCCTGCAGCCAGCCTGGGTGTAGGAAGCCCAGGCTGGCAGCGGGAGCTGAGAACCCAGCTAGCAGGAGCCTGCGGGGAAACTCTAAAGCAGCAGCAGTCTGAGAGCTCGGCCGCTGCCGCTTCTCAGCTCTCTGCCGCTTTAGACTTTCCCCGCAGGCTCCTGCCAGCGGCGGGTCTCAGCTCCCGCTGCCAGCCTGGGCTTCCTACACCCAGGCTGGCAGCGGGAGCTGACTGGGGCAGGCAGCAGGACCCCGGTTGGCAGGAGCCTGGGGAGAGAGCCCAAAGCGGCAGTGGTCTGAGCAGTCAGCCTGCCGCCACTTTGGGGTTTCCCCCGATGGATCCCTTGCCAGCCAGGGTCTCAACTTGCTGCCAGCCTGGCTGTAGGAAGCCCAGGCTGGCAGCGGGCTGAGACCCCAGCTGGCAGGGGAATCCCAAAGCGGTGGCAGGTTGAGTGCTCAGCCCGCCGCCTCTTTGGGCTCTCTCCCCAGGCTCCTGCCGCCTGCCCCAGTCAGCTCCCGCTGCCAGTCTGGGTGTAGGGAACCCAGGCTGGCAGTGGGAGCTGAGACCCCGGCTGGCAGGAGCCTGGAGGGAAACCCCAAAGCGGTGGCAGGTTGAGCACTCAGCCAGCTGCCACTTTAGAGTTTCCCCGGAGGCTCCTGCTAGCTGGGGTCTGACCTCCCGCTGCCAGCCTGGATTCCCTACACCCAGGCTGGCAGCGGGAGCTGACTGGGGCAGGTGGTGGGACCACCACCTTCCCCCCCCCCCCCCCCCGCACCCCAGGGCGGCGGCGACCCCCCCCCCCCCCAGTAGACGCTTGATTATCCGGGATTTTATTAACCGGGATTAAGGTTTTCCCGATCATCCCAGATAATCGAGAGTCTACTGTATGTTCATGTAATAAAACTTTTTTTATCGTCTTACTTTTTCATGAATACAGAATATTACATAACCCCGTCCCGTTTTTGCTATCCCAATGTCCCGTTTTTGTCTCAAGGAAATATGGTCAACCTACTTAATACAGGTCCCTCCTGTTCCTGCCCAGCTGGACCTCGTTTAATCAAACCCTGCTCCCTGGCTTCTCCAAGTGCAGCATGTGGAGTTAATTGGCTTACCTGGCCACCTTAAGCCTTTCAAGCCTTATATGAAGTGGAAACCCCATCACAGTCTCCATGAGAGAACAGAGTGTATTTCTCCTTCCACACTGAACTCTACACACAAGGAAAGTGCTTGAAATTTTATGCTGAGACACACAGAAAACAAAAAGGAAGGGCAATTTCATAGATACAGACAGCACACAGATACCCCAACAGATGGAAGATGAAAAGCAAATGCTGATACATATAGGAGGAGGACTGCAGCAAATAAAACAGATACAATAAACTGTGTATAAGTTCTTCAGCTTTACAATATGCCATAAAAGGATTATTTCAAAATCATTACTAGATTTTAAACTGAGGAAGCGCTTTAAAAAATAAATAAATGGATAACTCTCTAAAAGTGTTCAACACAAATTAAAGGAAAGATGGTCTTCTAATTTCCTGAAAACGTACTTGAAGATCTTCTAATAGCAAACATTTATGAAGGTATTTTATAGTTTTACAAACCTTTATTTTGTTTATAATTATGAAGTATACTGAATCAACCACAAGGAAGCAAAACTTTCACTGAAATATAAAATGAGGGATTTGTAATTAATTGACATTTGTTCATCTGATTACTGATCATTAACTTTCTTATACTACTAATTTCTTCATGTGTTATTTCAGTATAACTACATTAGATGTTTCAGCTGATTCTTAACTTTCACTGTGCACCTTCTCATCCTCCAACCTACTGTAACGGATATTGACCATAACACCGGTGCATATGAAAACAATCGTGACATTCATCACTGATATGTGATCAATGGTTTCAAAAGAGTTATTTTATGATTTCACAGTAAATTTACAAAAGCATTATACTAAATCCATGATAAGTATGCAATTATTAATGCTGTCACTGTGTTCAAGACACAGTAAATATCACCTTCACATAGATAAATCCCTGCTGGCCAAAGGCACATCTTCTGTACTGTGGGTTCTGCTATCCTGAGAAATTTGAAGCATGTTCTCAACTCATTGTAGGATAAGAACTTGACCCCAGTAAGGAGGAAAGATTCCTGTGCCATTAGCCCTGACTTCTGCTACTAGTTTGATGCTAGGGAGATACACCTTCAGAAAATGAAATAAATGCAGTCTAGTAGGAGGTTCCTCAAACATATATATTAATACTCCTTAATTATCAAAATACTCTGTATTATACAAAATGCACTATTCTTGACAGTCCAAAACAAGATAAAACAAAACAAAAATAAAAACACAATACTGAAATGGTTTAGAGGATGGTGTCTTTTGTAACTCTAACTGAATATACAAAATGGACATGAATACAGTGGATATATACGCATGTTAACTAAGAGCTACAGTAAATTTAAATGGGAAGTAAAGTCAGGTACAGGTGTGTAATGAAGCTCACTCCTGCAATTCCCTGTGTTCCAGGAGTCTAGAATATACTCCTCAATGATGAACACTAGTAACAAAATAATCTTTTTAACTAAGAAATCTAAGAAACTACACCATCAGAATTAAAAACATTTGGAAACCAAAATTAACCACAAAATTAATGTAGAAACAAGAATGAAGTTAAACTTTAGCCTTGGCCAATGTAAACAAAGAAAACACTCTCTTTGAGAGGGCACTCTAAAGAAGGCACATGCATTCTCAGATGATTTTAAAGCATATTGTGAAAATAACCCACATCAAAATACTTGTGTACAGAGAATCTTACAACTTAATTACATTAATTATGCTTTTTATTATGTATTTGTATTATTGTAATTCCTAGACTACCCAGTCATGGCTCAGGACCCCATTGTGGTAAGTGGTGTACAAACACAGAACTCATGTTTACAGAAATTTAAACAAAGAGGTGGGAATTGGGAATATGCAACTCAAAATTCCTCCAAAAGGAGGTCACTGGGGTGTGGGTGTTTTGAGAGGTGGAAAGATTGCTCTTGAAAAAAAATAAAGTGCAAGATATATTGTGCTAAGCCCACTAATATTATCCTATCTATGGAGTGGCTTGAGAAGCTTTTTATATAACCACTAATTGTGGATAATGTTACAACAGCTTTGAGTGTGGATGCCTGGATAATATGAAACAATGGGGAAGGAGCGGACGCGGAGGGGAATAGAGATCCAATGACTCAACTAACTTACTAAGAGAGATGTTCAAAAATTTTCAGACAAAATAATTTTGTGTAAAATCCTGATTTAGTAGAATCGAAATACTCCATGGGAATATATCAGTTCTGTCAAAAGTTTCAGTGGAAATCTGGCAGTGTAGATGGCACTGGGCAAGCCCGGCCAGGTTCCTGCCAGCCCACACATCAACTGGCTAGCTAGCAGACTGGTTCCCAGCTGCTTGTCTGGATCACTAACTTCCTGCTCAGAATTTTTTGAAAAAATTCCATTTTGGTTCTTCCAAAACCGATTTTTAAAAAACAAATTTCCATTTCATGGCAAATTTTGCATTTCCCACTTTTTGTTCCAATTTAGAAGGAAATTTTTTTGGAAATACAAAATCTTCCATAGAACAAAAATTACAGTTCCTGCATAGTTGTTGCTATTAACAACTATGACATTAAGAATATGAACATAAAAGCAACTGCAAAACCTCAGCCACATGAGCATCAAGACTAGGATTACATAGTGATCCTGTTCTTACTAGTCCAGGGTCTTCAGTCACTCCATAAGCAACAAGTGAACCTGGCTGACATACATCTCTGTAGAAATCAAAAAACAAAGTACCATCTGCCAGATTGTGACTAGCATCTGCCAGATTGTGACGAGCAGTAATAGAATAATAAATAATATAAATAAGTGAGTGGTGGAAATGTCACTGCCAAAATGTGCCTGTCATGGCATTTTCAACAGAGCACATCTGGAGTTCGCATCAGAATATGCGCCTCTTACTGTTGGAACCAGATATGCAATTGATTCCAGTTGCCCTTCACTGGCTCATTAGACCCATGGAAACTGTTGGAAAGCATATATACAAATACAAGTTCTTATTACCAATTGCCCTCATCTCCCCTCCATTCCTTTAGGTTACACTTATTTACATTTTCTGAAAGGTCTGTGTAGAAGGGGACCATGGCTTTCTGTGTGTTTGTATAGTCTCTAGCCCAGCGGTTCTCAAACTTGTTGAGACCGCAATCCCTTTTTGTGCTCCGGCGGGGGGGGGGTGCGACCCCTCCGCCGAAAAGCCGCCGAATTTTTTTTTTTAAAAAACAAAACAAAAAAAACCTGCCACGGACCCCTCTGCGCCCCGGCCCCAGTCCCCGCCGCTGGTGGGCTGCCGGCTGCGCCCCGGCCCCAGTCCCCGCTGGCGGCCGGGGCTCGGGGCTGCAGCCGCCGCCGGGGGAGCGCGGCTCCAGCCACCGCCCGGGGAGCGCGGCTCAATCCGCGCTCCCCGGGGCTCGAGCCGCCACGCTCCCCGGGGCTCGGGGCTCGATCCGCGTGCCGTCCGGGGCTCAGGGCTCCAGCCGCGCTCCCCAGAGATCCCACAGCAGGGAGTTGCTGCGGTAGGGGCTGGCGACCCCCACAAAAGTGGCCCGCGACCCCCAGTTTGAGAACCCCTGCTCTAGCCTAATTGGGCCACAACTTTGATAGTGCTTCTTGGGCACTAGCACGATCAAAATATCAAACATTAGTAATAAGCAACTGAAACTTGAATTGGACTTTTTGTTCCTTACTGCACTGCTAACTCACATCTAATATACTGTCCACTGTCAGTTCCATGATAGCTGGTTTCCAAGTTTGTCAACCCACTGAATATTTGTATTTCAGATATTATTTCCCCACATTGTTATTTTCTGCCCATGTTGTTAGAGCCTTCTGCATTATGTCTATGTATTTGCAATCTCTTCAAATTATATAATATGATTTGTTAATTTAATCAATTTGTTGCTCATTACCTCTTCTAAAACATACATGAAAAGTTAAATAAGAGTAGACTTTAACATGGATATCCTGCACTACTCTAAAAATGTTTCTGCAACTTGATAGCCGTGTTATTGATACTCTGATTATCCTCTACACAGATTTTTGAATCCACAGGCTAAGGATACTCTCCAAAATAATTTGAACTCATTATCTTTCAGGGCCCAGAAGTCACTTCCTGCCCTGCATGTCTCCTTGAGAAGATACAGGAAACATAAGAAACCTAGAGGCAAAGGAACTACTGTTCTTGGAATCAGATTATTCCATCCTTGAGTTGAAAAGATTACTCAGACAAAGAATGAGTCATTCATCATGTCACTCTATAATACAGCAGGAAAACAAAGACCCTAGGAGTGGAATAATGTTAGTACGTCCATGCATGTGTGTGTAGGTGGATGGGGAGAACAATCAGAGACAACCTGAGTGAAAAGTTATAGATTGTGCAGATAGCAGAGTCAGTATGAGCAGGTCTGAGGGACAGGATTGAAGAGATGGTTCAGCCAATGCTGCTGAACAAGCAGGGCCTACCATATCAGAATAAGGCTAAAATTCCATCCTGATGTTTCCTGCTTGTGTTCCAGTATTACTGGATTTAGAGTACAGAGCTCTGCAATAACAATAACTTGAGACCCCTAGGGAATCATGAAATCAATGTTTCAAGGGCTGGATTCAGGTATAAGCATTATAAGACTGTGCCTACAGCCTCAGCTCTGAGAATTACGTGATGAGCTCAGAATCTCAGATTTCATTTTATTTTTAATGTTTAATTTCTAGATTTTATACTTGCAAAGTTAAGCTTGAAAACTAAATGAGCACAGGTGATGTAGGGTCTTCTGCCTGAGCTGGTAGACTGCATGACACGATAGCTCTGAGAGGGGTGAACTGCCCCACACTCTCTCAATGGAGTGTTAATTTCAAGATCCTTTGATCGGGCAGGGCGCTGCCAGCCCCATTTAAATAGTGTGTGGCAGAAGAAAGGGGCAGTGAGACCAGCCCCTCATCTGTCCAAGCACGTGCGTGCGTGTGCACACACACACACACACACACACACACACACACACACACACACCCCTACCTTATTGGGGCACTTTGCTGGTTCCTTTCTCCTGTTCCACAGGAGACCTCAATTTGTTTATTCTAAATCCATTTACACATACTCATGCACATTATTGATGCTAGATCTATTTGTCCCATGGGACCGCCAGCTCTGACAACATAGGAACTTGAGAAAAATGGTGAGGAAAAGGTCAGACACTGAATCTTGGCAATACAGCCAGAAGCCTGTGGTTTGCAGGAACCATCTTTTCAAGACTGAGACATACTTATTTGTAGTAAGGACAGCTAAAGTGATAAGTAAAGTGATTAAGGTAGGTGTGAGGAGGTAGGAGAACATCTAGTACAGTGTTTTTCAAAATTCAGGCCACAATCCAGAACTGGGCTGCGGCATGTAAGGCACTGTGTTTCCTTGCTCAGACCCTAGTGGCTTTGGTCAGCATCGCCGACTGGGATGTTAAAAGTCCCGTCAGCAGTGCTGCTCAGGTAAGGCAGGCTAGTGCCTATCTGTTCTGATGCTGCGCTCTGCCCCAGAAGCGGCAGTGGGTTTGGCTTCTAGGCAGGGAGAACACAGAGCTCTGTGTGCTGCCCCTGCTCCAGCGAGTGAGAGCCCCATGAAACTGCTTGCGCGCCTCTCCCTAGGAGCCAGACCTCCTGCTGGCCTCTTCCAGGGCACAGTGTGGTCCGCGGTGCCATGACAGATGGGAAGCCTGCCTCTGCACCCTGCCTGCGCCACTGACCGGGAGCCGCCAGAGTTAAGCCCACACACATACCCCTCTCCCCAATTCCCTGCCCCAGCCCTGAGCCCATCCCAAACCCAGAGCCTCTTCTTGCATCCCAAACTACTCATCCTGGCCCCACACCAGAGCCTACACCCCCAGCCCGGAGCCCTGACCCCATTCTGCACCACAACTCCCTGCTCTAGCCATGAGCCCCCTCCCACAACCTGAACCCCTCATTCCTGGTCCCACCCCACAGTCCTCACCCCTGCCCCCAAACCCTCTGCCTCAGCACTGAACCCCTCTCACACCCCAAACCCCTTTGCCCGAGCTCCGTTGGGTCATGGGCATCAACAATTTTCTTCAACTGGGTCACCAGAAAAAAAGTTTGAAAACCAATGATCTACTACAAGGAATCTTGGCAAGATACAGAAAATGGGCCAGTAGAGTAATGTAGGGGGAAGTATGATTAGATGGGTATGGGTTTGAAGAAGTGATAATTGTAATTTAGGGGAATGGGTCTCACAGCAGGCTGAAGCAAATGGGTATGCAGGTGAGGGACACATCTCATCTGTATATTTTTATCTAAGATAGGGGATAGCCAGAAGAAACAGATAAGAGGAAGAGGGGGTGAATTTAAGGAAATTTCTTTTAAAATGGAACAGATCCAAGATATGCATGATTCTGTGGACTGAATTAATTTTTTGTTTAAAACCAGTAGTAAACAGGATCTGAGAGTGTGTTGATGAAGGGGATGACATCTTGAAAGATAGTAGACCTTTACATTTTTTTTAATTAAAGGAGTCTTTGATAAGAATTCACACAGGTAACTGATCTTGTTTCAAAAATCAAACAGGTTCAGGAAAGTTTCCAAGAAGAATAGGACACTAACTAAGCTCACATTAGTTATGGACATCACAAAGAGGTTTATTACTATTTTGGGATTCTGGTAATGACTAAGATAAATGCTTAATCCAAAGGGAGGTCACGGGGAGAAAGAACTGAAGGTGTAAGCATGTGGCAGAAAATGTTGCCAAAGCACAACTGTCACATTTGAAAGGCTTACAATGAAATAAGATAAAGTCACAAGGAGATCAGACTGCATCAGTCAATGACTGCGTTTGCCTAATTGCAAGGGGCAGGGTGGGACATACTGTACTTTTCATT
The DNA here is from genome assembly GCA_032164245.1 of Sternotherus odoratus. NCBI lineage: Eukaryota > Metazoa > Chordata > Testudines > Kinosternidae > Sternotherus > Sternotherus odoratus. The sequence continues at coordinate 76,341,881 of JAVMKO010000007.1, read as the reverse complement.
TGAACTGGAGGGAGTCATTACTGAAAAACTAATTCCTGGTACCGCTGATTATGTAGAAGCAGGTGTTCATCTAGAAGTGTTAGACATAAATACATTTTAAAAAACAGTGTTAAGTACCATGTGCATTAAAATCAAGTAAACTGCAGTGCAAGTAACTGAAAAGTGCTCAAACTCTGACATAGTCGATTGCAAAACAATTTGTGGAAATAGAGGTGTGAGCACCCCCTCTAGTGGATGATATGAAGAACTAGAGTAGGAAGGCCTGTGAAAGGAACATTAATATTAACCTCAAGCTAGAACAGATTCGGATTAATCTTTTAAAAATAACAAAAACAAAACTTCAGCTGAATTGTTTTGTCTGCATTAAATATGTTCAGAGCAATAAGCTTTTTAAAAAAATTCTGAGCTAAATTTAATTTTAAAGAATTATGCATGATGGAAAAGGAGAGTGTGGAAAAGTGTTTTGAAGGAGGAAAGTAGCTTTGTGGACGTTTATTGGTAGCTACTCCCAAGTATGGAGGGCAACATAGGAAAAAGCCCAAATATAGCAAGTAGAGCATGAAATGGAGTTAACATCTTGATAATGAAGGAGAAATAGTAGACAGGGTGGGGATAAGCTGTGTAGAGCCTGGAAAGTGAAGACAAGCAGCTTATGTATATGAGACAGAAGGGGGAGCCAATAGAAGGATGCAAAAAGAGGGATGACATGGTCAAAGTGGCACAATAGGACAGTGGTCTTTGCAGCAGCATTGTGAATGGACAGGAGTGGAGCAATGTTGCATTTGTCAATGCCACAGAAAAGGATGTTAAGTAATTGAGATGTGAGACGATGAGAGCTTGGATGAGAGTTTTAACTATATGGATGGACATGAAAAATTGTATTTTGGACATGTTATGTGGAAAGAATCTGCTAGATTTAGACATAGCCTGGATATGAGGACCAAAAGAGAGATCTGATTTGAAGATGACATCCAGATGACAGGCCTGAGTAACAGGCAGGCTGGTGGTGACTCAGCAATGTGTTTGCAAAACAGTCTATCTGACAAACAGTCTAATACAAAATTCAATGACTGGTTTATCTAGTAAACCATCATTCTGTAAAAAGTATATGTACCCAAGTGCATGTTCTCTTAAAAATACTAAGAAGGCACTTGTGGACTCTATAAATTGCTGAGATCTACAGAGGCAGGTACCTCATTTTCTCTAATAACCTACATTTAATCTCAGATTTAAAAGCAACCAGAACAGTTAGATTCCTGAGTCACCCAACAGTAATATTACAGATAGTCTTATGAGTTCTCTTTAACTGTCCGTATGGGCAGTTATATCTTTTTATTTTATATTCTTATTTTTATCTAGGATACATTTATTTTGAAAGATGTGCATGCCACCACTAAGGTTGATTCTCTCTGCCCAGTCTCTCTTTGGGTATACATACACTGCCAAGAGTGTGTGTTCTTAACTCAGTTTAGTGAACCCAAATTAGCTAACCTGGGTTAAAATAGCAGTGAAAACACAAAAGTGACAAAGAGTCCTATGGCACCTTAAAGACTAAATAACTGAAGTTAGTCTTTAAGGTGCCACAGGACTCTGTCACTTCTGCAATTCCAGACTAACACGGCTACCTCTCTGATTAGTGAAAACACAGTTCGTTGGCTTTAAAATCAGGGTAACAGCTCAAGTTAAAGCCTATAGGGGAGCCTAAGGGCTGGTCTTCACTCGCGCGGCGCGGGATTGATCTTCTGGCGATCGATTTCTCGCGTCTGATGAGGATGCAAGAAATCGATCGCTCGCGGCTCCCCCGTCGACAGCGTAACTCCAGCTTGCCGGGAGGCGCAAGCTGGAGTCGACGGGGGAGTGCGCCAACGACTGCCGCCGCTGTGGGGACGAGAGGTAAGTCGGCTGCAGATACGCAAACTTCAGCTACATGATTCACATAGCTGAAGTTGCGTATCTGCAGTCGATTCCCCCCTCCCTCCCTCATAGTGGAGACAAGCCCCTAAGATTGAATTTGAGTTGCTAACTGGACTTGCTATGCCGTCACTACTACTTTAACAGAGCTATGAGAAGTTAAGAACACACCTCTTTTTTGTTGTGTAGAAATACTTGTTCATGGGTTAGGAGGGTGAGGTAAGTTAAGAACTACTGCATATAGGACACACTCCTGCAAGTAAACAAAAAAAATCGTATGTATATATTACTTGGTAGCAGACCCTTACAATATCTCAATTAAAATGTGGCCATAAGAATACCAGAAATTGTGTAGTTACTTGGTTTTATCTCTCCTGTTGAACAAGCCATGTTACAATGACAAGCTTCTTTTGCTCTCTAGTAAAGAAGATGCAATATAATTAAGATTGGGTTTCATGTTAATCTGGAGTTAGTTCTGCTGTCATTGAAGTCAATTACTTCAATGGGAACTGGCTGGGTTCCTAATATCACTGTTATTTAACTATATTGGTATCATTTAGTATAAGTCTATTAAATTAAGAATACAGGTTACCATAACTAAAAGTTTTCCCCCTGTGAGTACCCTTTGAATAACACACACACACGCTTAAACATATACACATAAATTAAAATCATTCTGTATTATTCTACAATTAAAACAGACTGAGAGGGGGAGTACTAAAATAAAACTGTATGGAGAATAAATCAAATTGATTGTCCTTCATGATTAAAATATTTTAAACAATTTAAGAATTAGGGCACTGGCAGTAGTTTTCAGTCCTGTTTGTAATCACAGCCAAGGATTGAATGGGCTATGCAGGACTTAACTACCCTCTCACCTATTGAGATGGTCCCTACTCTGTTAAAGCACATCAGTGTGACAGTATAAGAAAGACCGCACTGCCACTGCATTGTGCTGTCAGTGTTTTGAGGGTAACAAGATAACTTCATGTACATGACACCTTTCAGAAAGAACAATTATATTTTGAATAAAAGATTTATAGCATTCTAACCTATAAATACACACTACCATTTTGTCTACAAGCAGAAATTGCTCAGCAGCATTTAACTTCAATTTAGACCATTTTAATGATTTTAAAAACTGTCTTAACAAAACTGAGAGAAATTTATAGATATGAAAAGGTTTGTCAAATAAAAAAAATCCAAATGCACCATTTTTTAAATGTCAAAAATTGGATAGTCTTTTACAGATTTTTTTTCCATTTTTTCCATCACTGACAATTTAGGAAAATGACATTAATTTGAGAAATGTTTTGGTGTTACTGAATCTGCATTTTTAATTAATTTAAAAAAAAAGGTTTTGGCTGAACAATTTCACTCAGTTCTACTTTCAGTGCTCCCTCTGCTGGCACTCAGACAACACAAGAAAACAACATGACTCGAAGCAGAGCGGGTGAGGATAGGAGCAGAGAGATGACAGGGACAGGTGCTGTCAGGTGCAGATAAATTACAAGAACAAGCATCAAGGTGGAGATGATAGCAGTGATGGGGCAGGGACACGTGGGTCTATTGCCACTAGAAGGCACTCCTCTCCAGAACCTTGAACACAGGTCTCAGTAATCCTAACATTCTTCTGTCACCTAGTAAATAGCTGTGAAACCCACCAACAAAACATATGCCTTTCCCTGCTAGTGGCAGGTCTAAATAGAGGATAATAGGCTTCTAATTCTACCAATTTCTCTATAAGCTCAAATGGTAGAGGTCTGTTCTGTGGATCCAAAGACTTTAATCTTGTTGATGACCATTTAAGGGTCAATATGGATCTGTAGAATGGGATTCCTATATTTCCCCCCAATTTTTTCAACACTTAAGAAATCACATATAAAAAACTATGTTAAGAATGTTAAAGGTTTCAAAGTCAAGCACTCAAGAATTAGGATACACCAGAATTAAGGTTGCCTATGAAACTTTAATGCAGCACCTTTGTGCATATACATTAACATTTGGTTGTTAATTACTTGTCCACAAGACTCCTGCTTCAGTCAGATCAGCTCTAGGATTTAATTCAGTTTTTTAATGAGTGAAGCTAAAATAACAGAGATGCTATCTGCCTATGTAGGCGATGGCACCTAATCTTTTTTAATAGTTTGAACAGAAATAAGATTTCTGCAACTTGATTCTTAAAAATTTACAGTATTGATATGTCAAATTGACTGAAGACCCATTCTCCAAGGTGGACTGTTTTACAATTATCAAATTATAGATATTCCCACTTTTCTGAAATGATCAAATTAAGAGGTTGCCAAGAACAGACATTATCTAGTAAGATAATTATAGTATAGACATCCTGAAATATGGCATTTCACTGTCAGCAACATATTTGAAGAGGATTTTTTTCAGAAGTTAAGAGGTATTACACCCAAAGGGGAAGACTGAGAGAGGAAATGCAGCATTGGAGTGCTTCATTGTGCCTGTGTACAGGCAAATATAATGATGCTGGTGCCTCTGAAAAAAACTTGTTTAGACAAAGCAGCTACTATGAAGAATGTACTGCTATTCCCTCCCTCCCCGCCAGGTGGCCTCCATGTACTGGACAGATGTACAGGAGATATGGGGCCCTATGCAAGTCCAACTACTCAATCACATCCTCTTTCATGTGTGCAGTACCACAGAACTGCCTCTTCAAAGCTACTCACCCAATTCTGAGAGCACTGGTTGCTTCATTGAAACAAGAATCAGAGAGGTAGCCGTGTTAGTCTGGAATAGCAGAGGTAACAAAGAGTCCTGTGGCAGCTTCTCCTCTCTCGGAGTTCACACCTCCAGTTCAGTTGCTAGAGGAATACCCCCCCCCCCCATGATTTGGGATAACAAGCTGGTTTAGCCCGATTGGACTAACCTTGTGAACTCCTACCTGGTTCTTGCTACTTATCTATACCTGCCTCTGGACACTTCCACTGCTTGCATCCGACGAAGTGGGTATTAGCCCACGAAAGCTTATGCTTCAATACTTTAGTTAGTCTTTAAGGTGCCACAGGACTCTTTGTTACCTTCATTGAAACAGTTCACCTCAGGAACTATTTCTTTCTGAAGAAGAGAGTCCATGGGCCCTCTCTTTTCTCTGCAGCATAGCCACAATTTGATCCCAAATACATACAACCATGGCAAATCTTTAAATCAAACAACTCCAGTCAGTAAAGGAAAGGCAAAATGTTTGTCAGTGCCTTGTGGAGCATCTAAATTGAGAAAAATAAATGCATACTTCAAAAGAATTCTAGATTTTGTTCCTTGTCACAGTTGCTATAATAAGAAATCTGGAATGTGCTGGATATTTGACTTGTTTACATGTAAATGACAGTTCACAGTTTCATTTTCTAACAAGCACAGTTTCATTTTCTAATAAGAGGTGAACAATTAAACAACAAGCACAACAGAGCCATCCAATATGAGCAAACACCCAGAGATTCCATTAGTGTCCCCTAATATAGGGAAAAATGTGGCCTAGGTCATATGTGACCCAGTTACAGAAAAGTAGTGAGTATTCTACCTTCTGGACAACAAGGACAAAGAGTGTGGCAAGAAGGATCAAAAAAAGGTGAATTCCATTGTGTGCCACGTGTGACCGAAAGACAGAGTAAGGGTGAGTCAAAAAAAATCTAGGACAACTTTAAGGCCTGTGATGTGAATTGAAGGTGGGATCAAACATATGATCTTCTCAGAGTGATTTCTGGTGCCAAATGCCAGACCGCATAGAATAGAAAACTAATACTGGCAATCAACTGACAGATGCACCCATTAAAGAAGAGGAGTCATGGAACTTCAATGTATTCTGAGTTAATGGATGCTATAGCAACTGCTTATTAATGGTTATTTTTAGTGCCCTTGACAAATATATTTTCTAGTGTGTCAATGACGTTTACAAATAAAATGTGGGGGATTTTTTTAGATGACTCGCTGAAGTTAATACGGTCCCTTTAACTGCACATCATGTCATTAATTCTTCTCAGTTGCTCTTTAAAGTCCTTTTTTTGCACCTCAATCACTATTAAAGTGCTTTTATATTCCTAAATGTGACTATGTATAAATGGCACCTTTTTAGGATTTGTCTGCTCTGAAAAATCATACTGCTTTAACTATACCAGCATAGTTAAAACAGTATAACCCGCAATAATGTGAAGTGAATTATAAATGTGCTTATACTGTTAAAGTTATTCCAATATCAGAAGGGGAATGAGCTGTACCAGCAAGAGGCTCTTTTATACCTGTATAACTGCATCCAGAAACTGGTCAGTATGACTTGGCAACCAGTGAAAACATTCTATGGCCGTCTACAGTGGCCCTTATCTACCACAAAATACTACTCACCTGTCTGGAAACATAGCTTCCACATACCACTTCTCAATTCTAATCTCAACATCATTGTGAAGCTCATTATGAGTACAGTAAAATCAGTTCCACAACCTTGGCTTCCTGTCTAATGCACATCTACCCAACCCGACTTGTCATGACATAAGAATCTTACAAGAGTTCCATCGTGTCTGAGGGAACAACAATCTCCCAGTACATGAAGACTTGGGGGCGGGGAGGGAAGGGGAGGGATAGCTCAATGGGGGGGAGGGATAGCTCAATGGGGGGGAGGGATAGCTCAGTGGTTTGAGCATTGGCCTGCTAAACCCAGGGTTGTGAGTTCAATCCTTGAGGGGGCCATTTAGGGATCTGGGGCAAAAAAATCTGTCAGGGGACAGTACTCAATCCTGCTAGTGTAGGCAGGGGACTGGACTCGATGACCTTCAAGGTCTTTCCAGTTCTAGGAGATTGGTATATCTCCATTATTTTTTTTTTTTTTTTTTAAGACAGAAATTATTTACTCAGATTCTGACACAAATCCAGAGAAGCTTTTTGGCTTGTAGCACAAGAACTTGACCATTCAGGGTTTTACTCTTACGATCAACAGGCAAGCACAATCGAAGATTCCAATATTCTTAACACCTCATCATGGACCAAGCCAAAAAACCCCAGTGTGGCTTTTCATTCCCATGGAAAATATGATCTGCTTGAACCATATCTGCATATCACATGGCAGCTGTTTCTACATTCCCTATATATGGGGACAGACATTTATAACTGTGGAAATGAACTTCAGTCTATCCCATTTATAACTGTGGAAATGAACTTCAGTCTATAGAACACCCATCAATCAATGTCCCACATAATAATATCCTGGTGATATCTCTGCTATCCACTCCGCATCACCCGAAGCAATCAATTGGATCACCAACCTAGACTTGGTCAGCTAACATTGCTATTGGTAAGTGTCACAGGGTCTTTTCAGGTGTCTATGCTTTGCCCCGCGTCCTGTGTTCTGGCTGGTGAAATTAAAGGCTTTCACAACAACTTTTAGTGTTTCACCCAAGTGTCCTTTATTTACAGTGCTGGTTCCCCAGTCTCAGTGCAACTAACCGTTCTTTCCCCCGACAGTCAACCTCCTAGGTTCCTGGCAGCCAGGAGACAGTATTGCAGCCTCCTGTTCCCTGCCTGGCCTTTCCCTGACTGACCATGAGTCAGGGCTTTTCTAGACCTTCCTGCTCCCTGCTTCAGCTGTGGTCAATTTGTCCAGCCTGGGGCTACAAGCTATCCCTCATTAGGGCTTCCAGCTGGGCTTCTTGCAGGCTGCTCCCTGCATCGGCCCCTGACCCTACCATCCACAAGCAAGGTTTAGCCTGCAGGGGCAGGGCATTCTCGGGGGTTTTACCCTTGCCCTGCCACAGTAAGCCACATGAAAGAGTGCATTCAAGGTTAGGGGTTGCACTGATATAACTGTATTGGTTAAAAATATCACCCCTCCTTAAAATATATATAGTTATACAGAAGCCCAGACCTTATTCAAGAGATTTGTTCCCTGGGTGCAGTCAGAGGCTTAGCTGCTCACTTTAGTTTCAAAATTATTATTTTTTTATTGATTTTCATTTCTATTAATCCTGTGAAGCCAACACAGCTATGTAAGACGGAGCAGTATTCTGCTTGTTTTTGTGCATCATCCACATAATTATTTACTAAATTCCAAACAGTTACATCTGTGCAAACTCATTGAAGGCCATGGGGCTTCCTGGATATCCACAAGGATAAATGTGAGGGCTCTAGCATGGCTTGCAGAACTTTAATTGCTGGTTGTGATACATTAGCAAGATCATGATTCTTGCTAATGTATCACATTTTGATTCTCAGGTTGAGTTTGTAGAGCTAAAAGTTAAGGAAAAATCCATCTCTTTACTTGTATACTGAGCACATTAGACATGGAAATTACTTAGAGAGAATAAAATGAAGCTTGATTATATTACTGATCAAGAGTCCATAGTATGTCCATACCTTTAATACTGCATGCAGTTCTGGTCATTCCGTCGCAAAGAAGATATATTAGAATTGGGAAAGGTACAGAGAAAGGCAACAAAAATATTATTCTCTCCTCACATGGAACAACTTTCAAGAGATTTTAAGAGATTTTAAGAGATTTTAAGAGATTTAAAAGATTGGGACTTTTCATCTTGGAAAAGAAACAACTAAGAGGGCATATGATAGAGGTCTATAAAATCATGAATGGTGTGGAGAAAGGAAATACGGAAGTGTTATTTACTCCTTCACATAACTCAAGAACCAGAGATCACCCAAAGAAATTAACAGGCAGCAGGTTTAAAAAAAACATAAGGAAGTATTTCTTCACACTATGTACAGTCAACCGTTGGAATTAATTAGCCAAAATAAGATGAAAGGTACATGCCACAAGGAGCTTACAACTTAAATTATGAAGAACAATGAGTGATGACAATGTCAAACTTTTTGGTGGTTCAAATTTTAACAGTTAGGGTCCAGGCACATAGCACAGGAAAGACGACTAAAACATTAAAAAGAGAATAATGATTAATCAATTTAATTTTAAGGAGAGATTTGAAAGAGCAAAGGGATATTTGCACAGTTGCTAGGGGGTGCTTTTAGTTATCGGGGCAGCATCAAAACATGAAGTAGAGTGAAAGAAGAAGACAAAAGGTTTGTTACGACACGAGAACCTAGTAATATGCAAGTGGGAGAGTTTGCAGAAAATGAGGGCAGAGATGTGAACTGCACAGACAGCTTGGAAGATTAGTTTAAATTGATGTGTAATGAAATAGGGAGCAAATACATGGATTAAATAGAGTAATTGGGGAGGTGGAGCAGAAGAGACATGATTGGAGTAACATGAATGTTAGTTTAGGTAGTGTTTTGACTAAATTGGATAGAGTAAAACTGGGGAGGATGAAGAAAAAGGTTACAGTAGACCAGGCAAGACACCCCAGGATAAGAATCAGTTTTCGCTGTGGAGACAAGAGAAGAAGGGTAGAATCTGAACATGCTTTAAAGAGAAGTAATGTTCTGAGAAAGAATAGATTTGAGAATGACAACCACAACGGCTGCAAACCTAAAAGACGGAAAGGCTTGGGGAGTCAGGGGAAATGGAGAAAGGAAGAAGTGGAAAGAATTTAGGAGGAAAGGGAAGCTCAATTTTTTGTTTTCAAGTTGGGTAAGTGACAGAGTATTTAACAAGAGTTATTGTAAAATTGATTTAAAAATAAGCCTTATCCTTAAAAAGATGTTGCATTCTGGCTGTCTTCAATTTTGTACTAAACTGAGAGTAGATTTAAAAATAAGTCAAACAAACACAGATGTCATCTGGGACTGAAAACAATAAAGGAAATGTTTAAGAAAAAAATATACCAGCAGCAAATCTACCTTGTGTACTTGCATAAAAAAAAAGCTCATTGAAATTTTTAAAAAAGAAAGATTCCTCCTTCAGGAAGTGCAGAAGCTTTTTAAAGGTTCTTAATGATGGTGCTATATTGTTTTCATAACACCATTTAAAACTAAAGCCTTTTAAAGACCTGTCTCATACTCTCATAATTGCCAGCCAAGAGAGCACTGCATGACAGGAGAAAATTAATCTGCCCTTTAAAAAGCTTTTAAAAGATCATGTTAAAAATATAGAAATATCATTAAAACTCCTCTGAAAGCACTTCACATGCTGTTGTTTTAGATTCTTATGTGTTTCCTGTCAGCAGCCAAAATGGCCTGTTACTCTGTCATTTTGGACAACCTTATACTTGGGTTAAAATTGGAAATATAAGTTTTATATTTACAATAAAGAGATAAGTGGAGTAGTATAAACTCTCCTGCTCTATCACAAAACATTTCCTAGATATTAATACTTTCCTTAGGAAAGGAGGCAGGCAGAAACAAACATCTTTTCCTCTAGGTGTCACAGATACAGCCTTACATGGATATCCCAGTTTTTAATGTGAAAAATCTAATCACATATTAAAGATCTGGAAGTAAGCTGGACAAATTTGTATTTACTGAGATTTAAAATTTGGCCATAATTTTGAAAAAGAGTTTCCATGAATAGCTTTACTCCAAAAACCCATCAGAGCACAGGAAATCCTTTGTTACTATTAATGGAAGGACCCTTGCCATTCTCATCACTTTAAAACTCATTCCAAATCTCTGTAATTAATATGTCCATCTGACTGAAGCCTGAACAAGACTCCTGTCAGAGTTCCTCCTCCCCACTCTTTGGGCTATGACACATTGCACTCAGTCTTCCTTCAGAAACTGAGTAACCAGCAACATACAAGTCAAGATCAGGACTCTAGTTTTAAATGTCAGTGTAACACTCTAACACAGGGGTAGGCAACCTATGGCACATGTGCCAAAGGCGGCATGCAAGCTGATTTTCAGTGGCACTCACACTGTCAGGGTCCTGGCCGCCAGTCTGGGGGTTTCTTCATTTTAATTTAATTTTAAATGAAGCTTCTTAAACATTTTTAAAACCTTATATACTTTACATACAACAATAGTTTAGTTATATATTATAGACATAGATAGAGACCTTCTAAAAATGTTAAAATGTATTACTGGCACACAAAACCTTAAATTAAAGGGACTAAATGAAGACTTGGCACACCACTTCTGAAAGGTTGCTGACCCCTGCATTAATATGAAGCAGCTAGTTATGGCTCCGGGTGTACCTACACCGCATCTGGGAGTGAACCTCCCAGCCTGGGTCCACAAATTTATGTTAGTGGGGCTCACAGTAGCATGCTAAAAATATATGTATAGATGTTGAAGTTTGGGCTCTAAGGCCTCAAGCAGTGTGGGGATAGGAGGGGTGGGATTGAGAGCCCAAGCTCTAGAAGACTGAGCTGCAACATCAAAGCCTGCACAGTTATTTTTGGTGTCCTAGAACAAGCTCTGCTAGCAGAAGTCTATGGACCAGGACTAGGAGGCTTGCTCCAGATGCAGTGTAGACATACCCTCTGTGACTATACTTTGTATGATACTATGAGAGTAATTTTCAAAATCTCTGTTTCACTGAAAAAGGAACCTGAATTCAATTTATGAAAACTTATATGTCCCCAAAGTGTTAAATTAATTCCATGTGTACAATGAGTGATGTCAAAGGTTTTGGAAGTATGTTCTGAAATTCTACAGCCAGACATATGCAGGTATATAACTGCAAACTGGTTCTGTATGTGAAAAAAGAGGTCTCAATGCATTTGTTAAATCAGGTCACAGAACTCTTTAGGCACAGATTTGGCCTTGAGATTTTCTGGAATTCCAGGGACGTCTACATGTATAATGAAAGAGATGCTTGACCTCCATGTCTACATTCACTGTTATATTTATTATGGGTGAACAAGTTCAATATAGCTCTTGGCCAGAGGATTTTCTTCCACCCTCAAATATCCTCACTCTATACATGCTGTTAAAGAACAAGAAAAAATGTTTCATGTGAAATTACAATAGTTACTCCTAACTAACAGTAGAGGGGGCTCACTTCTTACCAAAAAAAATCAAACTAGAAACCAGTTCCAATTCTTTGAAAAAGTAGTGCAGATGCTATGCATTACACACTATTATAACTATCTTAGAGAGACTGAACAAACATCCTAAATCTCAAAAACACATAATGTAGATACAGTAGACTCTCGATTATCCAGGATTGGGTTAACCAGAATGTGGATTAACCAGGATGGCAAAAAAAAATATGCGTAACTCGCAGGGCCAGCTCTGGCTTTGTTGCCGCCCCAAGAACAAACAAAAAAAAAACTCCACCAGGGTGCAGGGCAGCCAGTGAACCAACACCCCCTCTCTCCGGCGCAGGGTGAACCAACCCTCCCGCTCCCCTTATTTCTTATGGATGGTGATTATCTGGTATTTTATTAACCAGGATTAATTTTTTCCCTATCATTCTGGATAACTGAGAGTCTACTGTAGAAGCCAATCTCCAGAAATTTGCAGCAAATTACTTTAAATCCAATCCTGCTGAAAGCAGGGATAAAATTTTAGTGTTTAGGTATAGTATAAGTATTTTATACTATACCTAAACTAAATTACTATACTATACTATACTATTACTTATTTATACTATATTATACTATACTATTACTTATACTATTACTTATACTATTACTATTACTTATTTATACTTATTTATACTATACTATTACTTATTTATACTATACCTAAACTAAATTACTATACTATACTATACTATTACTATACTATACTATACCTAAACTAAATTTTAGTGTTTAGGTATAGTATAAGAGTTGGTTCTAATTGTAATTGTTTTTATTTACTACTAGCGAAAATACCCGGCATTGCTCGGGTCCGTCGGAGGTGGGGAGGGGGCAGAGAGCTGAGCGAGTGCGGGGTCTGTTGGAGGGGGGAGGGGGCAGAGAGCAAACCTGACACCCCCACCTCACCCCCCCGACCAAACCCGACACCCCCACCTCACTTACCCCTCGACCAACCCCGACTCACATTTTCACCCCCCCACCCAAACCCAACACCCCCACGTCACCCCCTACCAACACCCCCTGACCGACACCCACACCTCACCCCCCGTAGACCAAACCTCACACACCCACCTCACTTTCCCCCCCAACCAAACCCGACACCCCTACCTACCACCACAAACAAACCCAACACCCACACCTCACTTACCCCTCGACCAACCCGACCCCCCTCCTCACTCCCCCAAACAAACCCAACACCCCCACCTTACCCCCCCACCAAACCCAACACCCCCTGACCAACCCCAACACCCACCCCTCACCCCTCACCCACCCCGACACCTTCCCACCCCCCCAGACCAAACCCAACACCCCCGGCTCACTTACCCCCCGACCAAACCCGACACCCCCACCTCAACCCCTGACTAAACCCAACACCAATACCTCACTTACCCTCTGACCAAACCCAACTCGGGTCCGTCAGAGGTGGGGAGGGGGCAGAGAGCTGAGCGAGTGCGGGGTCCGTTGGAGGGGGGAGGGGGCAGAGAGCTGAGTGAGTGCGGGGTCCGTTGGAGGGGGTATTATGACATCATAACTATGTCACAGAGAACAGCAGCTGCCCAGCTGATATGATTGGCCTTTAAATAATTTCACTCTGGGGGGCATCAGAGGTGAGATTTGAAAATTTTTCGACTCTTACCCTGATTAGGACCCTAAGACCTATAACTGTACCAAATTTCAAGTCTCTAGCTCAAACGGTGTGGAAGGAGTAAGCGCACATAGATACACGCATACATACACGCATACACCATTTGACTTTTATATATATAGATTCTTCAACAATAAATATGAGGAGACTGTCACTAAGAAAAATTGAGACTCTAGATATAAAAAATCAATCAAACAGGAGAGAAAAAAGGAGAGAAGCATCACATTTGTTCACATGAAAATCAGCCCCCTTTTTGCTTAGTCCAGAGAGGTACATAACAGTCCAGAGGGATACAGGGCCTATTGAATTTGGCAGAGTGGAGAACAGTGTATTCATATGAAAATTACCAACTGCATTCTTCACTAGCTGGACTAGGAATTTTAAAAAAATATCAAAAAAGTAACTATTACTGTGTGATGTACCTTTATAATCAAAGAATTCACTATTATTATACAATATTACTCCACCTCCAAAGGAAAACCATCTGTTATAGAATGAAATACAAAAACAGAAAGACCCAAATCTAACTTCTATTTAGATGCAGCTATTTATCTGAGAGCTCATAGTGATTCAGTTAGGAATTTTGAGTCCAGCAGTGGAAATAAATTATCTGTTTAAGGTACTTACATAGCCCCACAATACAGCAGCTTCACAATCTTTAATGTATTTATTCTTACAACACCCCAGTGAGGTATGAAAGTACTATTATCCCTAATTTACAGATGGGGATCTGAGATCCACAGAGACTAGTGACTTGCCCAAGACCAACAGGAAGTCTGTTGCAGAGCTGAGAATTTAACCCAGTCCCAAGCTAGCACCATAACCACTGAACCATCATCTCTCTCCTGGTAGAGCAGGGGTGGGCAAACTACAGCCTGCGGGACCGTCCTGATTGGCCCGCCTGAGCTCCCAGCAGGGGAAGCTGCTCCTGGCCACTCCCCCACCCTCCCCACTCTCCCGGAGCCTCAGCATGCGATGCAGGTAGCACTCTGGGGGGTGCATGACTGACTCCGGCTGGGCCGCCAGCAATGTGGTAAGGGGACTGGGAGGTTGGATAAGGGGCCGGGAGTCCCACGGGGCAGTCAGGGCACAGGGAGCTGTTGGATGGGGTGGATGTTCTGAGGGAGGCGGTCAGGGGATGGGAAATGGGGGGGGAGGGAGGTTGGATAGGGCGTAGGAGTCCCAGGGGTCTGTCAGAGGGTGGGAGGATGGATATGGGTCGGGGCAGTCAGGGAAAAGGGACCGGGGTGGGTGGAAAGGGGGTGGAGTCCTAGGGGGTAGTTAGGGTGGTGGGTCTCTGGAAGGGGCAGTCAGGGAACAAGGACCAGATGGGCTTAGATAAGGGGTGGTGTCCTGGGGGAGTGGTTAGGGGCAGGAGGTCTCTGGAGGGGGAGGTCTGGAGAAAAGGATCAGGGGAGGTTGGATGGGTCTAGGATTCTGAGAGGGTGGGAAGGGGGAGGGGGTCAGATAGGGGGTGGACCCAAGGGAGGCACAACCTTCCCTGACTCAGTACCCCGTACAAGTTTTCAACCCTGATGTGGCCTCGGGCCAAGAAGTTTGTGCACCCCTGTGACAGAGAGTTCTGAGAGGGCTCTGAGATCTCTATACCTAATGGTTAAAGTTTCCAAAACAAATGTTTAGCACAACAAAAGAAATATTTTTACAAAGACTGAATTTGGTTTGCCATCATAGTCAAACACTACACTCCAGATACAGTAGAGTGATCAGTAATCCCAAGCACTACCACATCACACTCTAAACCCTATTGGGGAGCTTCCTATAAATAGTGAAATTCACCCATTGGCAGGAGGTTGATTTAAGTGCCCTATTCAATGGAACCCAGCAGTACTTCTGTGTTGGGGTTACTCACATGGATAAGTAGCTACACATGGAGATTTCTGCACCGGGGAGGGCTGGGGGTGAAAAAGGGAGCAGCAAACTGTAGCAGATTTATGATTCTGAAGGTACTTGCATCTATGTATATTAACAAATGATGGAAAAATATATTTAAGAATTTTCACAAAAACTGCAAGCACTGTGTTTTTTGTTTTTCATCTACAGGAACTCCTCACTTAAACTTGCCCCTGCTCAGGACTCCGGCGTACCGGTAAATCCTTTACGTTACTTTCACTCCTGGCCTGATCCAAAGTCTAGTGAAAGCAATGGAAGTTTGTACATTGACTTAATGAGCTTAGGATCATCCTTTAATGACTCAATGTATGAATGTTAAAAATAAACTAGGCCAAATCTTCAGCTGTGTAAATTATTTCAATGGAGCTAAAGTTGATTAGGTCAGCTGAATACCTGACTTGCTAAGAACTGAATGGTAATTAAGGAACCTCTTGTTTTCTCCTTCTCCCACTACTAACAAACAAACAAGTAGAGGATAGGCAAAAGTTGTGTCACATACCAGACAACTTTACTTTCACATATTTTTCTCTCCTTCTAAGCTTATATAATTCAAATATGTTTAAAGTCATAAAAAGACAAAAAAAAAAAAAACCCATGGCTGATGTCCTTTTTCCTCCATTGGACCCTGGGCGGGAAGGGGCAGGAGGGAGGGGATGGGAACTTAAAGAATGCCTCTCATCTAAGATAATGACAATAAGTACCAGGCTTGCATCACTAAGAAGTTCTGATTACATCAGGCCCAGACTTCTTGCCTGAGCTGCCAGTAATCTGTCCTCTGCTCTTACTTTGTGAAAAGGGATACATAATCTATAGGCATCTTGCAAAAGGGGAGAAAGGAGAGCAGAAAGGTAGTGCAATCAGCTAAAATGATCATGTGTGGCAGAACTATTAAACATTTTCAAAAGTGTAACAGAAACAGTTGCTTTACAAACAAAATAGATCTAGAAAAATCTCACCAAAATCAAAATGCCTGGTTATCAGCCAGGAGCTCATCATCATTGAAAAGGTTTCTGTTTAATGGTCCGTATATGAAGTGAGTGTTAATTTTGGTGTCATAATTGTTTATGTGAACTTATTTTGAGATTTCTATAGTCTGTAATATTTATGTTGATGTTTTTTAAGCCACTCTATATGTTTTCTCTTAAATTACATTTAACTACCTTAACAGAAGCTTTTAACAATTGAGTTAAGTCAGTCAGTTCCTTTGTAATAAGAAATATACTGATTGCACAGTGGAATATACTTTGTTATAATAGAATCCACTTGGTGATTTATGATTTTTACATTTGCTTTAAATGAATCTTTAATTGCATTTAAGTCATCTCTGAAATTCGCCACTAAAACGTCAATGAAGCATGACTGCACTAAAGACGGCTCACAACAAACTACAGGGTAATACACTAAAAATGTATTAGAAAGACCTTTCAGTATGGAAATAGTACTAAACAACTTTCTTCCCTTTAGCAAAATCAGTAAGGATAATACCCTAATAAGCAAGAATGTTAATGAGCAACTGTGAAATATTTCAATTCAGTACAAAGTGCAGAAGCTACCACCACCTGGAAAGCTAACTTGTCACGTGTAATACATTCTATAGATATTCATAAGAGGGATTCAAATTTACAAACTGCCCCATATCATTTTTGGAAATTTGGAAATATTTTACCTTTTGAATCATCATGATGTTTTCTGAAGTGACTAGAATAAACTTATTTGGCTAAATCTTACTTTTTGCTTCCATTTTCTTTTTAAAATGCCCTATATTTTGAGCAATAGAAATATATATATCGCCCTCGAGCCTATGCCTATCTTTCTGTAATATCATTGGGTATTTTTTATGGTTCTTTATCTATTCTTTTTCTTGTGGCAGAGTGATAGGATGGTAGGAGGAAGGCTATATTGAAATACTGATATGAACACACCAGTATATAAATTAATCTTCCTGGAGGGACACACCCAAACAGTAGTGATCAAGAACTGCACCTTCACCATTTAGGTTCTTCATTTGTGGAATCAGAAAAGGATCAATTTTCTCTTCACTTCTATTCAGCATCTACATGGGGTTACAGTAGAATCTCAGCATTATGAACACCAGAATTACAAACTGACCCTCACTTGGAACCCGAAGTACGCAATCAGGCAGCAGCAGAGACCGAAAAAAAAAAGAGCAATACAGTACAGTGCTATGTTAAATGTAAACTACAATAAAAAGAAAAGGACATTTTTTTAAAAAAAGATTTGACTAGGTAAGGAAAAAGTTACTCATCGTGTACAGTAACGATGGATATGCCAGCTACCGCAGAGTCATTGACAAGAACTCTGAAGTAGAGGGGAGGAGGGTGGGTCATGGAATACCTATGGGTACACACGTCTCAAAAAACCACCATCACTGCACAAGGTGAGTAATTTCTTATTTGAGTAGTGTCCCTATGGGTGCTCTACTGTAGGTGACTCCTGAGCAGTATCCCTGTTGGAGGGTTGGGGTTTTGGAGTTGAGTCAGTTACAGATGACAGTACTGTGGAGCCAAAGATGGCATTGGAGGCAGAATCCCCAGTAATCTCAAAGTGATCTGCAAAGATATGGGCTGAGGCCCACATCGCTGCTCTACAGATTTCTGAGATAGGGACAATCTTGAAGAAGGTGACAGTTTAGGAGATTGACCTCGTGGAGTGTATGCAAATAGTATCTGGAGGTGTCATATTGCAAATCTGATAATATTGTCTAATGCCTACAGCCCTGGGCAGGGGGTAGGGTGGAGTGGGATGGGGGGGCTGTCTCTGCATGCTGCTCCCACCCCAAACACCAGCTCTGCAGCTCCCATTGGAACTGCAGTCATTGGGAGCTGCGGGAGTGGTACCTGTGGGCAGTGGTGCACAGATACCCCTCTGCCTAAGAGCTACTGCCAGAGGGGTGGGTGGGTGACTTTTGGGAGCTGCCCAAGGTAAGTGCTGCACTCATCCCCCTCTCCTGCACCCCAACCTCCTTCCCCACCCCACAGCCTGCATCCCATACCCAAACTCCCTCCCAATCCCGACCCCCCCGCACCCAAACTCCCTCCCAGAACCTGCACCCTGCACCCAAACTCCCTCCCAGAGTCTGCACCCCACACCCCAACTCCCTCCCGGAGCCTGCACTCCACACCCCAACTCCCTCCCAGAGTCTGCACCCCGCACCCCAACTCCCTCCCAGAGCCTGCACCCCACACCCAAACTCCCTCCCAGAGCCTGCACCCCACACCCAAACTCCCTCCCAGAGTCTGCACCCCACATCCCCTCCTGCATTCCAGCCCCAGCCCAGAGCCCACACCCCTCCCACACCCAAACTCCCTCCTTAGGCAGGTGTTGGGGTGTGGGACTTGGACCCTT
Source organism: Sternotherus odoratus (assembly GCA_032164245.1). NCBI lineage: Eukaryota > Metazoa > Chordata > Testudines > Kinosternidae > Sternotherus > Sternotherus odoratus. Next base: position 76,323,164 of record JAVMKO010000007.1, on the reverse strand, counting down.
TTTGGGTACCACCAAAAATTATACAAACCTGCTTCCCCTGCTGCAAATGGACTGCTAATGAATCTGTCTCTAGCCAACAGAAGTTGAGAAGGAACTAAGGTGGCTGGCAGGGGGAGTTAGCCCGCACACGCTGCTTTGCCTTGTGGCAGGCATGAGGAGGGAAGACATAGAGTGTTCCAATGTGACAGTTCTGGACAGCACTTTCAACTCTGATGCACTAGCCATGTACACAGAAAAAGCACTGTACACGTTTGAATTTCATTTCCTGTTTGGTCAACATGACGAGCTCAGCAGAACAAGTGACCATGCAGTCCCAGAATCGCAAACGAGTTCCAGCATGGAGTGAATGGGAGACACTGGATCTGACTGCTGTATAGGGAGAAGAATCCATGTAGGCAGAACTCCGATCTAGCAATAGAAATGCTGATATGCCAAAATCGCACAGGGCATGATGGACAGAGGCTACACCAGGGGCACACAGCAGTGCTGTGTGAAATTAAGAAGCTCGACCAACCCCACCAAAAGACAAAGGAGGCAAATGGTCACTCCAGGTTAGAGCCCCATATATGCTGCTTTTATGATCAGCTGCATGCCATTCTGTGGGGGACCCTGCCAGTACCCCAACACTCTCAATGGACACCTGCAAGGTAGCTGCCTCATGGAACACATATGAGGATTTTGTGGATGAGGAATAGGAGGAGGAGGATAATGCGCAGCAGACAAGCAGAGAATCTGTTCTTCCCAGCATCCAGGACCTTTTCCTCACTCTGGAGCCAATACCCTCCCAGGGCATATTGTTCCCATACTCTGAGGGTGGAGAAGGCACCTCTGGTAAGTGTACATTTGTAACGACACTACAGAGATTAAAAGCAATTCTGTTTAATGTTTGACTTTCCCTGAACAATTGGGATGCATTCATTGCCAGTACAGCTATTGGAAAAGTCTGTTAGCGTGTCTGGGGCTGGAGTGGCAATTCTCTAGGGACATCTCCATGAAGCTCTCCTGGAGGTACTCTGGAAGCCTTTGCAGAAGGTTTCTGAGGAGGGTTGCCTTATTTTGTCCTCCACGTAGGACACTTTACCACATCAAGCCAATAGCAAGTGGTCTGGAATCACTGCAGCACAAAGCATGGCAGTCTGTACCCTTTGGTTTACCATGGCTGCCTGGAAACCGACTTCTATTGCCCAGCCATGTGCGATGTGTCACCATATCAGCAGGCGCTAAATATAAAAAGCAAAATGCAACCTTGTACCTTGTACTGTCTGCTGTGAATTGCTTGATGAAAGAGTCTCACTTGTTCTCAGAAATTTATCTTCTTAAAAGTCTACTCTCCCTTTTATCTGCCGCTGCAGCTGCAAATGCTTCTATGCTCCCCCCATCAACTCTGTCCCTGAGGTTATCACAGATCAGAAGGTGAAAAAAATGCACTGGCGATGACGTTTTCAGAGCTCACAAAGCCCTCCTGCACTGATAGGGCACAGCTGAATGCATGGAGACATTCAGTGGCAGAGGCCAGGAAAGCATATAGTGAGCATGATCGGAACACTCAGGATAGGGTAACCAGACAGCAAGTGTGAAAAATCGGGATGGGGGTGGGAAATAATAGATGTCTATATAAGAAAAAGACCCAAAAATCAGAACTGTCCCTATAAAATCAGGACATCTGGTCACCTTAATGCAGCAGGAGATGCTGAGGCTAATGGGGGAGCAAATAGACATGATGAGGCATCTGGTGGAGCTGTAGGAAAGGCAACTAGAGTACAAACCCCTGCTGCAGCCATTATGTACCGTCTCCCCTCCTCGCCAAGTTCCATATCCTCCTCACCCAGACGCCCAAGAACCCGGGCTGCAGGTGTGGAGGGTGGGAGGGAGACTCCAGGCACTCAGCCACTCAACTCCAGGGGACGGCCCAAGCAACAGAAGGCTGTCATTCAAATAGCTTTGATTTGTAGTGTGGCTACAATAAGCAATGTGGCCTTGTCTTTCCCTCCTCCTGCACCCCACCCTGTTATCAAACCCTTTGTACCTTTGTACACCCAGGCTACCTTTTACTAGTTAGTGTTGTCAGTGATCTCAAGATTTCTTTAATAAATAACAAATGAATGGATTCTGAACAATAGGGACTTTATTTCCTGTATCTGCTGCGGTTGAAGGGGGGGGAGGGGTAGAGGGGAGGGATTGGCTTATAAGGAAGTACATTCACCAAAGGGGGTGGATTTTCAGTTAGAACAAATGCACTACTGTCACACAGTTGCCTGGTCAATCATGAAACTGTTTTTCAAAGACTCTCTGATGCGCAGTGTGCCTTGGTGTGCTCTTCTAATTGCTCTGATGTCTGACTGTTCAAAATTGGTTACCAGATTACTTTGTAATCTTAAATTTATTGAGTTTGCAATCTTTGCCTCCAAGCCTTTTTCTTACCTCTATAACTATTTCCAAAATGAAGTTTATTACTATTTGGTTCCCTTCCTTGTTATGAAGGATTATATTTTAACTCACTGCTTACATAATTCTTCTAATTCCTAAATTTGCCTCCACCTATATTTCTACTATTTGATATACTCTAGTCAACATCATTGTAATTAAAATATACCATTATTGCAACTCTGGCCATTTAATATATTTTTCCCTATTTTCTTAATAATTCCTTAGTCAATTCAATTATTTTCTTTTCTTTTTTATTTTATTTGAAACTTCTCCAAGCTCAGTCTATAGCAGGGGTGGGCAAATGTTTTGGCCCGTGGGCCACATCCAGTTTGCAAAATTATATGGAGGGATGTGTAGGGAAGGCCCCGCCCCTAATCTGGCCTCCTCCCACTTTCCACCCCCTGACTGCCCCCTCAGAATCTCCAAACCATCCAACCCCCCCAACCTTTTCCCCTGACTGCCCCATCTAGTGACCCCTAACCACCTCCCAGGACCTCACCCCCTACCCAATTCCCCTGCTCCCTGTCCCCTGAGTGCCCTGACTGCTAGCCACCCTCCCTAACCACCACCCCAGAACCCCAACCCCTATCCAACCCACCCTGCTCCCTCACTGCCTCCTCCAGAGTCCCCCCCAACCACCACCCCGGAACCCCCACTTACCATAGCTGCTCTGTGTGGCTCTGGGGAAGGGGGGAGCGCGCCCCGTGTGGTGTGGCTCTGGGGGGGGGGAGGTGAATGCGCAGCCCCAGCACCCAGAGCTCTTCCCGCACGGCTCTGGGGGAGAAGGGGGAGTGCGCAGCCCCAGCCCCCAGAGTGCTGCTGGTGCAGTGCGGCTCTGAGGGAGAGGGGCAAGCACGCTGCCTCGGCCCTTGGAGCGTTGCCTGCGTGCGCGGCTCTGGGGGAGAGGGGCAGGCACGCTACCCCGCCCCCCCCAAGCCACGCCGGCAGCACTGCCGGCGCAGCTCCTGGGGAGGGCGGGAGCATGCAGCCCCAGCCCCGCAGCGGTGCCCAGGTGGCACGGCTCCGGGGTAGGGTCTGGGGGAAGCCTCCCTGGGGGGCCAGATGGGACAGGCTCGCGGGCCAGATTTGGCCCGTGGGCTGTAGTTTGCCCACCCCTGGTTTATAGTATTTTCTACACCATTACAATGTCTCTCTAATGCCTTCTGTTAAATGACTACAAATCCTTTATAATTTAAGATGCATGCCCTCTATCATTTTTCTGTCCCTCCTAAATCATTTACATTTCATAATTAATATTAGACAAAGTAGGCAAGAATATTGATGCTCTTGGATTGGTAAAGAGATGTATTAAATGATCAAATTGATCATGATCCCAGTAAACCAAATGAAACCGGATTAAAATTAAAAAGGTCGTAGAGCAGTTTTTAAACTAAGGGCTGGGGAAAAGCTGACAGATGCAGAGGAGCACATGGTTCAGACTGACACTCCCTTATGGGAGGATCTATTGATGTATATTCCCTATGTCACAGTATGGAAGAGAGGATGGAAGATGATATGGGTAGGATCTAATGAGAAACAGTCAAATGAAAGAAAGTCCCATTCAATGACATCACATAATGGCAGACAGATAAAAAGTGACAGTTTATTTAAGTGCTTATGTACAAATACTAGAAGTCTAAATACTAAGATGGGTGACCATGAATGCCTTGAATTAAATGAAGATCTTGATATAATAGGCACTATAGAAACTTGGTGGAGTGAGGATAATCAATGGGACACTTTAATACCGGGTACAAAATATATCAGAAGGACAAAATAGGTAAAGCTTGTGGGAGAGTGGCACTATATGTTGAAAAAAACAGAGTTAAATGAAGTAGAAATCTTAAATGAACCAAATTGTGCCATAGAGTCTTTATGGATAGTAATGCCAATCTTGAATAATAAGACTATAACAGTAGGGATATCCTGCTGACCACCTGACCAGGATGGCAATAATGAATGTGAAATGCCGTGGGAGATTAGAGAGTCCATAAAAATAAAAAAACTAATAATGGGAGATTTCAACTATCCCCATATTGACTGGGCACATGTCACTTCAGGTCAGGATGCAGAAATAAAGTTTCTTGACACTTTAAATGAATACTTCTTGGAGTAATAGTCCTGGAACCCACAAGAGGAGAGGCACGTTTATGTGGCTAAGTTGTGTGCCACAACCAGTCTTCACTTGTTGCCTGACTTGAAATAGATTTACATGGAGAGAGAGACAGGAATCCTTCTACAATATATGTTCCAAGAAATCAGATTTTCAATGGGAGCTTCTAGATACTGAGCATTTTTGAAAACTTCAGCAGGATGCTTAAGTGGGATCTGTTGAAAATGCCCTCTTTAGAAAATATGGCCCTAGATTTTTTAGGGTCCATTTCTCTCTCTCTCTCTCAAACATTTGAGTGAGAGAAAAAGGAAAAAAGAAAGGAGGTTGTGTATCTCTCCTAGAAATGATAACACCGTATTCATCGTTATTACTAACAGGTTCAGGAACTGTCAAAATCACTACTTTACCTACCTTACCACATTTTTCCAATTTCATATACTGTTTCTTAAGGCCTCCTGATATGAGGAAAAATATTAAGGGTTTGGGAACAGCACAGTCACACTCAAAGCATGTGAATATGCAGTGGTCTTACAACATAATAGTGTGTGTTTCCACATTAAAAAAAGGAGACAGAAATGAGGTTTGTAATATCAACATTTGATGTTTGATTCTCCTCCTTAAGCAGACAATAAATTATTTATTTTTCTTCTTTAAAATGCCTTCAAGTATGAAAAACATATTTTGATGTTATTAAAATTGGTCAATCTTTAAGCCATAAATATAGAAATATTGAGAGTGTAGGTGTTCCTACTGCTGGCATATTTCCTATTCTCAATACAACACATGCAATCTACTCCTGTATGTATGGTTACTAAGGTGTCAAAGGCAACCAACCATAGACTGAGGGACATGAGGCTTAATTAAAGACATGAGGTTCCCTGTAAAAATAAAATAGATAAAATCTTCTCTACCTCTTCTTACATGACTTCTTAAACTCAATTTCATTCATTTTCTAATACCTAGAAAAGAGAGTTCTATGTTCGGCAAACCAAACAACAGTCTTTTTCAGGCAATATGTTCCAACCTCCTAGACATGTTGGATGGATAGTTACTAACAAAGAAAAATAATATCTATTGATGTTGTAGGATACAGAAGTATTTTTAATTATGAGAAAACAGTGGAGAAATGTGACGGCATTCATGTTAAAATATTTCAGTTTTGGTTCCATTTACCTACAGAAAATGTTAAAGTATCTATTTGTACTGTCCAGTTTTGTCAACAAAATCACAGGTTAGTCACCAGGTATTACAATGAAAATCTTAAGGAAATTAATCCTGCAGAGAGAAATTATGATGCACCACCTTTGCTTCAGATATACAAAAAATATCATACCCCAAGAGATACAAAATTATTGAGTAGAGGTTTAGCACATCTCTTAGCAACATTAAAAAAGCACACATATATTTGTGTCTTGGTGTTGCTTAAGAATTTGATAATTGGCTTCTAATGATTTATATTTCTTCACCTCTTTATTTTCTGCTAAAAGCTACAGCAAGAAACAATTACAACCAAGTTGTATTGTTTCATGCAGTTCTATGGTCTATATCTGCACTCTAAAAGGAGGTTCTAGATGTAAACCTGTAAGTCAAAAACTGAATTGCTTAACGCTGATAATGGTTCTGATTATGAGAAATGGCCACATGGAGTTAATTAGATGACCATTATGATTAAAATGTAGAATTAGCAGTACTGTTAAAAAGATGTAAGTGCCCAGCAATGCTTCTAGGAAGTAAAAACAAGATATTCCAAAGGTTCTACATCTTTCAGTGGTGAAAAACTCAGATACACAGGGAGCATAAGTCATGCTGATTATCCATAACAACCTCAAAGTCCTTGTCAGAGTCATAGCTTTCCAAAATACAGCATCTCCCATCTTATAAATGTGATCTGCATTCTTGGTTCCTAGATATATGACCTTGCACTTTGCTGAATTAAAATGTATGTTGTATCTTGCCACGTGGTCCAGATTGAGCTGTGTCATTTTAAGACTTTACTTATTTTCTTCCAGATCATTGATGACAATATTGAATAGTTAAACATTTTTCAAAAATGGTCATAGTTAGTCTTGAGAAAAGAAGAGTGAAAAGCGGGAACCTGATAACACGTTAAGGGATTTTAATGGTGTGGCAACCACCTCTCGCAAGCACTCCCTTTTGGTTGGGTGTGTCTGTAGTCTTTAAACAGTTCCAACCCTGGTATCGGGCTGTACCCCCAAGGCTTCCTCCCCAGAGGGAACAGTTTCATCTTTTCTGAGCCCTTCTGGACCCAGCTTTCCAGCTGGGTGACTAAGTAGTTCAAGTCACATTCTGGGGGTTTATTGATATCCAATGGTTGGCCACTTCTCCAGTGGCCTATTGGAGGGGACCCAGGCCCGCCCACTACTCTGGATTCCAGCCGAGGAACCTAAGAATAGCAGCCACATGCCACCATGTCCCTTTAACTAAATTGCTTTCAGTTCCCTGGGTCACTTCCCCGCAGCCACAGCCTTCACCAGTGCATCACCCTTACCTCAAGGATCTTCTATGTTCTGGCCTAGTAGCCAGCCAGGAGCTCTGTCTCAGGTCTTGTCTACACTAAATAGAAAAGCTGATCTAAGCTATGCAATTTGAGTTACACGAATAGCGTAACTCAAATAGGCATAGCTTAGATCTACTTACTGCTAGATGTCCACACTACATGATGTTGATGGGATACTTTCTCTGATCATCTCACCTTACTCTTCTCAATCAGGTGAAGTACAGGAGTTGATGGGAGCATGATCAGCAATCGAGTTAGTGGATCTTCACTGGATCCACTAAATCGACCACAGATGCATCGACTGCCGCAGTGTCGATCCTCAGGAAAGTGTAAACACTTTCAAGTGCCCCCACTCCTCAAGTTCCTGTTGTGGTTGAGCTGTCCATGGTGCTGCAGTTCCCTTTGGCCAGGCAAGAACAACACTCACACTCCTCTGGCTCCAGCAAGGAACTGCCTCCAGTCTGCACTAAAGATCCTTTTATACTAGCCTGCAACCCTATGAATGGCTTGCAACCTCCCCTGGATTGGCGACTTTCCTACAGTCTCTCTAAGATACTTGGAGGAATTCTCTACTGCTTTTTTCCTGGGACAGGTGTGGCAGGACACATAGCCTCCAGCAAGGGGCCGCGGGGCCTAGTCCACCCCATCAAAGGGCTGTTATAAAGAAGTGATCAGTTCTCCATGTCTGCTGAAGGTTGGACAAGAAGTCATACTCAGCAAGGGAGATTTAGACTAGATATTAGAAAAAATGTCTAACTATAAGGGTAATTAAGGTCAGGAATAGGCTTCTAAGGGAGGTTGTGGAATCCCCATTATTGGAGGTTTAAAGAACAGGTTGGATGAACATCTGCCAGGGATGAACTAGGTTTACTTGGTGCTGCCTCAGTGCAGGGAGCTGGACTTGAGGACTTCGAGGTCCCTTCTAGTCTTGCAGTTTCTGTGAAGATCTTTGAGCCAATAACAGATCTCTGTGGAATCCCACTAGAAACAGCCAGAAGTGTTGATTCTGTTTACAATTACCCTGAGATTATCAATTAGAAAAATTTTAATCACTTTTAAATTGAATATGTGCTACACATATTTTGTAGTTTTAACTTTTTAATCTGAATGTCTTACAGTACTAAGTCAAATACCTTACAGTTTTTAAGGATATTATGTCAGTCATCTTTGTAAAACTTGTAATCTAATAAATATCAAATCTAATCTAGTAAAATATGAAAATGGATATAAAAATGATTAGAACACTCCCCTAAGTAGCAATCAACTGAAGATGCCTCAGAAATGGATTTAAGAATACCATTTAAATCAAGGTAATAAAAAAAAGAATAAGTAACATGTGAGAATTATTATAAAGAGATCAAATCATACATAAAAGTTCTTATAATATCAGCCTTCTTCTCACTTATGAAAGATAATTACCTGTAATTGAAATTATATTTTATTTATAGTATATCATCACTCTAGATAACTCTTTTAAGGTATCTTAATCTCTAGGTACTCAGATTTCTAAATTGTGGTAGGATAAAAGATTATTTTAAATTAACCTTAAATGCAAATTATAATTCTGCACTTTCATTATACTCAGAGACAGAATTCTTGCTTTAGAATTCCCCTCGGCCCTTTAGGGAAACATATGAGCTCAGTGCTTAAGGAAATAAGTCATGCTTATGATGGGTTACCTACTACAGAAACACATATGTGAGTTTAGAATTTTAAAACTACAAACTATTATTTTATAGCCCTATGAGATTAAAATGGAAATATTTTATCATCCATTTATATTAAAGACTTTTCAATACTTAGTTTTAAATACTCACATTATTTTTCTGGTATAATATATGCAATTACTGCCATAAATTATTTTGATTAAAGCTATAAAAATGCCTGTATAAAAAAAGCTACATTTTGTTTTACAAATGTAGTTTTTTCATATTTTTCTACAAGATGTATAAATAAAGAGATGGGACCCATAAAGATTTCATTACTTGGTGTTGATGCTGTTCATAACATTCAAAATGCTACTATAGTGCTAAGGTGGACTATCTAGTCCTGAAGACAGATTCTGACAGGGGTTATCTTCCTTGAAAATGGGAATGAATGCTAGCTAGCTGTTCACAAGAGATCTATTCAAGAGGGAATTCAAATTCTCTCATTTGAATAACATGTCAGCTAATCACATTTTACAGAAAGTGAAGCAAGGGAAAGAATTCCTATCAGTGAAGTCCAATCTCCAAAACCTGAGAGATTCCCTAGTCTCTTCCTTACACCTTTCAAAATACCACACCGAACACCTAACTACATCCCTAGCTAAAACTGACACACAGTAACTTCCTAGTCCGGTCTCCACCAACCAGCTCAATTTCCTTAATCTGAAATAAGATTACAGACTATACTTTTATGATATTATAATCTATAGATTAGTTTAACTCCTTGGTCATTTTTACTTTCAGAAGTTACAAAGAGTCCTGTGGCACCTTAAAGACTAACTAAAGTATTGAAGCATAAGCTTTCGTGGGCTAATACCCACTTCGTTGGATGCATGCAGTGGAAGTATCCAAGGGCAGGTATAAATAGGTAGGCAAGAACCAGGTTAGAGATAACAGGGTGGGTCCAATGAGGCTGAAATTTTTACTTTCAGATCCATACTGACCATCTCCAAAAGTTGGTAGGGCTGACAGCCTTCACATTAAAAATGTTTATCAGCCCAGATTATTCCATGCCACCAAAATGAATATCATTATTAGAACTGTATATCTTAAAAAATAATTTAAAAAAAAGACACATTGTTTGACCAAACATGTACCTTGTTCTCAAATTATCTGAAGCAGGCAATAATGTGGCCATTGCAGTGAACAAAGTACAGCTGAACTTTTGTAGACTAACCTATGAGTATGAGCCTCTGAACATCCAGTAAAAAGCTCTTTTACAAACTGCCAAGGCTATTTTGGTTTACTCAGTTCAGGTTAATATATTGGTCTAATCCTCATAACTATTGGTTCAATTGAGTGTCTAAAACAACCAAGGCACAGGACAGAAGAAAAATGCAGAGGTGCTGATTTTCAAATTGCATTATTTATTTATTATTTTTATTGAAACAGGCTCGATTTTGCTTCTCTGATGAGTTGACAGGGAACACACAAAAATTGTGAACAGATTTGCATTCCACCAAAACCAGAGCCATAGTTTGAAAATCAAATTTAAACCTATATGTAGCAGGCAATATCTAAATTAAACAACCACTAGTTTGGCAGACGCTTGAAAAAATTTGAAAGGCCATATGCAATTTATGTTAAAGGGTCCTTATTGCATGTAGTGCTCCATTAATATTTTAAGGCGAGGCTATGGAAAAAGCTGACAAACCATTATTTGCTCAGCTCTCTGAGAGCCAAGAGTTAGAATTTTGAGCTCAAAATCACAATATATCAATAAACTTACTACAGTCTCATTGAATTAAACTGTAATTGATACATTAGACATTAAACTCATCATTTCCATGTGCAGCTGAGGTAACTAAATTAATAAATTATATATGTGCATTTTTACATATGCGATTCTAAAAATGTAGCCCTAAGGGACAAATGTTGTCATACATAGAATGAATATGCTTCATCATAAAAGAAGACAGGGTTAATGCATCAAAAGACAGTGATAATAGCAATACTATTTACACACCTTACCACGTGTCTTTTATTTATAATAACCAACTTTGCACTAGACTTCATCTGTAAAATTATAGTCAGTGATAAAAAACTGGACAGGCTTAAATCCATAACTGGTTGTTGTTGTCGTGTTTTAATAAATGGCAATTGTTTTATCTTATTTCAGATCTTCTGAGTGGGTTGGTTTTTTTGGTGTTGCAGTAGCACCTGGAAATCAAAATCAAAATTGGGGTCTTGCAGTGCTAAGTAGCATATATACAAAGAGTAAGAGACAGTCCTCAGCTCAATAATATTAACTGGATAATTTATATTTAAATTCACTATGCCTGCTGATCAAATAATTTTCATTGGAATTCTTATATGGAGAAAGAAAGACAATCCTAGCCTCAAATATCTTGCAATCTAATTTAGGATATGTCACAAGCGTGAGTGTAACAAAAACAGCAAAGAAGAGTGAAGTGGAGGACAAGGGAAACGGCAATGAGAACATTCTTTCTCAACATAGAATCAGAGAGGTAGCCGTGTTAGTCTGGAATCGCAGAGTAGCAGAATAGCTACTGCTTGCATCCGACCAAGTGGGTATTAGCCTAGAGATGCAGTTGGTGTAATTTTATAGCATAATGTCTCCTTATATTCTCTCATTCATAAATTAATATAATTATTTCTCTCTCTCTGTCTTGTGCATGCACACACACTCTATAATATTAACAATAGATGAGATACAAATCAGAAATCTACCAGCCAGATATTATATAATTCAAAATCTAATTTTATACACTGAAATTTTAACATACAAGGTACACAAGTGCATTTTGAATATATAAGAAAAAGCAACCTAAAAACTGACCTACTTTTTGTTTATATCTTTGGATGAGTGTAGTAGTCCTGAAAATGAAACAACATCAGTGCTCAGGATCAAACAGTGCAAGGAGATGTTGTGTAAGTTATGCCACACAATTTTACCAACAATTTGTAACCACCCTATTATTCCAGGCTTAGACATCTCTTGAACAGACTGCCACTCATGTCAAGTTGTGTGCTGGTTTTGTGAGAGACCAAGTTTCCATTTGTAACCTGAATAGTATTCAAACTTGCGTCTGCGGAGGAGAATATTGCTAAATCCCTGATTCTACAAATTACTGTGGATCTCCTTGCAAGATTAGGGTACTATTTGGGATGAATATTCATTGTAGTTTGTTAGCCAAATATAGGTTTATATTTTTCAACAGCATTTCCATAATGGGATACGTGTAGATATGTATATGGATTGACTGAATTATTCACGTATTTATAATTTCCTAATAACTCAGATATTCCAGAATGGCCAAAACAGAGATACTGTTGTCATTTATTGGGTTAAAACTGATTTTGTTCTTTTTTTGTCAGAGTCTTTTAATGTTCATTTACACCACAGGGTGTGTTATAAAGAGTGAAGAGCTACTTCCAGTTCTTTTATCAGTTTGGATTTTGTGCATTTTCTTGTCAAAATCCTGACACCATCTGCATTTTCTCATGCTTTTATAACTCCTTCCTTCTAAGAGCTATTTATTTTCTCAGTCAAAATCCTTATAGCTAAGGATGGGACTATCACCATTCCTGAGTCAGCTAGAGGGGGCTCTTGTATGATAGGCCATACTTCAGCTATCCCCATAAGGATTTGGGGCATTGTTCCTGCATTAATTTCAATCTCTGCTATGATTCAGAGCACATGCAATAAATCAAGTGGAAATGTTGTGCCTCTTTATAAGGGAATATATGAAAATTAGAACTTTATCAGATTATTTAGAATTATTTAACTAAACTAATGTATACAGAAAATATATTAAATTTGATTAATCTATAAAGGCCAGTAATTCAGAGTTAAGGATGAGACGTTATCCTACCCATGTTATGGCTAAGCATATGGTGTTTTATACTGAGTGATTTTAAAACAGTAAAGCCAACATTTTCAAACACGGTGTGTTATTACATTATGGTGCATTATTACATCATAATGACTAAATTTTACATCTCTTGGACCTACCTGCTTAAAAGAGGACTTCTCTTCCCATACAATACTTTCACATTTGTGATCAAGGTTGTCAATCATTGACACATCAAATCTGACAAATGACAATCATGATTATAAATCTGAGGGGGCTTCAAACAAGGGACTGCTGTGGCAATGTCTTCTCAGCAAGAGCCCCTCAATTTAAGAATTCACTCCTTCCCTTATGTGATCAGATTTGGTCACACTGATACTATGCTACAGGCCTATATTTTTCTGTGAGTTTTTGGGGAAGCCTGAAGCCTGGAGTTCGAAGTATTTTGTGGTGACTGAGGTGGAGGAGATTTTTCCTAACTTGCTATTTGGAGGGGGTGGGAGAGGGCAGAAATGGCTGACGTTTTGGTATGGATTATTTTAAAGAAATGTCCAGGTATCTCTGGTAGGTGTCTTCCCAACATGTTTAAAAAAATGCACAGGAATGTAAGTGGCTGATGCTGCAAATACCATTGATTCAATGAGAGTCATGAGCACTCAGCATTTCTGAAAATCTTATTTATATGCCTAAAATGTAGGCACCAAGATTTTAAAATGTTGGTTAATGTAACTTTATATGCCATATGAACTCTAATACTAGGGCACAGGGACAACAGGATAAGCTATGGATAGATTTTCAACCTTAACTTGGTATAACTTAGTTTTTGTATTCTTAAGCCACATTCCTGACATTATGTTACTGTAGCTTTTTGTAGAAATTATTAATTAGGGATGGCAGTTTCAAAGGAATCTATGGGAGTTAGGTACTCAACTTTAATTCTAATTCAGTGAGAACTAGGTTACTTAGTTCCCATTGGTTCCCCTGAAAATCCCAGTCCAAGTTAATAATTCATATTCAAAATAGTTAAGGAGAGTGGCCCAATACAAAACATAAGATACACAGAGTTAAGTATGAAATTCTCCTTTAGTTTATTGTATTGTGCCTTGTGTAGCCACACTCTTCCCTTCCTTCACCTCCACCCTCTTGCCAAGCATAGCAAGAGCCTAACTGTTTATTCCAGTTCTATGATAATAAAATAGAAGATTGAAGAGCAAGGGACAAAATGTTACTTAAATTTGTTTATACTATTGAATTATTTTAGTTATTTGGATAAAGCTGATACTTTTGATTCAGTATTTGTGAAATAATTGTTTTCCATTAATAAGAAAAATCCAGAACCATCATCAAAACGATTAAATATTGCTTTTCACCATTTGCAAACATTCATAGAAACAACCACCTTTTATTCATTACAACCGTACAACTACCTCTCTATTTCCCTTAGATAAATCCAACTAATTTACTCACTCTGATTATTAATGCCTTAATGCTAGTGAAGGAGAGGCAACAGTCTACAAGAGAAGAGTCTATGTTGTTAAAATAATAGAGAGAATTTGCCATAATCTGGTGAAATGTATTAATGTATGAGGTTTTATCTCCCACTGATGAGTGGGATTTTTAAGCATATAAATCTCCTATGCATCAGTGGATAAACAGACCTTCTTAATGATGTGAACATATACGATTTTTCAATGAACAACAAAACATACAGGTACAGCTAATGCAAGTAATTTTGTAATTACCTTCCTCCATTACTAATATGGCACCTCCTCCATGTCCTGGGAACTATCCTCCAACCACTGAATTTTCATATTTAATTTATATAACACACAAAAGATTACCTTAACTTGTGTATTTGTCTAAAATGTCTAATAATTGGGGCAAATCATGTAAGGAAGTTCCTGATAAAATGTCTCAGCATTTGGGGAGTAAAGACAAATATCATATACTACAATGCCAGAATGCAATACATATGATTTTATATCTACTAAACCTCCAAAGAAAAATCCAAATGATATATAGCTCTTCAGTACACACTGAAAACAGAAAACAGTCTAAGGGATTGACATGGCTGAAAGTAGCCCTGTAAGTCTCCTTTGCTCCCTAGTTATGGGGGGCAAATCATGATTCTTGGGGATAAATAACTCCTTACAGAAGCTGACAGCAAATTAGGAATTAATCAATGCCACATTCTCAAGAACAGAGTACCAGACTTTAACCCATTGAGAATGATAACCAATACTGATCCCCATGAGGGGAATCAATTCTTCTTTGTCTAGCTGAACAGAAATTCAGCCATTGAATATATTTTAAATGGCTCCAGTGAAAAGTTCTTGGAATCTTTCTTGACCTGGTAGAGGATCAGGGATCATGGTCAGTGTGTGAGGGAGGAGAGGCCATTAGCCTATATCGATATGAAGTAAAACTCAAATGGCTGTAAAACTCATATATACCAATGTGATGTATGCCATCGTGTGCCAGCAATGCCCCTCTGATGTATAGTGGCCAAACTGGACAGTCTGTATGCAAAAGAATAAATGGACACAAATCTGACACCAGGAATCATAACATTCAAAAGCCAGTAGGAGAACACTTCAGCCTCTCTGGTCACTCAGTAACAGATTTAAAAGTGGCAATTCCTCAACAAAAAAAACTTCAAAAACAGACTCCAATGAGAAACTGCTGAACTGGAATTAATTTGCAAACTGGATACCATTAATTTATACTTTAGTAAACACTGGGAGTTGTTGGGTCATTACATAAATTAAATCTATTTCCTCATGTTAACTATCTCCCTACTGTTACTTACACCTGTCTGAAATGGGTCATTCTTATTACTACTACAAAAGTTTTCTCCTACTGACAATAGGTCATCGTAATTAATTAGCCACTTAGAGTTGGTATGGCAACTTCCACCTTTTCATGTTGTGTGTGTGTGTGTTTGTGTTATATATATATATATCTTTCTACTGTATGTTTCATTCTATGCATCTGATGAAGTGGTCTGTAGCCCATGAAAGTTTATGCCCAAATAAATTTGTTAGTCTCTAAGGTGCCACAAGTACTCCTCGCTCTTTTTGCAGGTACAGACTAAACGTCTGCTATTCTGAAACCTGTCAAATAGCTGTAACTCCTGTCTACATTTTCACAGCAATGAGTTCAAAAAGTTTTTGAAAACATGACAGCTAGAGTACATTTGCATTAACCTTCCCCCCTCAGTATGTCCAGCAATTTAGAGCCATTAAAAAGTTGTTTGAGTTGGATGGTGAGAAAACCTATTATGGAAGCCCTTACATTCTCTTAACACACTGATATGATAAAGGATAGGAAGAATGATCCAGAGATCAGTGCACTAGTCGGGGACTTGGGAGACCTTGGTTCAATTCCCAATTCCACAGATTTCATGTGCAATACTGACCAAGTCACTTGGAATACATCTACACTGCAGCTGAAAGCATGCTTCTCAGCAGGGGTAGGCAGGCATGCTTCTCAGCAGGGGTAGGCAGGCTCTGCTTGAGCCAGCATGATAAAAGTAGCACAGTCAGAGGTAGTATGGGAGGCAGCTCAAGTTAGCTGCCAGTGGGGCTGGACAGGCTTGCACTGAGGTGGCTAACCCATGCTACCACCTCCTACACTGTGTTTCTTAGTGCACTAGCTAGAGTGGAGCTAGTTCATGTTTCTTCATTCTAGCACCCATAAGCTAGGATGCATGCTCCGAGCTGCAGTGTAGATATACCCTTCGTCTCTGTGTGTGTCATATATCAATCTGTAAAATGGAGACAACATTTCCCAACCTCACAGGGATATTGTGAGAATAAATACATTAAACATTATGAGGTGCTCTGATAATGAGGGCCATTAGTATAATCAGATGTCCCAATTTTATAGGGACAGTCCCGATTTTGGGGTGTTTTCTTATATAGGCTCCTATTACTTCCCACCCCCTGCCCGATTTTTCACATTTGCTGTCTGGTCACTCTAAGGACCATTCTCCTATGTTGCCACTCACACTTGGGAGGAAGTTCCTGTAAATGTCTTCAAAATTAAGTAATTATTCTCCTTAAAACTTTTCTTTTCCATGTTTCCTACAAAGTACTTGACAATGATTAGGCTGCTGGTGTCCTGACACCACTGCCAATCATGCAGACCAATATTGTCTCATTGTTTCCTTGTAGTCACCCAGCCTGTCTATATCCATCTGTTGTCTCTTGTCTTATACTTAGATTGTAAGCGGTTTGGGGCAGGATAATCTTTTGTTCAGAATATGTACAGTGGGATCCTTATCCATGTCTAGAGCTCCTAGGTTCTATGATAAAACAAACAAATGATAATAAGCACTTCAGATAGATAGAATCAGTATCAATAGCCTTCTTGTATTGGTGTGGCTTCAAAGGTAGTAACTATTTTATTGTCTTTTTATAATTTGAATCTGTGCCTAACAGAACAATATTGCATTCACATTTCTTGGAAAACCAGCTATTGTATTTGTACACATATGCTCAACAATTTATTTTCATATACACAATTTGCTGTGCATATTGGAAGTCAGGAATGTTTCCAAAGAAACGAGATAGCATTTTTGCTTGTTTCAAAGTTGAAAACACCTAACATATTTTAATCATTTTTAATAAAGCAAATCACTACACTGTAACAAGTTTAAAAAATCTATGTAAAAGCTAATAATTATTTGATTTAGCAGAAACTAGTTGATAAGTAATCATTTTCTTGTAGTCTTAAGGTATTTTGTAACTTCTATCAGTTCTAAATAGAAAAGAAGTTGTGTAATTAATTAGAATGGATAAAATATAATTAAATGCTAATTTGTATTGTGAGGACATCACATAAGACTCTACAAGTTCTGTTGGCCTGTTTCCATCTCCCTCTCTTCCAACCCCCAAAGTATTTCTGTGCTGCAGCTAGATTGAGATTTTATTAAATCTAGCTTCAGCAGTTACCCAGGAGCCAGTTATTTTACTTAGAATAAGCATAAAATGTATCACTTTTTCCAGAGTGAGTAATAGCATTATAAAAATAGGATTCATTTCCTAAAAGATCATGTAATAAAAATCAGGAAACAAGAACTCATAAAATCATATTTAACCGTGCTTAAATAGCAAACAAACAGCCACCAAATATAATGAGATTAATATAATCAAAAGTGAAACTCCAGCCTGGGGTTCCAGTCAGGAAATAAAACATAGTAAAGCAGCATATTATTTTATTTCAGCCAATTTCTTTAATGTTAATATAATTCTCATTAAAAAAATAGCCTTCTAATACCTAATCCAATAAGGTTTTAAGGTCTTTTTGCAGTGAAAGAGCATGTTGTATGTTCAATACACGACTTGTTTAAAAATAAATGAATAAATAAAAGCACAGGGTAAAATAATATGCACTTTAGCAGAGTAGGAAAGCTTGTATACATATCAAAATTCATCACCCATTTTGTTCATAATGATTATTCACATGATAAACATCCAGAATTTATGCAGAATCTTCTTCCATTACACTGGCTCAAAAAGCAAATAGCAATACCACCACTTTTCTCCCCCTCTCTCCACCACCCTTTGCACGTGTAGCTCTCAAAGCACTTTAAACATATCGGTATATATTAGCCTCTCGTTTTGCCAAATTGACCAACTGTGGTACAATGAAACTGATTCTCCACTATGTCCAAGGTACCCTAATTTACTAGCATAAGTGAGGATCAAGTATAGTATAGCTTAGCTTCATTTGCCTCCTCCCACATCAGCCTGCCCATTCACACCAGTGTGGGAGCAGCAGTGGCTGCTGTAGGCTGTCTTTTCCAGCATTACACCAGTGGAGACTCCCCATAATCCAGGGGCAGATATTCCTCTGTGGAACTCTCCAGTCAGGAAGTTTGTTTGTTTCACTAATTTGACAGATCAGATAATCTGCCCCAGAGTGTTTCAAACTTACATTTTTTCAAGGGTCCACTTCCATTTTGGGGTGTTCACCTTCAGACACTAACAGATGAGTTTTAGAGATGTTGAGCTCCTACAGCCCTACTAATTTCACTGTGAATGTGAAGGTGCTCAGCACCCCTCAAAAGAAAGCTCTAGTTTTTCAAGTTGGGCATTCAAAATCAGAGTACCCCAAAACTGGCAGACATCAAAAATTTGGGTCTAAGCACATTAGAGACAGCCTGGTGTAGAGTCTAGACCTTAACCTAGGTATCCTGCCTCGTAACCCAACACTCAATCTAGCATAAAATACTGGTCCTCAATGTAAAACCCCACCCCAACATCATGAAACAGCATTTTGAAAATCTGAGCTCCAAGCCTCTAACAAAAAGTGTTACATTTGTTGCTACTCTGTGCACATCATGCCTTTCCCCTGCTCTGTTCTTGTGAGCCGAGAAGATACTGAAATTAAGAAAAGTATTGCTCTGTCAATGGTATTAATATAATAATTAGGCATGTAGTAATAATTCATGATCCAGCATCATTAGGGTCAAAGGTAGTTGTGTCATTGATTTCAGTCAGAGCATCAAGCCTTTCATCTGAAGATCTCAAAGCACTATAATCTCATTCATTAGGACATTCATGTAAGGGAGGAATTACAATCCGCCTTATTCAAATACAGAAAGGAGGTCAAACAAATTTCAGATGATCACAAAACAATCTGTGGAAGAGCTGGGAATTTAACTTGAAGTTCTGACTTGCAGTACCATACTCTAAACACTAGAAACATTTCCTGCCTTACTCAACACCTAGATTCTCGTCAACTTCAATATTCTACTTGTTTATAAGAAAAAGACAGAGGTAGAACAGAAAAATGTACAAAATGTTAATGCCATATACATGTCCACAATTACAAATAACTCAGCACTTCAGTCACAGGTGCCTGTTTCCTCTGGGACCCAAGGGTGCTCAACCCCCATGCTCTACCCCACACTCCCATCCGACCCCTTCCCTCTAGCCCCCATCCCTACCCTGCCTCTTCCCACCTCACCCCCTCTTACCCAATTCTGCCTGCTCCCCCAAGTATGTCCCATCCCCGCTCCTCCCACTCAGTGCCTCCTGCATGTGGTGGGCAGGAGGTTCTGGGAGGGAGTGGGAGGAATTGACCACAGGGCTGCCAGCGGGGGGCGGGGGGAGCGGGAGGGAAGGAGTAGTTGATCAATGGGGCCATTGGTGAATGGGAGGTGCTGGGGGGCACAGAGGGAACTGGTTGCCAGTGAGTGCTAAGCACCCACTAATTCTTTTCCGTAGGTGCTCCAGAATCGGTGCCCACAACTCCAGTTTTATTGATAGGTTGACAGCCTGGAATTTTAACAACATTTTAGCCCTTATTTTATAGAGCTATCAGATATTTTCATGCTGAGAGAGAAGTTTTTTAGATTTTTAAAATCATACATAATAAAAATTTAAGGCGCAGGAAACAACATTCCATCTCTCTCAACCTTGGCAGCATCTCTTTGAAAAGTCTGTGGAGGCCATAAGTACATTGAAATTCTGACGTTGAATAGTCAGTCAGTCTGTCTCTCTCTCTCTCTCTCTCTCTCTCTCTCTCTCTCTCTCACACACACACACACACACACACACACATATCACATCTGCATGCATCAAATAACGTGTGTGATGTTTCTAAAACAATCAAGATTTAAATAAATTGTCGTGCAATTTGACCTAAAATCATTGACAGGCAGTGATATACCCCCTCACTGCATCATTGAAAATGATTATATAGTCGGAAGGGCAGTGAGTACATGTCTGGCCGAAGAATTTCTATCTTTCTAGACTTCAATTGACATTTATCCTCCTTTTTGGGTGCTACCGACTCACGGCAGATACACCAATAAATATGTTCTCTACAACTAGGCATTCAAATACCACAGAACATGTTCAGAGGAGAAAGTCCAAGATATACACCTTAACACACCTAAAACCACTTTCAGACAAGAATATTCCACCAGAGAAGTAGAGTGCATCATGGAATGGGACATCCAAATAGCTCCAAATGACCTGTTTCAATACACAAATAATCCCCCCTCCAATCGCACACCCCTCGTTGTCACCTCCCACCCCACACTAGAACCTATATGAAGTATCATCAAACAGCTACAACCCAAACTCAATAGGGACCACATTCTTTAAAGAACCCCTTTTTCTGGCCTTCAAACAACCTCTAACCTCTCCAGGCTCATCATCAGAAGCAAGCTTCCTGCAAACCAGGCCACACCAACTCAAATGGCACCAGACACTGCCAGAATAAAAGATGCAAAACCTGCAGACATACCTCCACTGCAACAATGATCAACATCCCCACACAACACCCTCTACCCCCACCCTCTACCCCCATCCTGATTTTTCACACTTGCTGTCTGGTCACCCTACCAATACCCCCAATGCCCCCCCCCCCCCCGCCATCATGATAGGTGAGGTATTAACAGGCTACTTCACTTTAAACAGTTCCTTCAAATATGTGTTTACTACTTAAGCTAAACAATCGGTTCCACTTTGTGTTTAGCTGTGACACTCTGAGTACATTCCCCAGACCTGAGAAGAACTTGAAAGCTGCTCTCTGTCTCACCAACAGAGATTGGTCCAATAAAAAATATTACCTCAATCACCTTGTCTCACAGCAAAACTGTCCTTTATGGCCTACATAACAAATGTCTACTTCAATATTCGGAAATCTTTACATGCACCTACTTTTGATATCAAAAGAAGTTCCATATGTACAGGGTATACCTGCACAGGGATAAAAATAACCAATTACTTTTATTCAAGTGGGTTATTCAGCACTGCTATATATTATGAATAATTTAATTTTCTGTATGCTACCCAAATAAATATTTTAAGATGCAGCCTTTGTTTTACTTCAGTATCTTGCTAAATAAAATCTGGGCAACATTTTTAAAATAAGCAGTTGTGAAATACTATTTGCAAATGTGACACAGCTTTGCCAAATAATTTTAGCTAAAAAGATACATTTTCAGGCTAAATTCAGAAGGGGACTTTGATGCCATTCACAAAATAGCCAGAGGAAGAGGAGGTTGCTGTTCTTCTTCTTAATTTTTCACATAGTAGTTAGAACACTCAGCTAAGATGTGGGAGATCCTAATTCAATTCTCTCCCCTGTCTGATGTGGAGCAGGGATTTAAATTCTGCACTCTGATACTTCCCAAGAAAGCGTCCTAAGCAGTGGTCTATAGGGTGTTATGAGGTAGGTGTGTCTCAATCTCTCCTGCTGAAGCTCTTCCAGATTGTATGAAATATCTGAATAGTCTTTGGAGCAGAGCCTGGAATCCAGCAAGTTCTGAGTTATTAACATTTTATGTAATATCTCCAGCTGCTGAACTATAAGTTATTTATTTTATGTAGAAAAAAGGCTGCTTCTTTGTATCTCTGAATTATTTCATATTAGAAATTTCAAATTAACAAACTATTACAACGTTGACAGTAAATGATCCTTGATATCCTCGGTATTTTGATTTAGTAGTCACTTCAGCCTTGTAGTGATCAAGTGTGGAGACCTCCTTTCTTCAACACATCCTCTCTTTTTGTGTCTCCCAAGGACTCTCCTATGGGCTTTCCTTCCTTATTCCTGGAGACCCTGAGTGTTGTCCTGTAATATCCAACCTTACCTCATCTTTCCTTAGGCCCTGGAGGTGGGGTGGGAGGCTAGGCATGGGGCAGGAGGGAGAGAGAGAAAGAAAGTGAGCTTAGAGCTAACACTCAGTTTGGCCATGACCAAATAGGGGCAGTGCATAGTGTCACACACACAAGTATAATACATTTACACCATCATAGCAAACCTCTAGCCTCTCTCTCTATCATCCCTGCAGAAGTATGATACTGTTGAACGAACTTGAGATAAAAATCAGTCAAAATAATAAAACTAACATCTTAGACTGTACATGCAATAAGTAAAAATGAAGACAAAAAATCTCATTTACATTGCATTGAACAGATCAAGATGCTATGACTAGCCTATTGGTCTTCTGAAGATAATCAACTGTATTGTAAACAAATATAAATTCCACATAATTTGGAAGATTTAAGGTTGTTTTCAAAAGATAAGTCTCACTTTCATCTAATGAATGAACAGAAATTTGCAGAATTCTTTAAAGTTTTTATTATAGAACCAGAGCTCAAATCAAGTTAAAAGAAAACCTGGGCTATATTATGAATAAGCTTGGGCTAAGAAATGGTCCCCCCTGGAAACTATTCAAGTATGTGGTTTTAGTTGGGTTTTATTTTTAATTTTTAAATTCATTTAAAAACAAAACTAAATGCAAAACACAAAATATAAGGTTACTTGTGAATCATAATCACAAAGAAGTGTCACAACATTCCTATGAACTGAAACCATCAACCTTCACAAAGTGTACATCTATACTGAAATCAGAGGTGTGACTGCAGCACACACAAACATACCCAAGCTAGCTACCCAAGCATAACCAAGACACACAGACAAGCTAGCTTTGATCTAACTAGCCTGAATAATAATTGTAGTGAAGCTGAAGCAACACGGGATAGCAGCTCAGACATATACCCAGGTTTGAGGTAAAAGGGGGTAGTACAGCCCAAGCTACCAGAGCTTTGCTGCTGTTGTTATTCAAACTAGGTAGATCACAGCTATCTTGGATATGTCTACATGTGCGGTACTTATCCTTTTGATATCCAGAAGTCATACTGCATGGTTCTACCTTAATACATATTTCTTTTTGGAAAGTTATGTGGTAGGTTTCATTGAGTCAGAGGAATTAAGAGTAATAATGAAAGGGTTTAACACTTTCCTTTACCCTTTTTTAAATTATAAAAGGAATAAAATAACTAAGCGCAAGTAAAATGTTTATTGCAGAAACAAATAAATGAGGATATTTCTATTACATTTTAAATGTGCAAAAGTACAAGAAGATTTTTCTAAGAATATAAAGTATTTAAATGAATCAACAGTCTTGGGTACCAGTTCAACTGTCACAGAAATAAATAGAAGTCTTTCCATAGCTTTTTAATAGGATTTGGATCTGTCCCCTGATGTGTAAAATCTTAATACAGTGCCCATCACTGAAAACATACCATGGAGGACATTGAATACGTGTATCATGCGCTATATCCAGTCTACTCAGAAGCTTTGCCTTACCTACAAATGCTTTACAAAAAGCACCATGAACTAGACCAGTGGTTCTCAGAATAGGGGTTGCAACCCGTCAGGGGGGTGGCGAGCTCCTTGCGCAGCTGAAAAGCCGCCAAAGTAATTACTTCCGCATTCGGTGGCTTTTTGGCGGACATGCCGAGCTATTTAGGGAGCGCTCGGCTCGTCCACCAAAAATAGCTGCCAAATGCGGAAGTAATCAATTTGGCAGCTTTTCGGCAGACATACAAGGGTCCGCGAAGCACTGAAAGAAAGTAAAAATGGTTGCAACGGGGGAAAGTTTGAGAATCGCCGAACTAGACAATCACTACACTCTCAAATGAACTCACACAGGAAAATGATAACATACAAAAACAGCGTATCACCTGTGGGTGACTCTTTTTCACAAAGAAAAGATTCTATATCTGACCTCTCAGCCCTCATCCTCAAAGGAAACCTGCACAACACCTTCAAAATATGAGCCTGGGAGCTTAAATTTATAACTTTGCTAGGACCGAATAGAGAGACTGGATATATGGCTTATTACAACAATCGATAAGCCATTAATACCCTCACACACACAGCTGCTTTCTCCCCACCTTCTGAACACCCCTCCATTCATAGGGAGGAAATGGATCACTTTACCTTAAATCAGGGTTTCTCAAACTGGGGGTTGCGACCCCCCCGGGGGGGTCGCCAAGCGCTCCCCGGGGGGTTGCAAGCTCTTGCCGCCGCAACACGTGGCGGGGACTGGGGCCGGCACGCAGCCGGGAGCCCGCCTGCTGCGGGCACTGGGGGCTGGAGCGCAGCCGGCAGCCCGCCCGCTGCGGGGACTGGGGCCAGAGCGTAGCCGGCAGCTCGCCCGCGGTGCGAATGGAGGGGTTGCGCCGTGCCGACCAATCAAGAAAAGGGGGCGCGGTCTCACAAAGTTTGAGAACCGCTGCCTTAAATGGTCCCTTGAAATATATATTCACTACTTATGCTAAACAATCTGCTCACCTTGTGTTTAGCTGTGACACTCTGAGTACATGTCCCAGACCTGAAGAAGAGCTCTGAGTGATCTTGAAAGGTTGTCTCTCTCACCAACAGAAGTTGGCCCAGTAAGAGATATTACCTCCCCCACTTTGTCTCTGTAATATACAGGGACACATTTTCCAGTACTCAACATAATGGTTCTTTAAAGAACTTGCACTAGAAAATGCTTTTCGTGTAAGAAAAAGTCCTTTTTTTCTAGGACTTTCTCATTAATAAATATACTACCAAATTTCTCCATCCATATTGAATTGCTATGTTCAGTAAGGGATGTCTGCCTTTTGTATACCCAACTTTAAGATTTTCTTCTCATCTTAAAGAGGGTTGTCATAAAAATGGACATGGGTTAAAAATACAGTAATCATTTCCTGTAGGAAGTTACTTGAAATTGAAAACTGATCGTTCCATTCTGAAGTAGAGACCTTTTAAACACCAGCATACCTCTCCAGTCAAGTGAAAGCAAAGGCAGATATTTCTACCTGTACATTTCATAATAGCTCATATTGGGGAAGGAATGTAAACCTCTTAGTTCCATCATTCAACATAACGATGACTTTCCAGGACTATTTGACAATGTGCTTTCACAATAAAAGCCTTGTTCTCCATAGACTAAAATGAGACCACAAACTTATCAGAATGAAGCTTGAGTGGCCACTTCAAATACAAAAGTCTTTTAGATAGTGCATTAAATGAAACATAATTCTGTAATCGAATAAAAAACACCACTATATGCTTATATTGTCTATGGCCATTAGAATAACATAAAAGATAATAAAGAAAATAATCCTTCCAATACAGATTCAAAATTGATTTTCCTAATACACAACTAGCAATGCAGCTAAATCAGCCTACAGATCACCATAAGGCATAAGCCATCTGCACAAAAACCTTGTGTTTCTGCACACTTTTCAGATCTGCCCTTTCTTGCCCCTCCACTCATATATCCACTTGTCACATAGCAAAAAAAAATCTCCAAAATAGGCTTGTTCTCACAAGTTTCCCCAACAGCTGCTGCCTCCAGGATCTCTCCCCTGAAGGAGGTTTAAGGATGCAGAAAAGACACCTACCTAAGTTGATGACAATCAAAATCAACTTGCCTGGGAAATTCCAATAGGATTCATAGGGGTAGGAGTTGGAGGGGAAACAAGTATACAGACAGTGGATGTTCCATCAGATCTGACCCTTCCAGCTAATGGAAGGTCAACTGAAAGGTGAAAAAACACCAGAGAGCTGGCACGTTTGCCTGATGTTAGCTTATTTAGAAGAAGTACATCTATTCCTTGAGCAGGTACCTCAACTAATATTTAAACATGACTACACTGAAACCTATTTTAAATTGTTCTATTTCTATTAGAATTGAAGAATTATTAGAGAATACATTTTCCATTGTGAAATAAATTAAATAATTATTGTAATAAATTTTGAAAAGAGGTCAGAAGGAATAAGATAATGTCTGTTAAATATAAATTGTTCCAGTTTATTTTTACTTGATTAGGATGAACATGTCACACTGAAGTATCACATTCTTATATTTAACAAAGTAGGAAACCAATATCCACATGCAATGAAATGAATGTTCCTCAAATAAATGTATTTTGCAAATACAAATACCCTAATTTTAAAAGTCAATATTTATTCTTACAATTTCATACAGCACAAAAATTCGCTATCTATAATTACGGAGCATTTCAAATCAAACTAAATAATCTGAAGATGTAAAACTGAAGCAATCACTGGAAGGAAAATTAAAATTAAAAGTAGGATGCTATGGTCACTTACATAAATGCAATTTTGAAATGTATATTAATTATTTGTTTAAATTACTTTATGGACAATTCATAAAGGACATTAGTCCAACAATATTTATTAAGTTCAAAAAGTATTTTTTAATCTTTCAAGGATTCAGAGTATGCCAATCATTACAATATCTAGGTGCCAATAACACTTAGAATTTAGTAGTAAACAAAGCAATAAATAGCTGCCAGAAAAGTAAATGACAAATCTCCTAAACATTACTGCTGTTATATGGGCTGTCACCACATTCTAAGAAGCTGTTTTTGTTGGTATGTCAAGTATGAAAATACCATAGCCCTCACTTGTCTTGGGTTGCATGGAGATTCTTAGGGCATAAATAAGGTGAAAACTGATCAAAATAATTTATGCCTGCATCTGTAATTTTCACTCTAGGCATCTGAAGAAGTGGGTTTTTACACCCACGAAAGCTTATGACCAAATAAATCAGTTAGTCTGTAAGGTGCCACTGGACTCCTTGTTGTTTTTGTGGATACAGACACGGCTATTCCTCGGATACTTGATCAAAAGAGAAGTTTCAAACTGAGCAAAAGATCAAAGGTGTGACTTAGGATGAAAAGAATTTTGCATGCTGTTAGAGCTATCAATCAATTTTTTACCAAGATTTGTGAATTGATAATGAATTTTTCCAGGACCTAGAACTGTAGCCACAGAAACCTTGGGTATCACTAGCTACGCCATAAGGGGGTGATGAGGTATCTCCTGCCACTAGTTCATTAATGACAACAGTAGAATGGAACTCATTCCTTCTCTTCCTGGATAAAATAGCCTCTAGGTTACCAAAAGACCTGGTGGGAGTTATAATCCTGAGATCGAAAATAGAGAAGTAGCTATTCCATGCCTCCCTAAAAATTCTAGGCTAGATTCTTTAGTGCAAAAACAGATGATCTACACAACTCCACCAGCAGAGTCTGGCAGTGAAGCCAGTGTATCTAGCTTCAGGAGGAGCATCCCAATGTCAGGAGGATCCTCACTGGTATGTAAATAACTACACCACCCTTCTCCCTGTTGCCAATGTCTGATCTATTGCTAGAGGAAAAAGGTGTAACCTGATAACCTTATGCTGCAGTGATCCACGGCTGCTATTCTAGTTCTCTGAGCTCACAAGCTACTCTGTTTTATGTTGGAAGACTAGCTCTTGGCTCATAGGAGTGCAAAAGTGAGCTTTGCATCACCTTTGTGCAGACACAGTGTGACAGATATGGCAGTTTCCTGCAATATCCTTCAAAGACATTACCGTATTAAGTTTTATGTAATCAGAATTGTACATAACCTCAGGGGGTGGGAGTGTAGATAGGACAGATGTGGGACCGGGGAGTTCAAAACACTATATTGAAAATGTGCTAGACAGCTATGGACTTTGGAGACCATAAGTATTAAGTGGAAATATCTGGGGAATCCTGAGAAAGATGTTAATGCAAATTCCCCAACTCAGGATATACAAAACCCTTTTTGAAACTATGTCCTGAGGAGATGGTCATCATCTGCTGATTATTTACCACAGAAGACCAAGGTCAAGGGCCTGAGCTGTATAAATAATGGCCAATGTGGCCAGCTTTTGTTCTGGTTCTAAAACTGATGTGAACTTGTAATCACAGGGAAAATCCAATCCTAGGCTGGAGTTTGGAGTGACTTCTGGTAGACTTTTTAGCACAGATGTAGAAACTTAATTTTTTGTGTGTTTTCACAGTAATTCTCTTAAGAATGAATATGCTCACTTGCAAGGATCTGTGTGGTAACTTAAAACTGTCGGCAATAGCCCTTGGAGGGAAAGCAAAGTGGAGATTGTGGCATTTTTAGGCAGTCTGGTTTGCTGGGAATATTATGGTGCATGACAGGGAGCATTGTGGTGTATGATGTACAGCACCCCAGTTGGGAGGAAGGGAGACGCTGGTCTCTGTCCAGGAGAGGTGAGATCTGGGAGTCAGAAACTCATAGTAATAGTGGGTGTTGTTGGTAGACCACTGAGGGGAGATACAGGTGCAGTGACCCTGAAATTATGACAATACACACACACACACACACACACACAAATTTCACCGTGTACTTTTTGGTCATTTAGCGCTCTGGATATAAAGAAAAATCTGGCCTGAAATGACCAAGAGCTCTAAAAACCTAGGCAACACACTGTTCAGAACTCTCATACAGTAAAAAGGGCTTGTTCTGGAGTCTAATAGACTAGATTACCAGGTCTGTGAGAACAGGAATCTGGAACACAAAGTTTTTGGAACAGTGGTGAGCAAAAGAATAATCTGAGTCAAATGGTTTTCCTATTACTAACATAAAACCATTTAACTCACCAGGTATTCGCAAAAAGGAGGATTTATTTCACATTCCTTTCTTTGCCTTCAATATGATTGACTGGTAAATAGAGTAGATTTAGAAGAGATGTTTGTAATTAAATTACAAAACAAATCAGACCTCTTTTATATGACAATAAGCATACAAATCCCTGTAGCCCTTTAGATTGTGGTTTACCAGGCTGAAGAAATACTACATGGAGACATGGCAACTAGCCCCAATGCTAAACTGAAATGTTGTATATGTAAGATGTATCCCAGTGTTTACTTACTGCATCATCAGCTCCATCCTGCACCTTTCTGAAGTTACAAATTTCAAATAGAAAAACTGGAGATGAAAATACTACATGGTGAAGTTCAACTGTAATATTTTATACTTACGTATCATGCCTTTCATTCGATTATTTCAGAACACTTTAACAGAGGTTAGTAATTGCTGTATTTCTATCCATATTTTTATACATATGTCAGACACAGATAGGTTAACTGACATGTTCAAGGCCACACAGTGAGCACATGACAAAGTCAGGAAAAGATCTCAGGTCACCTGACTTCTAGTTCCCAACTAACTACTAAACTACACTTCTTCCTTTAGCCTTCCTGTGTATATGAATTCAAAATGACCTTCAAATTTTAAAATACAGAGGATTTATTCTCCATTTATGAGGAAATGACGCAATGATTCTGATGTACTGTTCTATGTAATGAAATACAATTGGGTTTCTTGAAAAGATAGTGTACTGCAATGAATTATTCTTAAAGAATTGCAGTGGTAATTATAAAGAGACACTGCATTAAAATTATGTTTATAAATAATATTTCCTTTTCTATGTTTTCCTTTTAGCTGATCCCGTCCTAACCAACTCCCCCCAGCCTCCCTCAGTTTCTCCTCCTTCCCCGAAAATGCATGGAGCTAACATGACATTTCACTCTTACATTGGCACTTGCTTGTGTGTTCTACCCCTTTCCCTACCCAGTGTCTGTCTTGTCTGTTTAGATTGTAAGCTCTTTGTGGCAGGGACTGTTGCTACTCTGTTTGTAAAAGGTCTAGCACAATGGGGTCCCATTCTTGTTTTGGCCCTAGACACTGCTGTAATAAATATAATTAATAAAAATAACAGTAACATATTATAAACACTGCATTTTGAAATACCTAATTCTCTTTGCCATTTATGCTTTCTTTTTGGGGGCTGAGGGAAGTTGTTTTTAATTTTTCGTTTCCATCAATTTGGGTAATAAAACTACATTGGTCTGTTTAATTTTGGTTTTAACAATTTCATTTTCTTGTTCCCATGTTCTAATCTAGCACAATGCAGTTATGCATGAGTTTGAATATTTTGCAGATTAAGCTTAAAACACTACAGAAGCGACTTTAAAAATGTTTTCATTGAGTGGTTTTAAAAAAAATCACAACTAGATTTTCAAATAGCACTCCAGTATATTTTGTAAAACTTTTCTACACAATCTAAATTTTGAGTCAACACTATTTAACTATACCCCTTTAATACAATATGGTATGATACCCATTTCTATATAGAAACTATAAACAGGTTGTGTCCTATTTTCTGATGTTATAATTTTTTAAGACAATTAGAAACATCCATCATACTAGCCAGTATGCCCACAGGGAATCTATCCATTCATGAAGCATTTTTAAAGAGATGTTCTTCTGACAAAGAGCTTAAATTGTCTAGTAGTACTAAAAACACAAATTAAACAAAGTCTTCTCTGGAAGGTCACCAAAAATGAACAGAAGTACTCCTAAAGACTTATCTTCTTTTCAAAATTGTTCGTGCAGCATACAAATTACACAGAAATACTAAGGCAGTATATTGCTACAATATTGCTATCAAATATTTTTTGTTTATAATGAAAACAGCAACACTGCTAAGACACTTGGGATTTAAGTTGAAAGTGGAAACCTATCAAAGCTTTAGAAAACCTGATTGTTCTGAAATTTCTTCAATATCTTTAAACATATAAATAGATTTGTTACAGTCCATTTTGTTTTTACGTTCAGTAGTTACTTGTTTCAGAATATTTTACTTTGTGTATTCATTTATGCTGTCAACAAATACCAGTTAGCTAAACTTCCTTACACCACTTTCCTTCCTTACTTTAGAAAAATAGATGGATCTGAAGCATTTGTTTCCTAGAATATAAGATGAAAATAACCACTACAAACCTTTGAATTATAAAGTAGCATGGTTTAGTGAAAACAATATTAACAACACAATGATCCTGAAGAATTTTAAGCTCCTACACATTTCTCTATTCTGAATCGGAATTAGTTACTAAAAACTCCAAAATGATACAAAAAGAGAAGAAAAAAAGCAATAGTGGCATTTTTTTATTGGCTTCTCAACCTCTCACTAACTGATTGAGTACTACATACATGAATCACTGAGAATGTGTTAAATCTGGTCACAATATGGGAAAATGCTGAATACTCGTGCCATCATTTTGTGATTCACACCAGCTACACTTCTTTACTTGTTTTAAGTAAAGCATCAACATTTATTCTTGAAAACTAAAATCCTAAAGCATGTAGTGAATGTTTTTATCTATTGAAATACTGTAATACATTCCAATGGCTATTAAAATAGAAAATAGTTTATTCTCAGACATTGTTATTTGTGTTCTTACATCTCTCAGTGTTAAAATCAATGTGATAATTATGGACAAGCACAAGCTCACATAAGGGATACAAAGATGTAATAGTGGAACTGTCACTTGAAACAAGATATTAAAGACAGACCAAGTAAAAATACAATTCTAAATTTTAGTTGTTGAAATTATTTTTATGTACTATTTATAAAATGGAGACTAGGGCTACTGTTGTGCAGAAACAGAGTAACTGAGTGCAAGAGAGCATATATATGTCTCACAGTTTACCATAGGGGCACAATCATACCATGCACAAGGTCACATACTGTATAGCTCTACTATGCACAAAGTAATTCTCTGGTACTTATTCACAAAGCATACTACACTGTAGGAGTCTTACCATCCAAATTAGGGAAAAAAATCTTATCAATATTTAACTGCAGTTCAATGTACTATTAAGTAGGTTCCTCTCCCCACATTTCATTATAAGCCCTTTATTCAGAATGTCCACCTATTCAGA
Organism: Sternotherus odoratus; assembly: GCA_032164245.1. Taxonomy (NCBI): domain Eukaryota; kingdom Metazoa; phylum Chordata; order Testudines; family Kinosternidae; genus Sternotherus; species Sternotherus odoratus. The sequence continues at coordinate 76,291,208 of JAVMKO010000007.1, read as the reverse complement.
TTCATAGGTGTGTTTTTTCCAACTAAAGGAAGTGGTTCCACTTGCTGCAAATGAAGCATCATAAATTGAACTACAGCCTGCCATCAGTTTTATAGCAAAACTACCCACTGATTGTAACAAAGATTTCAGTTCAAAAACCGGTATCACTCTATAGCCATACACTGCAAAGTAGGCACCATTTAACTGCACACAGCAAAATAATATATAGCTCACTTAATAGGGGGCAATAGACTAATATGTGATGGCTAAAAAATCACTAGTCTATCACTCCCTCTGGCTAAAAAATCACTAGTCTATTTCTTCATCTAACCCATTCATCCTAGCAAGTCTCTAACCCTGGATCTGTTACACTGCTCACCTGCACACAAACCAGTTATTATTGGAACCTTATGTTGACAAGCACAGGTTTCATCCTTCCCTCCCCTTCTCAGTACCAACATTTTGTACTCCTAAGATATCACTGTAATGTAAGCAGCAGTGCATCTTTTCGATTCTCTTTAATGAGGAGCGAATAGGAGGGAGACTGAGAAAGGGGTTCCTTCCCGCTAAGCCAGGCGCTCTGCGGTGGGTGATGTGTTCATTCATTACACAGGCTCTGTTTCTGGGGAAGATGATTATAAATTTTGTTCTCAAACTTTTCCAAGTCAGCCACGTGTCTGGTGGTGGGTTGCTTTGGGTGGGGGTGGCGGGGTGTCAAAGTCTTTCCCTCTTTGTATGACAGAGAGAAGTTCTTCCTCGGCTCCGCTTGGCCACCCCACTACAGCCTGACTCAGGACTCGGCTGCTAAGTGGCCCCCAATTCCAAGGTGCCTGGGCACAGCTCACACCTCTCCCCAGATATGCCCTCATTACTGCCCCCTCGCCTGTGTCCTGGTGCCCCCCTTAGCCCCCTCCCCAAAGCCCCCACTACAGGTCTCACTTCTGCCCTGCTGCCTCCCCCCGCCCCCCGCTTCTGCCCGGCCGCCCCTACCAAACCCTTCCACGCTGTCCTCCCGGGCATCCTGCACGCTGTCCTCCCCTGCCCTGCCAGCTCCCGCCCCCACTTTCCACTGCCCTGGGACCCCTCCGCCCCCCAGCAGCAACGGCCCTTCCTCTGACACCGCCGCGGGGGCACAGAAGGGGGCTCTGGGGTGGGGGCCGGGCGGAGATGGTGGGAACGCCGGACAGTCACCCCAGAGCCGGGGGGGGGGGGGGACGCGGGGGCGGCGATGGAGGGAGAGCGGCAGCCCCAGCCCCTTCCTACCGTCGGAGTCCCTGGAAGGACGAGGGCCAGGACATCCGGGATTTCTTCAAGCCGGGCCGGTGGCCGGTCTCCACGGCGTAGGAGGCGCGGTCCATGGCGCGGCAGTTCAGGTAGCGCTCCGTGTCCGAGTAGCCGCGGGGCCTCACCCGGCTGCCGCTGCCGGCCAAGTAGCGGCCTCGGGCTGGCGGCGGCGGCGGCGGCTGGGGGCACGGGGGCGGCGGCGGCTGCCGGAGCTGGTGCTGCTCGTGCCGCCACAGATGTTTGGGGGCTTTCAGGCTCCCCCCGCCGCCGGCCCTGTCGCCGCTGTTGGCCAGCGCGGACAAACAGCTGCCGCCGTCCTCTGCCTCCATGCTCGCTCCTTCGCCTCGGGCGGGCCGGCGGGGGCACCTCCGCGGCTGCTTCCCGAGCAGCCCTTTCCGCGGGCGGCCGCCTTCCCTTCAGCAGCGCCGCGGGGGAAACCGCGCTGAAAAGTTGGACAGCTCCTGCCTCACTTCCCCGGACTCCGCGAGGAGCAGCGGCCGCCCTCCCGCCGGGGCACGCAGGGAGAGGAGGAAGAGCCTCGTGGCTTTAAGCCCTGCGAGCCGGGCTGGAGCGCGGAGGAGAACAAAGCGCAGAACAGGCTGGAGCAAGCTCTCCAGCTAGATCAATCTGGGCGACTGAAGCTGGCACCGGAGAATACACAACTAACGGCCCAGCCCCGGCAGAGGGATGGACTAGATATGACCTAAGACGAGTCTCTGTTGCTAATTCCTCTGATTCTTCTCATCCTTTAAAAGCTCCTGGGAGATTTTCTCTTGCTGACTGAAGCCAAGCGAAGTAAGCATGCATTAGATAGCATTCTGCTGCCTGTCTGCCTTCTATTTCTCTCCCACTAGGACTCACAATGGAAAGTGACTTCAGGTAGCAAAGTACCACAGAGTGGATGTCGCTGCTAAATTGACTTTAGGTAAAAATGGAACCGTAGGCTTTTAACTCCTTCGCGTCTCACTACTATATTATATTTTTAATCGTTCCCATATCAGGCTCAAAAGTCCTCTGCTCCCACTTTGAATCTTCCTCTCGTCTTTCTTCTTCCCAGATGATTAAGCTCTCTCTTCTCCCTGAGAGTAATCCTGGCTGTGAATCAACGCAAGGAAGGTTTAATTAGAGCGATGCTGTGCCTGCTGTTGGAGTGAAGGCTGAATCAAGCTTTTCCATTATAAACCACGAGTTTCAGGAGTTTGTAACTGCCTGTAGAAAAATCACTCAGCTGAAATTTACAATACAGTAGTTTCAGCTCAAGACAGCATTTTTTAAAATACAATTATTTTAACATTTCAGTCTGATACATTTCACACTCCTATACACTACATAAAAACAGCCATACTTATGACACTGAATAACAATCTGATAAAATTATTTTGTGGAGGCTTTCATACACAGTATGAATTAGATATTTTGATTGATTTTTAAAAGTAACTGTATTTGAATTCAGTTTTATATCTGGCAATAATTTTTAAATTTGACATGTCATTAATAAACATATCAATATCATGATAAAAATGATAGAAATGAAAACTATTAAATGCATATTTAACAGATATCTTTCCTGTCTACTCAAACAATTATTTTGTTTGCCAAAATACAAGAGTATGCAAAGTACCAAACAAGTATCTGTCCTACTTTATAAGAAAGTACACTTTCTGTCTTACACTGTGAATGAGTATTCACTCAAACTGCTCCAAGTAGGTATTCTCACCCACATCTTCCGATCCCTCCAACAAACACATTTGGTTTTCTCTGCTTTTTCCCCTCTTCCCTCCATCACTCCTTTGCAAGTACATCCATTACTCCTCTGCAAACATGACCAAACTGTCCTCTCTTTTACATCTGTAGATTTTCTACCCATACTCTCCAAATTGAACCCCAACTTTGACCCTCCCCAGACTGTTGACCTTTCCTGCAAAAGTCCATCCAAAAAGAGACTTTATCCCCTATCAATTACCTAACCCTCTTTATGTCACTACCCAAGCTATACTGACAAAATCACTTTTTTGCAGGATAAGCTGTGTCTACACTAAGAGGGTTTGCCAGCAGAGCCATACCAGCAAACCTTTTCTAGTGCGGACTAAGCCTCCATCTCCATTCATTCCTTGGACTTTCTACTGAAACTGTTAACAATGGAGTCAATTAGTGCCACATGAATAGTGATAGTTTTTGTTAAAGGGACAGTCCTCCACTAAGAACTGAACTGAGAGTTCCAACTCTTTCACATAGGCCACTGGCAACAATGTTCAGACACTACCAACAGAGTGTGCATTAAATACGGATATGCAAAACAATTTCTGTCACAGTTCACGGAGTCTTTCCATTCCAACCCACCCTACTTCTTCTGCCTTATTTCTCCATCTCTTCACATATTATCATCCAAGAAGAAAACACACTGTTGAATCTCACAGGGATCATTTTGATATGAAATAGTAAAGAACTGTGAATGCCATATGTACCCTCAGCATTGCCAACAAAATAGGTGCCTCCATCTTGTATTTCTAAAATCTTAAATCCATAAACAAAAGATCACGTTCTTATTATGTATTTCAAAATTTAAAAACAAATGAAAATATTTTTATTTTAATAGAGTACCAAATAAATTGTTTGTTAAAAGGTGCAACTTTGATCGGTTGTGTCTTAATTGTTAGCAATGACTAAGGTTCATGGTGTTTGTTTTAAAAGGCAATTTATGGTTGCAGTTTAACATATTTTACACCATTTCTACAAAAAAAGGTAATGAAATCCAGAGATCAATACTCACAAAGATCAGGCAGATAACTGAAGGTCTCATGGAAGATCAGTCTTGCTGTTTCTTGTAGCATCTATGATCCATTTTAACAGATGACAATTTATAACTTTCAATAACTTTTTATTCAGAGATGCATAGGATTTTGCCAGTGCAAATAAATAAATAACATAAAAAAACCCATCCTCATCATTTGTCCTTGTTTCAAAAAATATGAGCCATCCATCAATAGAAATAACAAATGAGAAAGGTACAAGACCAAGGACCAACTTGGTTTGACATTGCCTTATTGATTATATATATCTTAGTGCAGTGGTCCCCAACCTTTTTATCACTGCGGACTGGTCAACGCTTGACAATTTTACTGCGGCCCGGGGAGGGGGGGGGGTTGAACCGTCAGATAAGGCTTCTGCATGTTGGTGTGCCCGCTAAGACTCACAAGCTCTACTCCTCTCCTCTCCTCTCGACCACTGCCCTAACGCTCTCTGACTCTGGTCGCTATGGTAACGTTTAAACATCCCTTCAAAATAAGATTCTAGTCCATCCCTCTGCCGGGGCTGGGCCGTTAGTTGTGTATTCTCCGGTGCCAGCTTCAGTTGCCCAGATTGATCTAGCTGTAGAGCTTGCTCCAGCCTGTTCTGCACTTTGTTCTCCTCAGCGCTCCAGCCCAGCTCGCAGGGCTTAAAGCCACGAGGCTCTTCCTCCTCTCCCTGAGTGCCCCGGCGTGAGGGCAGCCGCTGCTCCTCGCGGAGTCCGGGGAAGTGAGGCAGGAGCTGTCCAACTTTTCAGCGTGGTTTCCCCGCGGCGCTGCTGAAGGGAAGGCGGCCGCCCGCGGAAAGGGCTGCTCAGGAAGCCCTTAAAAAATGGCGTAAAAAAATTATTTCTTGTGCGGCCCGGTACCAATTGATCCATGGACCGGTACCGGTCTGCGGCCTGGGGGTTGGGGACCACTGTCTTAGTGAACTGGGCAGTTCTGTGACTTTCTAGATCCTCCAGGCCCAAGAAGATCATCTATCCTGGTTTCTTAGCACTGAATCTATGATGAAAGGCCTCCTTTTGTAATGTATATTTGGCCCACATACTTTCTGGGGTAGGAATTCTTATTTGTTTTTCACATTTACCATTTATTATTCATTCTGTATACTTATAGAAATAAATACACACACACACATGCATCCCATGGCCCTAGTTTGGAGCAATTCTCCTGTATGGCAGTTCAATATGCTGGGTAGGAGAGAAATGTGCTTTGCTGTCCATCTTGTTTATTTTTTATTACATATAATCTTTTAGTTCTTTGGGGAATTAATTTTGATTGCAAGGGATAACTCTGGGGAATGGGAGGGAAAGAATATTACAGTGATGGGCACTACTACAAGAAAAGAAATAGACAAAGACAAAACAAAGGGTAACATTTTCAAAAGTGGCTTAATGACTTAGGAGCTTGAGTCCTGTTTTTGAATGGATTAAGTCATTTAGGAATTTTCAATGAGAGTTAGGCTCCTAAGTCACTTCTGAAAAGGGGACTTAAGCACTTCTGAAAATGATCACTAAAACAATTAAATCAGCAACAGGTGAAGGCATATTTCCTTAGATTGTGAGCTCTTTGGTCAAGGACTTAACACATAGCTGGTAGTGGCCAACACTGCAAATAAATAATTAAAAATGTGCATTTATTATCCTTGCTAGTTGACATGCCAATTCTTGAAGTTCACCAGAAAATTTAGGTTACTCTAGCTGTAGGGCGAGAAAAAGCGATGGCTAAAATAAACAACTCTCTTAGCCTCAAAACAGATGCTTTCACCAAGAAGGGTGTATAGTCAAAATTCTGCTCTCTTACTTCTCCTTGTAAGGTTGCTGGCCTGATTCTTCAGTCCAGGAAGGATTAAACACCTTGCCCAGATCTCTTTCAGGCCCTTTCCTAAGCATATGGTTTACTAATTCAAACAAAACCTAGCAGAGTAATGAAAAATAAAGTGATTCCCTTGACTCCACAGAGACTGCATTGGTCCAGAAACCTTTCATTATATAGCTGCCTCTTTGCTCCAGGACCATCCACACGAATCACCCTCCCTTCTGCAGCTCCCCACCAATTGAGTTCTCAGTCTTTCATAAGGATCACCTGTTTCCTTCTCAGCAAGCTCTGACAATTGAACAAGGCTGGCTAGCCCCATGTCCCCTGTCCCTTAAAGGGGCAGATCAGCCTGTTACACACCTGTTTAAAGTTCTTCTACAGCTAATGAAAATCTAGTCAGCTGGGAAATAACCCATTTCTGCATACAGGCATCTGGGGGACTTGGTCTCTCACAGCAAATGCTTGGAATCAATTTGGGCCAGTCTAGTCCTCTGTTCTGGAGAATGGGGGTTGGGCTGAGGTGGCAGCATGCCTAGTTAGGCTTACTGAGGCCAAAGAAGAAAGGATGTTCTCCCTTAAGAATTATAATTAGTTTGTTTGGTTGAATAACACAGCAGACCTAAAGAACTTCTGAGGGTCAGCATCCACAAAAACGAATTCTGGTTGAACAGAGCTTTTAATTAGTACAAGATTACCCAGGCTTCATTTAGAATGTGCTCAATTGTAAAGAAGAGCAATATAGATTTCTATATGTATGCATTTGTTCTTGGAAAGCAATCATTATTTTATAGTTAGTAATAATAATGAATAATAGTAGCACTTTGCATTTAAATAGCACTTTTCATCCACAGATCTCAAACTGATGTACAAACAGTATTATTATCCCTATTTTACAGAAGCAGAAACTGAGATGCAAAGATACAAAAGCTACACAACAGTTTAGTGATAAATATCGGATTCTCCTCACTCTCAGTCCTATGTTCTATCCACTATATTTACATATTTACATTTTTGTAAAAAAACTTAAGGTATGTGTCTCTTCAATCAGTTTACTCAAACATTGCCACAGCATTTTGCTCCTAAGGCACAGAAAATTTAAGCTTCCTCATAATACCATTTTTTAAAAGGAGTGGACAGTGCTTCTTTTCTAGTCCATATATAAAAAATGCAAGTCTCCGCAGTCCACATTCTACAAACAGTAAGAAATAGTGAGCGACGCCTACTGAATAATCTTTTAGTAACTCAGTAGCCAGCTTAAAAAAGTTTACACTTTTAAATAAAAATGGAAAAAGGAGGAAGCGACCCAAAAATGCTTAACGTATAGAGACAAATACAGTAAAGGTCAAAACTGCTTAGTCCAAGATATCTAATAAGAGCAAAATGGTAAGGCTATAAATTATACTGGATGTGCAAGTTGACAGATTATCTACTAATTTATCTAATAGCTAAAGTCTTCAGTATGCCTTTCATATGGGCATTCATAGCGAGAGAGAATGAGAGGGAGATGAAATGAAATAAAAAAGCGCTTGTTTGACATTGGTCCAGGTGTACAACATTTCACAATATAAACCATCTTCTTTTGGAGGAGTGCATCACCCATTTTTCTCATGTATTTGTACTAGATACTTATAGGACTGCTGTGGTCTTTCTAGATTATATTGGTTATTATTGGCTCCAAACTGTACTCTGGCTTTTCCTTTGACTAAAGTGCTATTGATGACTGATTCTAATGAATAGGCATTACTCCAGCCATGTTTAGTAAGAAGTTCCAGGCATAATGTACCCTTACCTAGGACATATCCTCCCATGAGCACAGAGATATCACTCACACAAAGGAGGATCTAAAGGAAAATTATCCTTAATGAGAAGTTGAGCAAAAGGTATTCTCTACACCTTATTTTTCTTGAAGATCTATGTAATGGGTTGTCAGGATCAACTTTTAGAAATTAAACATGTCACTCGTACGGGCTGTCATTTACAAGTTCCACTGAATAAATCCTTGTTTATAACTCTGTGATCTGTTCCTGATCTCTTTTATAAATCAATCTGAAACCTGGACTGACCCAGAGACTTCACCATTGACATGGTGGTGTCTGTAATTCTTTCTATTTTTTTCTAAAATTGCAAGTTTCTTCTTTTCAATGCCTTCATGCTCAGACTTCTTTCCATCAGCAGGTTCTTCCTCCTTCATGCCATAGTGATCTATGTATTCAATGTTTTCACTCATATCTTCCCTCTCCTCCTTCCGCTCTGACATTACTCCCGTCATTGCATTCCATCCTGTTGGTAACTGCTGATCTAACATCTCAATATCTGGATGCTGAGAAAGGTTGTATAATCTGCAGAGATCACATATCAATCACTTCAGTTGTTGAAGAAGCAGAGTATTGCTCTTCTTAATATATGATAATCGCTCTAACACTGAAGTCAGATTTGGATCATCTGATTCCACTAGCCATATTGGTGATGAAGAGGGATAAGATTTCATGAATTGCAGTGAACATAACATAAGAATGGCCACACTGGGTCAGACCAAAGGTCCATCCAGCCCAGTATTCTGTCTGCCAACAGTCACCAATGCCAGATGCCCCAGAGGGAGTGAATCTAACAGGTAATGATAAAGTGATCTCTCTCTCCTGCCATCCATCTCCACCCGCTGACAAACAGAGGCTAGGGACACCATTCCTTACCCATCCTGGCTAATAGCCATTAATGGACTTAACCTCCATGAATTAATCCAGTTCTCTTTTAAACCCTGTTATAGTCCTAGCCTTCACAACCTCTTCAGGATGGAGTTCCACAGGTTGACTGTGCGCTGTGTGAAGAACTTCCTTTTATTTGTTTAAAACCCATTAATTTCATTTAGTGGCTCCTAGTTCTTATATTATGGAATATGGATGGTAATCATCAGTGGCAGCTGCAGGCTGCTCCCTAGCAGGGGTGGCAGTAGCACAAACTGGTAATGCAGCTCGTCCAGCTTCCAGGAGATGATGCAGAAGCACTCACAGTCCTTGTCAAAGATGGACTCGAGGAGCTTTAGCTCAGCCTTGAACCCTGACATTGACATCCTGGCCTCATTTCTGGGCCCAGGCCTGCACCACCTCACCTTGTAAATGATGATGCCTTTTTGTTAGTATATTAGATACATAGACTTGGCAGGCTTATTTTAATTTTTCTTGCCTGGACATTTCTGTGTTAGACTCAGAAAAGGTAGTAAGTCTGTTGAACATTCAGTAGACATATAGAGCATTCTGCCTTTGAGAGTTGTAACTGACAATAATTAACTGAAAATAAATTCCTTTTCCCATTTTCCCAGAGTTTTTTGCAGCCTTCCCAGAAGAGACTGAAACCTCCCTGGTGAAGTGGGCCTTGAACTTGAGAAATGTTGCCTTAGACATACCCATCCATTAGTATGTGTATAGGCATCGTAGAGTTCTCTTCATCAATCACAGCTAAATGCACAGTGATCCATAAAATAAAACATAACATTTTCAACTCATGAGGAAAATGCCATTTTTAATTAGTTAGGATTCTTAACCTTTCCCATCTCTTTAAAAACTTGTGCATGCCTAAAAAAAGAACTATGCAGAAAAATGGACAGAATCCAAGGTCTGGATGAAAGCAAGGGAGCTAAAATGCAAATTTCCTGAATGCGTTTTCATCTGTCTTTGTTTACCACAGGACCAGAGTGAAAATATCTTTAGAAGAATTTGTTCCGCAGAAGCACTTCAGCTGTTAATAGTGTGGCAGATAAACTGGTGTATTCTTTTCTTATTTCTTCAGAATGGCACTTACATCAAATGAAATAGTGAAGGTAAGTAATTTGTTTTTGTTTTTTTTCAGATTGAGTACATGGAAACTGGAATATTTTTATCATAAGAAATACTGGGAATATTGTCTTTTGTGTCTCCATTTCCTGATTATGATAATGTGCACTTTTTCCTTTTGTGTAAATATAAAGAGAGTATAATGAAAATTGAGTTGTAATAGAAACAATTCCAAATTGAGTTAGCAACTAAGACAACTAGTATATAATAATCAAAAGAGGGAACATTTATTTAGTGATTTAATCCAGCAAATAACAATATCTACCCATCCCACATATAAAAGAAGATTCTTTATTCCATTCAAGTTACATTACATTAAAGCAAACCTTCAATGCCATTTAAGAAACTATACAGTATTTTCCAGGTGACCATTCAGTTTTACTTGAGTAGAGCCAGCCAAAACTCGAGATTTCCATTTCAGTAGAAATATCAAAATGTGGAAATATGGATTGAGTCTGATTTAGACAGAATATATTATATATATATATATTTAATTTCTCACAAACCAGAAATCTCTCCTTTTTCCCCTCCAAATACTTTTGGAAAAAGCACCAGCACATGGTGCATAGTACCCATGAAACTGACAACTATGTCAGTTTCACTAAGCTGCTTCCTGGGCTTCCAAGGTCTCCCATAGTCCCACCATGCAGACTGCTCTGGAGCCAGAGACCCCAGGGCTTCCAAACTACCAGCTGATCTGGGAGTCTGGAAGCCCTGGGTTCCTGGATCTGAGGTGGTCTGCCTGGTACAAAGATCACATAGTCACAGACCCTGGAAGCCTATTTCAGGACCATGTCAGGGAGTCTGGAAGCCCCAAAAGCCCCAGCTTGAGCTAGGATTCTCATGGCTTCTAGACTTCCTCCTACAGAGCTGGGAGCCTAGATTCTGGAATGCTAGGCATAGAGGGGCTGTCCAGTCCCCAACAACTTGGAATCCACATGGTACAGATGCCCCAGAGATACCTGAAGCCCAGCTCCCACCGATTGGAATCTTGCCTAAAAGTTGATGAAAATTCATCAAACCCAACATGCTTTTGCAAGATATTTCTGATGAATTAGTAATTTCTGGCAAAACTGTTTTGTCAGTAAATTTTCCTTGGCTCTCTACTCAATCCTTTAAAGTTGAACAAGTTTGCATTTGAAGTAAAATCAAGATACAGTGGACAAACTCACTGAGTTAATTGTTCATATCAAAATTTTTATCATGTCTGATTCATGAAACACTAGCACATTCCTGATGCTGGTAATAGAAAAAGAATTCAGTAGATAATCATTATATAAATCAATTGAAAATATAAATTATTAAAAGAGAATAAAGCAACTGCTTTAAAAGTATAGAGGTCTGATTAAATATAAAAGACATAGCTAGATGTAGGAACTATAAATCACAGCAAGAGAAAACAGTATTACAAGAACATGCTCACTAATATATGTTTCACATAATCCACTTTCAGAATGAATTTACATTAATCAAAGTTATTTTCCATTGCAAACGCAAGTACTTTGTGAGATAGGCTAAGGGTAATGTGTCAATTTCAATATACATACTAAAATCCTATATAACTGTAGAGAGAAAATTAACAATCAATAGGCTTTCTGTTAATTAGCCTCTATAATTATCGGATGTTCTTTATCATTTGATACTGCTAAACTTAGTTAACATTATAGTTGTAAAAACTACAAGTAATCTAAAACTATTGTTATTCAAGTTTGAAATTGACCATTGATCAGACTGGGTTGCTTTTTGCAACATACAGGCAAAGATTTTTGTTCATTAGCTATGTAGGAGCACCCATTGTAGAGGAGGATGCTGATAGATAAAATATATTTCTCAATTTACACAGATATAATAGTAATTTTATTAGCAACCACAGTGATGCATACCACAATGGTGAATAATAAAACTACTTAACTTATTCTTTTATCTACATATGCTAGACATTTCTTGCATCTTATTAACTGTTTCCCTGGTTTGAGCTTTCATTAATTTAAAGAACTGCTTTCCTTCAAACCAGTCTGGTACAAATACCAAACTCAACTTTTAGTATAAAAGTATGATTCACTGAAATATGTATTACGTAGCTGACAATTACATTTTTAAAATATGAATCACCCAGAAGCGAAAGGCAGAGCTAATACAGTAAAACCTCGATTTAACGGACCTCGATTTAACGGACTTCGGATGCAACGGACAAAATTTCTGATCCATATCAGACCGCGACCCCTCCCTGCTGCAGCCCCGGTCCCCTTCCCTGGTGGCCGTCTGCTGGCTCCCGGCTGCCGCCCCGGTCCCGGCAGCAGGCGGGCTGGCTGCCGGCTCCTGGCTGCCGCCCGGGTCCCAGCAGTGGGCGGGCTGTGGAGCTGCCGCCCCGACCCTGTGGCGGGCGGGCTGCTGCTCCGACAGCTCGGGTTTTTTTTTAATTAAATAACGGACTTTTTGATTTAACGGACACCCCCTCACCCGAATTAGTCCATTAAATGGAGGTTTTACTGTAGTTCTCTATGAACTAACAGTTCATATAAATTAATTATTTACTCCCAGTCTGTTACATATGTTCATATTTTACTCTCCCCATATGTTAAAGGAGTGTTTCTCTGAATACACAAAAATTCCCTGTTGTATGTTTTTCCTATTCATTGTGATGAATAAGGTTGGTAGGACTAGGCCCCGAGTGCCATAAAGTACAGTTTGTGTTTATTTCGGAGTACTTCAGCATTTGGGGCCCAGTTTTACAAACCTTATTTATCGTACTCTAGTCTTGAGTGTGACTCATCCCACTGTGGCCACACAAGAGAGTAGTTCAGCCAGCCAGCCTCCCTCTCTGCTAAGGTGAGGAAGAGATCTGGAGTCCTCTGCCTTCCCTCAGGTAAGTGGGAACAGAGTGCCACAGAGCTTTGGCTTCCCCTCTTCTAACACACCGGCAGAGCTGAGCTGACATGAGGAAAGAGGTAATTGCATGCTGCATAAGGCTGGCACAGATTACTTCTTTCTCAGAGCATGAAAGGATTAGTGACCTGAGTCATAAAATTCCTTCCACATGCTCCTCCTGGACAAGCACAGCTCCATGCAGCCCATAGTCAGGGCTAGGAGGATAGGTGCAATCTAGCCAACAAGCAATCCTAGGATCATCACTAGCTCTACATAGCTACATAAGGAAATAAAGGGGAGTTAGGCACCCCTGTACTCCCTTATGTGGGCTACCCATACTGTGAGTTGCAGCATGGGAGAGGAAGTGGTATTATCATTAGAAAGGGAACACAGAATAAATCATGAATAAATAAATAATAAATAATAGATTTGACAAATTATATTTCCAGTAAAAAAAAAAAAAGTAAACTGCTTTTGGTGAATCAAAATCTATTAAAGATTTGAACAGCAGAAAATAATTTGGTAACTAGATGGATTAATATTTAAATGAAGCATAGAGGGGAAAGTTGTATTCATTAATGCGGATAAATTAGTATGAGTACTGTCAATTCCATTTTCCAACTGTAATTCTCCTAATTAAAGGTCTTTATGGAGGGATATCAAGCATTATATAGATATAAAAATATATTTAAAATATCATTTATGAAAACTGTCAGATGTTACTTGTGCAGCAGATATTAAGAAAAAATTCCTGGTGTGACTTCACTGATTGAATTTGGCCCACATTTGGCCTGATGCTGTTCTAGCTAAAACTGATGGTAGTTTTGTCACTGATTCCACTGAGATCTGAATTGTCTAGCCCATTTTTTATTATAAGCTGTAAGTGAACCTTATTTGAACTGTATTGTTAGCCTGGAGCCTGCATAATGCTATATATCAATTTTAGTTATACTCTGAAAATATAAAATCCATTGGATGAAAATTATTTAACATTTATCAGATATATTACCTTGCAGCTAGATAGTACTGTCCTCAAGAGACCCATGTGAACATAAGATAGCAAGACAATTATATACACAGTAAAATAAAAATTGTTTAAGTTAAATATTGGGTACAAGCAGGATGTCATAGGTTTGCAAGTCCCAAATGGGAGCTCAGCCAGACTGTGACTGCCCAGGATGGAGGTATGGCTAAAGAATCTATACCCTGCTGTGTCATTCACAAATCAAAACTAACCTGCATATGGTCTCACCTACCATCTAAACTGGGCCAGCAGAGTTGGTTGACCTCAGAAAGGAGCACAGAATGCACCTGTCAAAGGTGCACAACAGTGGCCACATTTCTCTTGTGTGTTTGGTAGCTTCAGAAATGATTGCCTCCCAGAGCTCCTACTGGGACAATACAGCCCCATGCTGCTGCCAAGGTGGGCCAGTGCAAAAAACAGCAACAAAAACCAGTCTCTTGGGTGAGATTAAAAAAAACCCTTGCACTCTGGAGGAGAGTGATTAAAATGGCTTTAATCCACCTTTACACTGCACTCTCCCAATCTTGAGCTCCTCTGGACTCCCCTCACCCACACAAAACACACCAATAACTTAGATAGCTGCAGGGACTGCAGATTGCAGCAGCTTCCATGGATCTACCACCCCATAGTCCACAGCACTTCCTGGAATCTTTTCAGAGCTGTGTGTAAATTCTATCTGCCATTTTATTATATGTCTTCTCACACTTATCTATCTAAATCTGAGTAAATATGATCTTCTATTGCATTCAATCTGGCAGTGTCTACTGACACTAATATTTGAGTTAAAGCAATTTCTCAGTTTTTTTTTTTTTACAGACAGTTGAGTCTACTGATAACAAGCTATGGAAATAGCTTCAGTTTCAATACAATGTTGTTCAGCTACATAGCACTAACCCTTTATTCCTATGCAGGTTGAAGGGTATGTTTGTGTTCAGTTTAAGCAAAATGTTATTTGGAAGGTACATATGTATAGAGAGACATGCTGTGACTCACCCCCCCCCCCCCTATGAATATTCTGGAACCACTCACCACCCAGGGGGAGGGGAAGTGAGCTCACCATGTGGAGTGAAGGGGAGGGGCTTCTGGCTGGAGAGACTCTGGCTGCTGCTTGTTAGCAGGGGCTCTCCCTCCCTGTGCACATTGTATCAAATTTAATGGAATAAAATATCAAAAACCCTTGATTCTGCCTGGCCTCTGACTTACTGGGAACCACAAAATCCCAACAAGCTAAAAAGTTGGTCCTACGTATTGTTAGCAAGCTCTCTCTCTAACCTAGGTCTCTGCAGGAGACAAGTACTCTGGCAACAAACAACTACAGAATTATAGGGGGGGAGGGATAGCTCAGTGGTTTGAGCATTGGCCTGCTAAACCCAGGGAAACCCAGGGTTGTGAGTTCAATCCTTGAGGGGGCCATTTAGGGATCTGGGGCAAAAAATCTGTCAGGGGACAGTACTTGATCCTGCTAGTGTAGGCAGGGGACTGGACTCGATGATCTTCAAGGTCTTTCCAGTTCTAGGAGATTGGTATATCTCCATTTATATATAGGTTAACTGAGGATTCTTCTTCTCAAGCTTCTGGGCAAATCATAAAATGTGGAGAAAACTATCACAAATAAAACTAAATTTGATTCTCTGCAGTGCAATTAAGAAAACAGGTCATGATTTATAGAGACAGGTGAATCCTGCTGAGTAGTTTAAGACAAGAAACTACTGGCTTTGAATTTTGGTCATGACAGACAGTTTAAAGTAATTTAATATTTAAGCAAAAAGGCCAGGTGGTCTCAGATCAGTGTCTAATGGAAAAATTATTACAAGAAACCAACACTAGCAATTCAGTAGTTTTTGCCATCTATGATTAAGGAACAGTAATTAGGGAGAAAGCATAACCTATTCACACTTAAAAATTACAGAAATAATTAATATCTAAATAACATAGAACATGCATAGAATATTTCAGCTTTGATATGATCAATCAGAATTTCATAGTATTTTGAAGTACTGAAAAAGAGGATGGGGAATATTAAAAGAAAAAATAAAGAAAAATATGCTGTAATTATTGTTGCACAAACTATGCTAAAGATAGAAAATTCTGTAAGACACTTAAAGAGTTATGAGAACTTCCTCAAGTAAGGTTCACAAGGAAGGGAAGTAAGGATATATCCCTGAAGTGAAGGACATGCTTCGGCCTCTCATATGCCAAAGTATTGCAGTTATAGTAACATTTCCACCTTAGCCCATTTTGTCAGTATGCATTTTTTCAGAACTATTGTTTTATTCAATAGTTTAACGATGATGATGAATCCTCTGAGTTTCTAATTGAAGAATTATTTTCATGAACATGAATTTTTTCAAGTTATTCCTTATTAAAAGTACACTACAATATGATGGTAATAGTCCAAATGCCAAATGATATAATTACAGTCCAGAACACTGCAGCTTACTCCAAAAACACAGTAATATTTTTCTTGAAATGCTTTCAAACAACAAACAAATGAGGTCTAGACTTTTAAAGAAATTCATAAATAAGAGCATTGTAGAATCATCAGTATATAATATTTAAACAAAAAACCCAAAGATATACTTTTACGATTTGAGGGAACATTTGAAAATCTGTAAAATGTTAGTGAAAGCAGTATCAAGACACGTAGCAAATCAACTGTTCACATCCATTTTATGGAAATAGTTCCTATATACACAGCTTGGCTCACTTTTATGAGAGTTCCTCTTACTGAGTTCAGCTGCAGGTGGTAATGAGTGGCAAAGCATACAAAATGAAAGGGAGGTTCTTGGGGGAATAAGGAAGAAACTACAAGTTTTCCAATGTGTTACGTTATTTTGTTTAAAAAAAAAAAGTAGGTGAAGGTATAAAATGTACAGGACAAAAATGCAAATTCTGAATTAGCATTTTATCAAATACTAGCAAAAATACCCGGCGTTGCTTGGGGTATTTGTAATTGGAAACTGGGATGTAAAAAGACTACCATGTTTTTTATTAATACAAATTTTGCTCAGACGTCTCAGCGTTGCTCGGGTTCGTTGGAGGGGAGAGGGGGGAGAGAGCTGAGCGAGTGCGGGGTCTGTTGGAGGGGGGTATTATTACATCATAACTATGTCACAGAAAACAGCAAGTGTTAACCTGCTGCCCAGCTGATGTGAATGGGCTTTAAAGAATTTCACCCCTGGGGGGCGGCAGAGGTGAGATTTGAAAATGTTTCGACTCTTACCCTGATTAGGACCCTAAAGCCTATAACTGTACCAAATTTCAAGTCTCTAGCTCAAACGGTGTGGAAGGAGTAAGGTAGCATACATACACGCACACACGCATACACACACACACGCATACACCATTTGACTTTTATATATATAGATGAGAGTTGTGGCTTATCATCAAGTGCTACAGTGTAGTTCGCAGTAAACTACATGTGGGACTGCATTAAACTAGCTTGGTTAATGCTATTTAATATTACGGGTTAGAAGGAAAAACAATTTCCCCTCCCGCAAAAGTTGTTCAGTATACTGTGCACAACCCTGTCTGCTGGCAGCTGTGACAGATGAGTTTATGTTTCAATAATATATATATACACATGATATATATACATAGTACTGTATATATATACACATGCAGTTTGTGGAACACATTCAGATTCTTGCATGTAGAAGGTGCTATATAAAAGTGAAAGAGAAATGAGGATTATTTGAATCCTTCAACTACAACTGTCTCATCCTAGTACTGTCCAGGATACCCATTGTTGTTTTAGTGGTACTTTATATATATGTGCTAAACTAGCCATGACTCTTGGGATATTCAGGCATAGGGGGATAGCAGTGTGGAGTGGAAGCTGTGGCTCAGGTGGCAGCCACAAGTCTCTGCTGGAGCTGCTAAATCCACATTGCTATTTTTAGTGTGCCAGCTGGAATTGAGCTAGCCTGAGTCTGTCCTCCTGGGCTGAGAGGCTTGTTTCTAGCTATAGTGTACACATACCCTAGAAGTAAAGCTGCTAGCACAGTTGGCATTTGTTATTTCCCTACCTATGCAATGTTCCCTGTCACAAGTTCCTGTTATTCTAAACTGCCTCCCTGGTTTATAATCTCAACTGCTCTCATGGTGTGCAGGGTGAGGGGACTTCTCCACATATACTTCAGTATTGTTGTGGTGTGTGGAGGGACATCGTCTACAACAGGGGTGGGGAACCTCCGGCCTCCGGGCCGTATACGGCCCGCCAAAGCCTTCCGTCCGGCCTGCGGCCGCCGGCCAGGGACGGCACCGCGCTGGGGCCTGGAAGCGCTGCGCGGGCCGTCGCCGCCAGCCGGGGGCGGCTCCGAGCTGGGGCCGGGACGCGCCGCGTGCTCCGCTGCCGCCGCCGGCCAGGGACGGCTCAGAGCTGGGGCCGGGACGCGCCGCACCGCCACCCACTACCAGGCGGCGAAACGGTCGGGGGGGAGAGACCAGGTTGAGTGGGTCAGTTGGGGGGGGGGGGAAGAGACCTGGCTGGGTGGGTCAGTTGGGGGGTGGGAGGGAAGGAGGTTGGGGGGGGGAAGAGACCGGGCTGGGTGGGTCAGTTGGGGGGTGGGTGGCAGGGAAGGAGGCTTGGGGGGGGAGAGACTGGGCTGGGTGGGTCAGTTGGGGGGTGGGTGGCAGGGAAGGAGGTTTGGGGGGAGAGAGACCGGGCTGGGTGGGTCAGTTGGGGGGTGGGTGGCAGGGAAGGAGGTTTGGGGGGGAGAGACCGAGCTGGGTGGGTCAGTTGGGGGGTGGGAGGGAAGGGGGTTTGGGGGGGAGAGACCGGGCTGGGGGGGTGGGAGGGAAGGAGGTTTGGGGGGGGGAGAGACCGGGCTGGGTGGGTCAGTTGGGGGGTGGGTGGCAGGGAAGGAGGCTTGGGGGGGGGAGAGACCGGGCTGGGTGGGTCAGTTGGGGGGTGGGTGGCAGGGAAGGAGGTTTGGGGGGGGTAGAGACCGGGCTGGGTGGGTCAGTTGGGGGGAGGGAGGGAAGGAGGTTTGGGGGGGGAGAGACTGGGCTGGGCGGGTCAGGCAGGCAGCAGGACCCTGGGCTGGCAAGGGGCCAGTGGGGGAAAACCCCAAAGCAGTGCAGGGCTAAGGACTCCACCTGCCACTGCTTTGGGATTTCCCATGCTGGCCCCTTGCCAGCTGGGGTCTCAGCTCCCGTTGCCAGCCTGGGCTTTGGGGGGGGGGGGAGTTCCCACGGATGACTTTATAAGGGTCAAAATGGCCCTTGGTGGAAAAAAGGTTCCCCACCCCTGGTCTACAACCTTACCTACCAACACCCTTTCTGACCTCTGGGTATTAAAACAAATATATTTAAGGTAACAAAGAGTCCTGTGGCACCTTAAAGACTAACTAAAGTATTGAAGCATAAGCTTTCGTGGGCTAATACCCACTTCGTCGGATGCAGTATTTTTAACTGACCCAGGCAGATTATTTTCACCGGATCCCTTAATGCAGAAGCATGAACTCCAACTCATAGCACCACCGCTGGCAATATAGTCTCTTGTTATTGGCCTTGCATATATGGGACAAAGACCCATGGATACAGACAGATCTTCTAACTGCAGAACTACGAGTCTCTCAGTCAGACCACTGGCTATGGAGTTCTTTCACAGCAAACAACATTTCCAGTCAGAGGCTTTATTCCCCAGTTTTTAAATTGGCAAAACTCCTCACTCTAGAGGGTTTGTTTCAAAGTGGACATTTCCCTTCCCCAGTCTTTAGTAGTTAGCCCTGGTCGGTCTAGTATGCTGCACTGTCCTTTTTTTAGTTAGATCCCAGAATGTCTCAACAAAAAACAAAAGCATATGAACAATGGAATGACTTGTCCTTGTAACTTCTCACTCAAGAAAAATGCAGGACTTACATAGTCCCTTCTCCCAGCATGCCTTACTTAAACCCAGCTACATTTCCAGCAATACCAAAAGAAGGGGGAAGTTCCAGCCTACTTGTATAACTGAAACTCCAGTTACAATTGAACAGCAATTCAGGAGAGCTGGGGTTCTATTCCTGACTCTGCCACAGATGGACTTCATACGTTACCCCTGGAAAATCAATCTCTCCCTGCCTCAGTTTCCTATCTGTAAAGTGACTAAGTGACAATCAGGCTTCCCCTAGCTCACAGAATAGTTCTACGGATAAAATTCATCAATATGTGAATATACTGTAGCACGAACTAGAGACAAGTCCATAAATAAATATCCAATACTGATCAATGTTGGGGATGGATTACCAGACTACAGGATCCATTAGTCTCTTATGGCAATTCCTGTGTATTTTTTCAGTTAGTAACAACTTTTTCTATTTGTATGGTTTTTGTTCTTGAAAAGAATCACTTATAACATAGTACCAAAGAATAAAACATTCTCACGCATCAGACCAATTGGCCAGACAATCAAAACTATCACTTCAAACGTAATTTAATTTAATGAAGAGGTTGAACATCTTTAAACTACCAGCAAATCAGCATTGCTTCATCCCTTACCACTCCATCCTAATACGGTATGTTTTAAGAGGACTTTTGCTTTGCTACTTCCATGTTGTTGATTTCCTCCATTACAATAATGAAAAACATTACAATTCTAGAAGCTTTTTAATAATTACTGCTACTTACTCTGAGCTACCATGTCATTTACTGTTAACAGTGAAAGTCTTAAAATCATGATTTTCTGTCTTTTCAATTAAGGATAGATTTACAGAGTAGTCTCCAGAGGAGATGCCAGGCTACTGATGACTCTACATTAATCTCCCACACAGCTTTTAGCGTCCATGTGTGGGCTGGATCCTGCTCCCACTTAATTAAATGGGATTTTGCTAGTCTTCAATTGCAGCTGGATCTGGCCCTATAAATATATTCTACATCAAGAAACCTTAGTGGCACAAAGATGAAACAAGAGTCATTATGAGCCAATTTATGGCAATTAAACTATAAATCAAAACTACACATTTATCTTTGATGGAGAGAAGCAACTGCTATCAATTCAGTTATAGACAATAAATGAAACAGCTCAAGGAAACCTTTAGGGTTAAGGCTTCTATGTGTTACATTAGCTGTCACACAATCTGATTACCTTTTCGACTGTGGAACTACATTATCTTTTCTATTATTTTATTATTAATGACTAAACTACATTATCTTTTCTATTATATTATTAATTACCAAAATAATTTTCTGCGGGTTTCTCTATATCATAAGCAATTTCCCACATTTTAAGAGCTATCCAAGAAAAAAAAATGTTGAACAATTTCCCGCCATAATGATGTAAAAAATTCAGTGATGTAATTATTATAAAGGGGGTCAGATAAAACAGTGATTGAAGTAGTATAAATAACTGGATAGATGCATCTATCCATCATTCCCCATTGGTGATTTGTGTGCCTAAAGGTATTAACTCAAAATACAGTAGGTTCAACACCCCCCTCCCCGCATAAAGTAAAAATGAAATGCCAAAAATAATAATGGGGATAGAATGATTAATTTGTAGTGATATTCTAGGAAAGCTAAATAGGCATAATAGGCTAACATCTAATTTAGAAGAGAGTAGTGAGGTTGTGATAATCTGCAACTATCATAAGGGCATAAACACTAAGCAGGAGATGAATCATATGGGATGGCATAAACTATGAATAATAGAATGAAACTAAGAAAGGAAATGTTAGAGTAACTTTTAGGAAAAACTTTCAGATAGTGGGTTCCTTAGTCTAGATTTGCTTCCCCAAGGGAAGTGGTGAAAGACTCATTGCTTGAGAGCTTTAAAACTAAATTAGATGCAAGCACTTGAAAACACATTGTAGAAAATAATTCTGCAGTACCAAGAAAATGAACTGGTGTGCTAAGAAGTCTTTTCTAGCTCTAATTTCCATAATTTTGTCATTTAAAGATAGACATATCAAACCCAAAAGATTAAAAATACAAGGCCATTGAAGGAAGTGGACATTTAAGTAACTGATTTACCTTAGCAAGTGTCTTATCATACAGTTTTTAAAACACCTCTGAAGAGCTCATCTATCATTACCAATCGCCATTTTCTATATCTATTTTTGTCCTGTTTTGTTCCCTTTTTTGTTTTGTAAAGGGAAAAAGGAAATTTAATAAAAGAGTAATATCTGGGAGAGGGTGAGGACTGATACAAAAGATGCCAGGAGTGCTTCATTTTGGGTGGCCAGAACTGTATTAATCTATGTTTACATGTCAAGTAAAATTCAGATCACTTGTAATTAACTACAGAAAGGCTATTTCTCAACAAAACATACATATCTTTTCAATCCCCCCCATAATTTCAAAGCTGTAAGTACTAGTAAAACACTGAATATATTCATATTCAAAAAACAATCTGTTTTATTTAAGAATCTCACATAAATTTCTATACAGCACTCACATATACTCAAAGTCAGTTATACCTAATTCTGACCTCACTAACACCATGGCACATCAGGAGTAACTCTACTGAAGTCAAGAGAATTACAGCTATGTAGAACTGATGTAAGAGAGTTCAAAATTGAGTCGCTTGTATACAGAATGTCAGATACCCACATCAAACTCTTCTTGCATAAATAGAACATGTATAATTGCAACTTTCAGTGTTTAAAATTCAGAATGTGTACTCATGCCTTACATATGGTAAAATATTAATGTTATTAAAATGTAATGTCCTAGGGAATCAATGTCAGGTATATTAAAATCTCTTATTATAGTTAAAAGTTATTTAACATTGCTATTACTACAGTCTTGAAATATTCTGTGGCATTTTTTGTTAAGTTAAGAACAGTAGCTGTTAGCATTTTTTGCACATGCTTTATTACCTCTCTCCCACAAGGATCCATGTTGCTTGTCTTGCTAGCTAAGCAAGGCTCAGCATGGATTCATATGAAGCCTTCAAGACTATTAACAATGATTATTCTATGTAAAGCAACAGAAGTCATTTATTTCTCCCAGTTTCTGAGACCCAATTGGCCAGAAATAAAAGATGACATTTGAATTTGGATTCTCACCTCACCCCAAAAGATAGCACATGAAGTTATTTTGATTTTTAGCCTCAGAACTACACAGGTCATATCATGAACTGGACACTTTTAATCTTAAACCTTGATTCTTCAGTCCTTACACAAGCAAAATTCCCATTGCAAATGGAATATTGTAGTATCAAGCCCTTAGTTAGAAAAAAGAACTGGTTTTTGGGTGTGTAATAGACCATAGTAATATTTGGAGGAAAGGAGTATATTCAGTCTTGTTGCTAGACTGGCTAGATTAATGGAGTTCCTAAATCAACCGAAAATAGCAAGCATTTGTTGTATGATTAGCTTCTCAATACATCCAGTAGCAAGAGCAAACTCTAATACAAATATCTGAGTTAGCAATCAAAGCTCTCAAGAGACCACTGGAGTCCTTTTATTGGTCGTTGCAGCTGTGATTCTATTCCTAATCTTACCCACAAATCCCTATATGACATCACTGCTGATGTATTGTGTACTCTAAGTTAAGCATAGAAGAACTGAAGTTTAAATAGAAGATAGAATGTATTTTGCTTTGGCTATAACAAAAAAATTAAAAAATGGGATTTCAGAACATGTAAATATCTAACCAAAAAATTGCTTAATATTATTGCCAATATTTTCACCCTCCCTTCCTCCCAGTATTTATTATCATTTATCAAGTTATGGCTTAACTTTGTTTGAAAGGTCTCTGCACAAGCAAAGCGAGAAACTGCTTGAGATCCAGCTTTTGGAGGACTGTCTTTTGTTTGTAAAATACCATACACATGTATAAATAATAATAAATGTTAACACAAACAAACAACTGGAATAAGATACAAGGTGGTGAAACAAGGATTTTGTGCCTAATATAGTAGACTAGAAACATTACTGAAGAATAAGTGTGGGGGAGAGGAGGGGAAGAATAACTTTGGTGATCTTGAGGGATGGGGGTTCTTTCCTCTTCTCACAGTAATCTGAGGACGGACTTTAGAATTTGGATGGTTTCAAGTTGTTGGAAACATGGATTGGACTGTGAGCTGCTTCCCTCCAATCCTTCTGGTTAAGTGATATGCTTGTCTATCAAGACGTTCTTCCCTGGCTCTGTGGTCTTACTGAAGGAGATATTTAGAAATAAGACTGTTCCCTGCACAGCTGGTGCAGAATTTAGGGTAAGTGGAGTTACCATCCAGTGGCAGGCACAGACTTATTGGCTGACCCCTCTAGGAAGGCAGCTGATTGGATAGCAGGCCAACAGGCCACTTGAAATGATGATATACGGAAGCAGGCTGCTGTTGTGCAATTGAATTTTTGCAGAGGAATCTGGAACAAAGACTTTTTTGTGATACAAAAAGTGTCAAAAGCTGGGTAAACGGAGTGTGAGGGGAAGTCTCACTGGGGCAAAGAGAGACTGTTTGTCCAATTACATATTAGTCCATTCCCTTCAAAAAGACATTTATAAAAATGCAGGAAATATTTGACATCCCAACCAGGAATAAGTAGTCAAGTATACAGGTCTAAGACTGCTAGCTCCTATTTATGAGTGTAGTTCCAATTTAATCAATAGGATCACTTGCATGAGTAAGGACTAGCAGGACTACCTCCTGTGTTTGCATATGGAGTGGCAAGGGCGTGGGTGGGAGGTCCGGAGGTTAGATGTTCTTATTTGTATGTTCCAGGCTTGTACCTTACCTTGTGTCTGCTTTGTATGTTTAGAGTGTAAGCTCTTCAGGGCAGGGACTCTCTAAAACTGCCTACCACAATGAAACCCTAATCTTGGTTGGTGTCAAGGCACTCCACCATCTGGAGGGGAAAACAGACTCTCACCCCAAAACACATGGGATGGTAAGTCAGCTATTTGCACGCAAAAGCATAAGGCATGTACCTCGTGAAAAGCAGATCAGGAGAAAAAGCTAATTGGGGAAAGGGTGCAGGAACAAGGATTTCTATATCTGAAAAGCAATTGTTATAGCCTTTCTATTCCTTAACATTTCTTTTGTGATAATCAACATTTTAATAATCTGCCTAGCTATTTTTGTAGTGAAGCTAACTGCTCCTTCTTCCATTTTCTATTTTTCTCTTTGTATAGATAGGTTTTTATTTAGAAGGATTACTCTATTTAAACAGCACACAAATGACTGATGTATCTAATTATTCTGCGTGTTTGAATGGCTCTGCTTCCCAGAGACCTATTGTCTGACCTCACTATGGGGGCGAGGGGAGAAAGAAGTGTTCATTACACACATCAAGTTGTTGATCTTAACAACCAGATCATTTAACATAAGCTGTAAGCAATTTTGAGCTACATGTCTAACTGGAGGATGCCCAGGGAAAGTCTGGGGATGCAGAGCAGACACAGCAAAATGAAAATTATATAGGCAAATGAGTGTATTTAATAGATATACTTACAAAATATATATAATGCAAAATGTGGATTTGAAAAATATTCACTGTACTTGATTTCTTTAGATCAGGGGTAGGCAACTGATGGGATGCATGCCAAAGGCGGCACAGGTACTGATTTTCAGTGGCACTCACACTGCTCGGGTCCTGGCCACCGATCTGGGAGGTTCTGCATTTTAATTTAATTTTAAATGAAGCTTATTAAACATTGTAAAAACCTTATTTACTTTACATACAACAATAGTTTAGTTATATATTATAGACTTATGGAAAGAGACCTTCCAAAAACGTTAAAATGTATTACTGGCATGCAAAACCTTAAATTAGAGTGAATAAATGAAGACTTGGCACACCACTTCTGAAAGGTTGCCGACCCCTGCTTTAGAACATCATTTTGGATAGAGTTGTGCAGGTATCAAAATTTACTTTTGGCATGAAATTCCATGATTTTGAAATCTGTTTTTGTTCTGATTCAGAACACAAACAAAATATATACAAATTTCCTGTGGAATTATAGTACTGGAAAAATAAAGTTTCTGGTCAATCTAAACATTCTGTTTGATTAAAATCAAAACACATCCTTCTAATTTAACTCTTTATATCATACTTCATAACAATTTCAAAATAAAAAGTTGCTTTTAAAGAAACAAAAAAAAAATCAAAACATTAAATTCCAATATTCCATTTCAACCTTATCAGAACATGAAATTTAATTTTTTTTCAAAACACAATTGAACTAAAATGAACAAGTTTCCACAGAATGTTTCAATTTTGCTGAAAGTATTTTCTGACAGAAAAATGTGCTATTGGAAAATTTTCAACCACTTAAGTTTTGAACTTAACATTTATTTTTGCAGAGGTAACAAAGAGTCCTGTGGCACCTTAAAGACTAACTAATGTATTGAAGCATAAGCTTTCGTGGGCTAATACCCACTTTGTCGGATGCAAGCAGTGCCTGCAAAAAAAGTTAAGAGCATTGATTGAATATGCAGTTGAAATTTGCTGTCTAAACTTGGAACTGATATTGTACACTATTTAGATAGTATCCCTTAATGTTTCTTAACATATTCTTCAGTGAGCTTGGAATTCTGCGTTAACTAACATTTGGAAGTAATTCGAAATACTAATGGAAACATGTTCAAAAGATATAATAAGCTCAATTTTTAGCTCTAAATTGTACCCACTCAACCCAGTTGCCTACATAACAGGAAAATATGAGAAGCAGAAAAACGGGAGCGTGTACTTTAATATTTAGGTTAAGGAGGAATGCACCATCTATGTTTATATTTTCAGCTAGCTTTCAGGTAAGTACTTTTTAATATTTATAGATGAGTTGAGTTATTGTATTTGAAGAAAATGCTGTCTCAAGGTCACCTACAAGATTTGTTGAAGGTCAGCTCTGCAGAATGCTGCAAGTAAAGAAACCATCTGTGATAAATTCAGTTAGACTATTTATAGGCAAATGAATAATTATATATTCTTGTTGGTGTGTCATCCATAGTTATCCATCATATTGTATGTACTTTTAAAATTAAATAGAATTGTTGACATTGTAAGAAATTGTATTACATAAGCAATACAAGCAGCAACCAGGTGTGAAAAATAAGGTCCTAATCCTACAAATAATTTAGGAACAGATGTAGCTTTATTCATATCAGCTGTCCCCGTCAAGGCAGCCTGTAACATTTCATGAGGGTCAGCAGATTCGGACTATTTCAGATTGAGGTTGTGGGGGAGACTATTTAAAAGAAAAGGCTCTTCATGGAGAATGCCCTGCCAGCAGCCCCCTCTTTTTTTTTGTACCTGTTTACCACAACTCACATAGGCAGCTTTCAGGCTGTTTAGGGCTTTATAGAGCAATAGGAACAACATAAACTTCACCCAGAAGCCCATATGCAACCAGTGAAGATCGCCGGTACAGTAATATGTTCGCAATTCTACTTAACAAGCAGGCTGCTATATTCCGTACTATTTTTGATTTCTAAGTAGATTTGAAGTGTAGTGTCAAGCAGAACACACTATAATCTCCTATCTATCCATTAATTTTAAAAAGTCAAAGGTTTTTTAAATATAAACAGACTTCTAGGAAACTAACACACACACACACACAAACTTTCTGCCACATTGTCTACTTACTTTGCCCAGCACACCAGTATGATCTTTTTTCTGGATTGAGTCTCACTCAGATCATACCTCATCTCTGGCAGAGAGTGGGAAAAGGGACTTGACTAAGCTAACCTGCTGGAGAAGATAAACCTACAACAGAGTATCAGGCGCATACTCAAGACATTTTAAACTTTGCTTGCTTGGTAATCTTCCTAGGATAGATCTACACTGCAGCTGGGAGCAAACCTCCCAACCTGGATAGACAGGCTCACACTAGAAGGTCTCAAGTTAGTGTTCTAAAAATAGTCTGGATGTTGCAGCTCTGATGGAAACTTGGGATAGCCACCCAAGAGCAGAGCCAGCAAGTCAGCTGGGCTTGAGGGCCCGAGCTGCTCCCCACAAAGTCACAGTGTCAACACTGCTATTTTTAGTGTTCTGTGTCAAGATGAGTTGCACAAGTCTGCCTACACTGCAGCTGGGAGTGCCTCTCCCGGTCCGTGCATACATATTCTCGGAGAGTTACCAAGGAAGCAAAGGTCTTGAGTATGCTGCTGACACCCACCCCTGATGGCCTCACGTATGTGTTGAGCAAGAGACAGATGACAAGAGCAACAACATGCTGTAGTGGATAGGGCATTGCACAAGTACTCCAAGCACCTCGGGTCTATTCCCAGCTCTGTTACTGACCTGCTGTGTGACCTTTGGCAAATCACTTTGCCTCTCAGAGCCTCTTCTTCCTTCCCCATTTGTATCTGTCTTGCCTATGTAGATTGTAAGCTCTTAGGGAGTAAGGATGGTCTCTTTCTACTTTCTTCCTCCTCTAGGAAGAAAGAAGAGTGTGCATGATGTATAGTGGACAGGGAGAGTGAAGTTAGGTTGTTGGAGGGTGTGGTGATCATCTCAGGGAACTCCTGCTGCTACTTCCCATGCAGAAAGATGAGAAAGAAAAGCTTCCAGGTTCCATATCCTGGGTGGGTTCCATTGAGTCTGCTATGGAGAGGAAGCTGAAAGGACCCAACTTACACCCAGCACCATCTACAGCCAATGGTGCAGGGATCTTTAGAAAAGAAGCCACAAAGATCTGGAGATTTCTATAGTCCCTCTCTTGAAAAATCCTCCCAGCTGCAGCCAAATTATCATTTTCACAAACTGCGTTGATTATGATTACACTTATTTATGTACACATAGTTGTATTTAAATCCATACTAGACCGTTTTCTTAAGATGTCCTGCTATTGCTACCACCAGTGTTAACAACAGTAGGAACACAAGAACACAGTCACTGCTGGTATTTTAATTGTTGCATCATCTAACCATGCTCAAAGCAAGTCTGGACAATAGATTTGTCAAAACACTTAAAACAGCTCCCACCACTGGTGAAACTGCACCAATGGTAGCAGTGATGGGAAATTTTAAGGAAAAAAGTCAAGTGTAGAGAATACTAACAAGGACTACATCCTGGCATATGTTTTCCACATTGGGCCTTTGAAGAGTACTGCAGTGTTGCACTACCATTGCTAAATGTGCAGCGTACTCAGCCTTTAAGTTTATTACACTTAGGCATGATTCTCAGGATGAAAAGGCATTAAATACATAACAGTACTTTCATATACAAAATCATACACTCAAAAGTTAGGAAATGACAACATTTAGGTTGCAACCTTAATTCTGCCTCCTAGTGCATATAATACAATCTTTCATTACATTCTCATATACTTATTTTTTCCCATATAACTGCTGTCTCATTCAGTGCCCAGGATGGACAGTGCTCAGGCAACAAGAAAGCTGTTTAGTATTTCATTTATCTGCCCCATTCAATGTCTCGTATTTACCACACACTATTCAAAGATTGCAATGAATACAGGATTATTTGTTTCCTCGTGGTCTTCTCTAGGGTGATCATCAGCATACTTATCAATCCACTGAGAGATAAAAAAGCACCATTATTAAGATGATAAAATGAGACTCGCCTAAAGCCACACAACTGGAACTGGAAATGGAGGTAAGACTACAACACAAAACCTTTCCACTCCAAACTCTATGCTCAAGATCACACTGCTTTACTTCCAGAGATGCTGAGCATTCATAACTCTTGTTGACTGCATTTGTGATTGCTCAGAACTTCTGCAATCAAGCTCCAGGTGTTTCAGGTTAATCACCCAGAAAATGAGGCACACACAAGTAGTGGCCACCCACCAAAATTTTGGTTTCAGTGACTTGCTCAGCATCAAATAACAAGTCTGTGACAGAGGTAGGAAAAGAGAATTATTCTCTTCTATGTCATTAACCTGTCTTAACCACCAAAGGATACTTTCTCTTCCTGCAAGTCTGTGTTTAATTCTCCCTACAGCTTCCATCATCTAGAGCAGTGGTCCCCAACCCCCGGTCCGGTACCGGTCCGTGAAGTATTTTGTACCGGGCCGCGGCCGCCTTCCCCTCCGGGCCGCCTTCCCTTCCGCATCTGCCGCCTTCCCTTCCGGTCCGCCTTCCCTTCCGCATCCGGCGGCTTCCCTGCCGTATCCGGCGGCTTTTCGGCGGACATACAAGAGCCCGCCGCGCCGAATTAAGGTGATCAACTGAATTCTGTGGGTTTTCGGCGGACATACAACGGTCCGCCACACAGATTGAAAAATTAAAATCACCCCCCGGGCCGCAAGCATTGACTCGCCCGCGTTGACTGGTCCGCAGCGATAAAAAGGTTGGGGTCCACTGATCTAGAGCAAGGAATGCAAGGATCCTAAAGACAACAGCTTCATTTACTACATTGCTCAGATTCATTTCTTGAGCAGCATCCATCCTGTGCACTAAACGAGGAAAGGATCATGTAATTACAGACTATATTGTAATGCACTCACAAGAAGGACAGAATTAAAGTTGCTTGGGCAACCTAATTGCTTATCTTTCAGAGGTCGACTTTGCAATCTAAATAATGGTCCTTTATGTAGTTTCATAGGTATTTTTCAAAAGCAAAAATAAATTCTATTATGTGCACCTGTAACAATCTCCTATCATGAATCATCATCAGGGTTTGAACCATAAACCTTAAGCCCTCGGACACAGACTGCTACCACTTGACCAAACATAGTTGCTAAGAGAAGGAGAAGGATTTTATCCATGAGGGAGAATGGGACACTGGAGTGATCTGTATTGTAGTCTCTTTCCCCTCCCACAGAGGGTATAGGGCTTCTGCCCCACATACTGTAGTGTCCTGGTGGGCCACTGGTGCCATGTATTAGATGCAACTCAGGGGCACTCTGGTCTAGTTCCCTAATTCTCCTTCCATCTACTAAAGTTTCTCCAGTAATAGCTGGACTGCTTGCTTCCAGTGTATGAGGTGCTGCTGCTTTGATGGTGGTAGCATGAACCCAGCCTTAGATTAGAAAGTTTGTGCTCATTTATTATTTTGGCATGCTGCCAAAATTTTGCTTCCAAAACAAGTGAAAGAAGGGAAACGATAGTTTTTGAAAGTATTTTATTCAGCTAAAGCAGAATGGAACTTTATGCCATGAAGAAAAGGTACTTTTCTGGGTCCAGGGCTTTCTCCCTCATTAATTTCCAAGGCTTGTTGCAAACAATTTAGAGAATTTTTAAGTTGCTAAGAAACTTAAATATAGGGGGTCACTACCTCCTATAATAAAATGTAAAATATAATATTCTCACTAGGATAGTAAAATTAATGGATTGATGACTAATACTATTACATACTGAAATATATGGAGTGTCCTGCAAGCATGGCATACTGCAAAGAATTGAAGACTTTCTTGTTGAAACTTTTAGGAATATTAATTGATTCAAACTATTTTCTACTTTGAGTGGCATTGGATGAAGATGACTAAACTTTAGCAGTAATAGCAGATGCTTAAAAACTATTTCTGTTCACCTACAAAACTAATTTTATTATTGTAAGTGATCCCCCACTCTTTCCCTCAGGTTTATAGGTTTGTGTCACTCAAGTAGATTTTTTGGTTTACACTTATAAAATGCATCTGTAGGGATGATTTACATGCAAATTAGGAAGAGTGCAAAGAAAGGCTAATGTGAACAGGCGGTTTCCAACATAAAAAAATCCTTGTAAAAGATCAACATTGTGTATGCCTACAGCTAGATAGAATTTCTGATTTCTTTTGTCATCATTAAATTGACATTAATGTGACAAAATACATTGGGGTACTTATTGTGAGATCCTTTGGTTTAACAATTTTTGTTTATATTGCATTTTCAATAAATCAGACATTGTGTATGGGCAACTGGCCAAAGCCAAGACAATACAAATATGTTAACAGAGTAGACCTTGTAAAGAAGGGCTTGTCATTTTAACATTCCCAAAAGGAATACAAATAAAATGCAAATATGAGAGCCTCTCCCTGCTCTGGCTGCTTTATGCTAGCTAAAAGGCTAGAGCAGTGCAAAGTGATCCCCAAAGCCCTGGTTACAACTGGGGAGGATTGCGCTGGCACAGGTACCACACAGTAAGTCATAAGGCTACCTCCTGACCTGAGGACACTCTCACAAGCACTGGCAAGATGCTGGGCCAGGGGCACACTGCAGAATGCTACAGAGATTCCTAAAAAAACAACAACGAGCTGTCCATGGGCACCTTGAAGACTAACCAATTTATTTGGGCATAAGCTTTTGTGGGTAAAAATCCTACTTCTTCAGATGCCTAGAGTGAAAATTACAGATACAGACATAAATATATGGGCAACCCAGGGAGGCCGGCTTATCCTACAGACCCCCAGGGCTCTCTAAGGCTCTCTCCTGTCAACTTAGGCCTTGGTTACACTGGCACTTTGTAGTGCTATAAAGCCTCCAGGAGCGCTATAACTCCCTACCCGTCCACACTGGTAAGGCATGTATTGCGCTATAAAGCCACAGTTATACCCCGCCTGGTAATTCTCCCTTCCTTGAGGAATGACAGCTATTGCGTGTTCCCTGTAGAAAGTGTAAACAGTCATTATGCTATAAGTGATCTCTGGCACGCCTCCGAGCCATTTAAGGCAATTGACGTCTCTTCGCGTTGTTTTGAACTCGGCAGGAGGAATGCGGAGTTACCTTTTCAGAGTTTCTCTCTTAACTCGTCAGATAAGCACTGCAAATGTTTACAAAGGGAGCTGTGTGACAGAGAAACTATTAAAGCAGGCTCTAATTTCAAAGGAAACCACTGACAAGACTCTCAGCCCGTAGAAAATCCCCTCACTCTCTCCCTCTGCATACCCACTACACGTTCCCCCTTACCCCCCTCATTTGAAAAGCACGTTGCACCCACCTGAATGCTGGGATAGCTGCCCATAATGCACCACTCCCTGTGCCGCTGCAAGTGCCACAAATGTGGCCACGCCAGGACATGTTATAGCGCTATACCTATTGTTGTATATGGGGACAGCTATAACCAAAAGCGCTATAATCCTGTAAGTGTAACCATAGCCTCAGAGTGGCTACATTACAGAGCTTACAGTGGTGAAGCTGCAGCTATGCAGCTACACTGCTGTAAGCTCTCTATCTTAGCCATAGCCTCAGTTACATCAGAACCCTCGCCAGCCAATACAACAGCCCACATTTGCTTTTAGCTGAAAAGTGGTTAAAAGACACCATAGCTCTTCCTTTCCCAAGGCTGAGAATGCTTTTCTGCACTTCATATAATCATATCCTAAATCTTCTACCACCAGACTCTCAGAACAGCAACATATCACCATATTAAAATAATAAAATAATTATTTGTCATGGTCAGGGTATTCCTTTTACAGGACTCAGTCTTCAGCGTACGAAAATGCTGTGGGGGAGGGGTCTCTTCCCAGAGTTTCCTCCAAATTCTTTGACAGGGATAGGCAGGGTTTGCCACCTCCTTACAAGGGCGTTAGTATTATCTACAAAGAGGTCCTGTATATGCCAGTTTCATGACCACTCTTCTGTACTCCACTATGGCTTGCCCAGAATCCCTGTTAGTTAAGTGTGGTTCCATAGTCCATTGGGAGTCCACCGGAAAGTTAACAAAGCCTTAGATTGTTTTAGCTTTTGTGCAGATTTCCTGGGAGGTAGTGGAATGGGATAATACTCCTGCCCTGCCTCTAACTGCTTCCTTTTTGTAAATCCCTGTCCATTACAAATGTCCCTGTGTGAGCTACAAGGCTAGAAGCAATGGTGCCTTTGCATGGCTAAACCCCCATTCTGTGGAGATAACTATGGCAACAACCAAGCCCCAGATTGGCTGGTTCATTTCATAACTAAATTAAGAAACTGTGCTCAAGCACAGACTATGCCTGAAAGGTATCAATTTTTTAGAACTGGTACATCATCTCTGCTCCTCTCTGTGCAGAAAATGAACTTGATCTCAACTAATTTTTTCCTTCCATCACCAGGTATCTGATCCACAGCAACTATAAGTCTGGTTGTAGAAAGCTGCCTTTTACTTTCGTGTCTCTTGAATTGTGAAGTAAGCCCCTAAGGCCTTGCATCCCAGCTGTTACCAATCATTTAAGCAGGCACATGGTAGGAAATTAAAGACTATGTAATACTTAGTCCTTGAAAGAAAAAGAAAGGAGACTTCCTGGAAGAACTGTGAGAAAGAGTGATTTAAAGAGATCACTCATTCATGAAACAAAAGCCCAAATATAACTAAAACCAGCTATGAAACAGGGACACTCTCCAAACTGCTGCTTCCTGAACAACAGAACCAAACAGTATGAATACACATGTAAAACAGAATGAAACTGAGACTAGTCAGATTAAGAAATCCCATATTTTGTTTAGATAGATCAAAGACATAATAATAACCAAAAATGAAAAATATTTGACCATTTAAATTCCAAACTATTAGTTATATATTTTAAGCAACACATTCCTCTTCTGAAAGCGGTATTTGCAGACATTTCCTTTTCTAGAAAATACATGTACACACACACTATCTCCCCAAACCACGAATGAGCAGATTATGGCAATACATGTTTCCAGCCTATATAATGTACTCCAAGAGCTTCAGTACTAACAAGGGTTGATTCATTAATAGAAGAATATAATCCGAGTCAAATATAATCCAAGTCAAAATAAACTCTACAGCTGTTAAATTAACTTGTCGTCTACAATAATGTTGTTTTTAACATTTTAAATTTTAAAAAGGAGCTATAGGTGACCAAAAATGGATCACGATCCAGTAGGTGTATAGGCCAACAGTTCTCCAAATCTAACCGACAGTCCTCTGTTTAACAACAAAATGCAGAAATTTCAGTAATCCTTTGGGGGGGGAGGGGAATTCTTTCACAAATTATCAGAGAAACCTAGAATCCAGATATTCTGCTACGAACCTTGTGCCTCCACAGTTTACTAAAGTCTATCCAACGTTTGGTTCATGTAAGGACTGCTTCAAACAACAAAACCATTAACCATTTTTAAGTTGTCATTCAAAGTAAGAGCATAGCATAGGTACCTACACTGGAGACTCTGGTGCTGGTCGCAGGAAGGGAGAAATCATCTCTGCTATTCCAGACTAACACGGCTACCTCTCTGATTCTTGTCATCTTGAAAGTGCAGATTAGATTGTGACATTTCTGAATAGACTCTAACACTTTGCCATTTCTTCTGCTTCTAAGAATCTGCTAGCCTCTCGGATTAAATGAGATCAAGAGTCAATACAGTGCAAACCCAGACTGAAGCATTCACTAAATACCTCTTTTTGACTTAACTAAGTTTATTGGCTAAGGATGTAAGAGCCTCAAGATGTCTGTCAATTTCTTTCCAGTCTCCACAAACAACTTTCAGACAGGCAGTATGATCTAAGAAAAGGGTTAAGAGCCAGGAGCTCTTGAATTCCATTTCCAGTTTTGCCTCTCATTCTGCCTGTAGCCTTGGGCAAGTCACTTCACCTCTGTGCAGTGGGGAATAATGATGTATAGCTATTTATCTACCTCAGAGAGGAGACATGAAGGTTAGTTAATGTGTTTACACTTTTAAAAGAAAGACCTATGCTATACAAATGCTAAAAAATATTGTGCTACTGTTCATTTTTCTTACTGGCAGGTGAGTCATAGTACACAACTGCTTCTACTGAAAGCAGCCTAAACCTGTGTGAAGCTGCTAGAGACAGCTGAGGCTTAGGGATCCAAAGAACAGCATTTTGAGTCTGAAAATGAATCAAACTGAAACTTTTCCTTTCCCCTATCTTTCAACACTGTAGTTGCCACTTATTTTCAGTGCATAAACTACCCTGCTGAGCTGCGAAATTATATGTCTGAGGAGCAGCTTTCTCCCAGGATTCATTTCCAGTGCATGCTGTTCTGTTATGATCCAATTTCCCTATTTTCATCATCTCTGGCAACACTCAAGCTCTTAAAACAGTTACAACTTCAATAGTTTACTGGACAGTAAAATTATTGTGGCAATTTTATAATAAAAGCTAGAGCTTTCTCCATTATTCTTTGAGTCTCTTTTCTTGAGGCAGGTAGAAAACAGTCCCAGAAGGTTAACAGGCCTTTTAACAGTCTCAGAAGGTTAAAAGGCCTTCCTCCCTATAAACTGAGGAGGAGGGATAGCTCAGTGGTTTGAGCATTGGCCTGCTAAACCCAAAGTTGCGAGTTAAGTCCTTGAGGGGGATGTTTAGGGAACTAGGGCAAAAAAATCTGCCTGGGAATAATACTTGGTTCTGCTAGTGTAGGTAGGGGACTAAACTAAATGACCTTCCAGCTCTCTGAGCTAGGTATATCTCTCTCTCTCTCTCTATATATATATATATATCTATATTAATATTAACACATATATATATGTTAATATTAATATATATATGTTAATATTTATATATATATATATATAAATATACATATTGTATTACCCCTCATTGGTTAATATATATATATATATATATATAAATTTATATATATATAAATAAAACCAATATTAATATATATATATTAACCAATGAGGGGTAACTACAGGTCAATTGGGATCAGCTAAGAGAGAGTTACCTGAGGTCAGTTAGGATCAGCTGATCCCAACTAAGGGCTGTCCTTTTTAAATCCTCCCCTGTTACTGAAAGAGTGAGAGAGGGAAGTCAAGCTACCAGTAGGCTAGGAGCAGCAAGGCAGTGAGCCTCACCAGGAGCGGAGGCTGCATTCCCTCCCATAAGGGAAGAAAAAGAAGCCCAAAAGACTGGCTGAAAGAAGGAATGAACTTCCCCTGTGCCTCTTAGAAGGGCTGTTTTACTCAAGCCTGTCTCACCAATGCTAAAAACAGCTGAGGCTGCTGAGAGCAAGAAGGTACCTTGCCACAATCATAACAGGAAATTCAATTTGAGCACATACAAAGTACAACTGTGTGAAATTCAGAAATTTGTATTTTCAGAATTTTGCAGTGAAAGCTGTTATTTTTATTTCCATGATTTTGAGACTCCATCTCCCAATTTATCTTTACTTGCAATTATGCTGAAATAGTTATTTTGGAGAAAATGCAAATGTTGGCCTATATTTCATGCAAGGACACGAGACTAATTTTCACTCTAAAATAGACCCTTTGCTAGAAAACAGACTCATGCATGCCAGAAAAATGCAAGTATCCTAGCAAAAGAGCCTATGGAAATAGGCCTCTTTATGGGTTCATAACAAAATGTACCAACTCTAAAGTTATCAGAGAAGTATATTGTTTTAAATCTCTTGGAGAAAATCACATAACTCTTAGACCTCTTAAATTCAGATCAACGTATGTTGTGTTACAACTCAGTTACAAGAGCTACCTCCTGCAGTTTGTACCTTGGTCTTGTTTCTGTGGGAACCCCAAAATAAAGTTTAGTTTCAATGGGTTTGTTGGAACCAGCAGAAGGATTAATCTCACCTAATTGGGAACACAAGTGGAATGTCATGAATCTTGTTAGCATGCAATTAGAAGCCGGTGTAGCAAAATCTTTTCTCCAAAATACCAAAGACTTTTTAGTTCCAAATAACTTTTCAATGCAGTCTCCAAATGCATTTTAGGCTTTTCCATTTATGGAATTGGCATCTCCTTAATGTGACGTTTCACATCAGATTACATCAATCACATTGTATATTAAGAGGGCAGAAGCATTGTAACAAGAATGTTGCAAATTTGCAAAAGTCAGGCTTTAGGTGCAATCTAAGGGCTCCTATTCCTAAGGCTCAGATGCATTCCTGGAGGTACCATAACATTTGGAGGTGGGTATCTGTGTGATGGGGAGATTGCTGCTGCACTTCACACTTTGAAATAGAGATATTCTTGAGGTGGCTGGTCACCTCATCTAGCTGTTGGAGGTGATGTAACCAGATGGAAGTTGCCTGTGGATGGGAGGGGAAACAGGAATAGATTGGTGACTGAAAATTCTTGGATCATATTTCAAGAACCCTTTTAGTCAGACTGAATAAAACAATGTGATAGCTTAGACTAGATCATTTCAAGTGTCCTTTCCCTGGACCAATCATCATTAATTGTCATTCATAGTGGTAATTCATAGTCATTCATGATGACAATAGCCATTGGGCCAGTGCAAGAGAGAGAATGACTCTACAGCCCAGAGGGTTTAGGGCACTTATCCAGAATATGGGGTCACTATTGTATTGAGATAAATTAAGCAGACCAAAGACATTAACATAACCCAATCACACTCCAACATTATATAGTGTAGGGCCATCCCTAGTTATTTTGGGGCTCTATGCTGTGGGAGGTGGTGGGCCCCAGGCCTCCACTGAGGAACAGGGAGAAACCACCCCCAAGTACTCCCTGGTGGTGTGGCTGGAGAGTGCAGGCCAGCACTGCTGCAGAGCTCAGGGGAGCAGGAGTGGAACTGGGGCAGAGTGGGGAAGGGGCAGGGAGCCCTGGGGAAGAGGCGAAGCAGGGGCACAGCACGGAGCTGCACAGGGCACCAGGAAATTTTGTGCCCCACGCAGCTGTGTACTCACCTTGCTATGTGAATCCTTTGCTTTGTTGTTTGTCAAATGCCTGAAAATCTAAATAAATGTTTTTGGGTTGAAATAAAATGTTTCCTTTCAACATTACCAAAATGTTTTGACTTTTTTGGTTCAGTCAATACTATTTGGTGAGCTCAATACAAATGTGTAAATAGTTTCAGTCAACTTGAAACTACATTTTTGGTGGATATTTATGTGAAAAAATTCACCTCTCTCTACTTATTTGAAGAGAACAGACTAAATGTTAAAGGATTTCTTCACATGCAGAAACCTATGATTGATATTCCATCTTACGATATATATACCACATTCATAATTATATATGCAAGCTAAATATATTGCTCATTGTTGAAAAATAACCCTAAAAATAAGCACTTTCATAAATATTAAAAGAGGCTGCCTGCATACTTCTAATCTGCCATATGGAAGGTTTGGCAATCACTAAATTTAATAAATGTAACTGAGTTGCTATCAGCAGCATGCTTAACCCATCAATTGACAAGCACTTATTTTTGCAGCTCCTGCTAGCTGCTCTAGAAGTGAAACATTAATATAAAGCCTACAAATCCTTTATCTCAACAATGGCCTTGATTAACCGATTTCACACTAATGTGAAATCAGAAACAGGCTAGATATATTTAACAGTCTTAAAACATGCAAAAGAAAATGAGCAGGAATAAAAAAGGAGTAGTTTGCCAATGTGAAAAAGGAATTTTACATCTTAAGTAGTCAGACTTCATAGAAATGAGAGGACAACTTTCCATTTTTCATCATTGGGCAATGAACATTCAAGTTCAATTTCACTCTCATCTACATTGGTGTAAATCAGAAACAGCTCTGCTAAATTCAGTGGTGTTTGCTCTTATACAAAACTGGTGTCAAAAAATAAATGGACCCTTAGACTTCCTACGGAGAAAATAGAACTCTGCCTGTACAATGGAATTTATACCTTATATCACAAATTCCTCAGGGAAGGGATTATCTTCATTGTGAGTCTTACACACTGCTGGTGCTTCAACTCGAGTCATCATCATTTCACAGTGCTTTACTAAGAAAGCCACAGGATTTCTAAATCTCACTCTTAGGATTTTAAAAAAAGTTTTAAATAATGAAGCTTTCCCTCCTTATTGATTTCTATTTATTGTACATTATTCCCCCCTCCACCTATTAATTAACGAAAGAAGAGTCCTCATCTCCTGTAACAATCTTCAGAATTCCCTATAGTACTTGAGTTTTTCATACACCATAGTGAGGGAGGTCTGCTATGTCCCTATAGGAGAAATGGGTATCTTGTACTTGGGTAATTTCTCAGACACAGGCAGCTTGGATACCATCCATAACTTTCTGTAGACTGTTGGTAGGCATTATTAACATTCTGAACAGGAGACATCAAAGCTACTTGAGAGAGTTGGCAAGTAGCAAACTGGCATCAAACAGTTAGCTATAATTTCCTAAAGAATATTCCTCTGCAGCAGCATAAACACACTTCAGAGAAAGAAAATTTGTAAGAGAAAGCTTTTACATTTCCAAAGAAATGTTCACTATAATAATTGCTCGTGTTGTTTTTACAGTCTGGCAGCTTCACCCAATAGACTGAGGATTTACAGTTTCCCTATTCCTCACAGCAAAAAAATTACTTACAAATAAATCTTATATTGCCCGATTTCAAAACTAATTTTAATAGGCACAGAGCAGAAAGGCACAGGCTTTCTAGGCAGGACAGAGAATTCTCTCTAATACCTACATGAGATTCTTGCATGTGCGCACATCCACACACACCTGTCACACAGAATATACCTCCTCCTGGGTAGAATTATTATTTTTTAAACAGTATGGATATATCCATTATAACCAGCATTTATTTATTATATACTTGGAATATACTTTCCTATTTCATATTTGAATCCAACACTGGAACCAATTCACTTATCAGAAATTCATAATGACTTCATTTGAACTTTCTGTCTCATAGTGCTTCTTATCTCACATGTATTTTTCTCCAATTTTCTCCAACACCCTCTTTACCATTTGGGGAACAATTATCTTCAGTGAATGTTACTGAATACAAGATGCAGACAACACTAAGCTGAGAGGGGTTGCTAGCACTCTGGAGGACAAGATTAGAAATCAAAATAACCTTGACAAGTTGGAGACTTGGTCTGAAATCAACAATGTGAAATGCAATGAAGACAAATGTAAAGTACTCTATTTAGGGTGGAAAAATCCATGGGCAGCATGTAATGGAGACCTGGAGAGGCTAAGCCTCCCCAAACCTCTGTAATGTTCCCTGCCATGGCCCCAGGACCGGGCCACAGGGGGCTTGGAATTCCTTTGGCAGACTGAGGCTCAAGGTAGCTTGGACAAATAGGCCGGGTGCAGCTTGGGTCAGCGGACAGGGTCTCAGGGCAGCTCCAATGGATGGGAAATCTGGGACTCAGGATGACTTGGACCTGCTTGGCTAGGGTTCCTCTGACTGCCGGGGAGGACTCCAGGCTCCTCTGGCCCCGGTGGGCAAGAGTGGGGGTAGGGAGCCGAGTGGAGTCAGTGTTTCAGGTGGAAGAGGCGGGGCGGGGGCTAGCCGCTCTGAACTGGGGGTTCATGTGCCTCCCATGGAAAAATCAAATATTTAACTACAAAATGGGGAATAACTGGCTAGGTGATACTATTGCTGAAGAAACTCTGGGGTTATAGTGGAACACAAATTGAATATGAATTAGCAATGTGATGCAGTTGTGAAAAAAGTTAATATAATTCTGGGGTATATTAATAGGAACATCATATGTAAGACGTGGGAGGTAGTTGGCCTGCTCTACTTGGCACTGGTAAGTCCTCCGTTGGAGTATTGTGTCCAGTTTTGGGCACAACACTTCAGGAAGGATGTGGACAAATTGGAGAGAATCCAGAGGACAGCAACAAAAATGATAAAAGGTCTAGAAAAACTGACCTATGAGGAAAGGTTCAAACCCCTCCCCTCAAACCTGGGCATATTTAGTCTTGAGAAAAGAAGACTCAGGGATGATCTGGTAACAGTCTGATGCATGGACCTCAGCAGCTCAGAACTACAATTACAAGGAAAATCCTGCTCAGCTCCAGGAAGGAGTATGTTCAGTTTGGACAGAATATTTAGGGAATTATTTGCAAAGCTATATTAAGTCTATACTGCTCATGTGCAAACTGAGACTTTTCAAAGGTTAATAACTTGGGTAAATTTGGGTGGATTTTCACAGGTAAAGCAAAAGGCACATCCCTGAGGCCCCCTTCCCTCCATTCTCATTACTATATTTCAAATCCCTGCTACAGAGCCTGGGAGCACTAATGTTTCTCAAAATGATTTTAACATGGGCAAAAAACAAAAAAATATTATTTTTCTGTAACTCTGTTCTCTGAAATGGTGAAATCATTTTGGCTGACACTTAAAAAAAGCCATCATCACCACCCTGAGGCAGACATCTGGCATGTAAAATTTCATCCCAAATCATGGCTAACTTTGGCAAAGTTATAAGCAACTGAAAATAGGGTCCAATAATGGGAAGTACCACACAACCTTAATAGTGGTACTGTCAGTCCTACCTATAAAACACACACACACACACACACACACACACACAAAGTGTGTGAAGTCATAGACAAGATATGAGACAATTCCATAAGAATAGGACAACAAACTACTACAGCCAAAACATATTATGTACAACTATCAGTCTAACATATCTATTGATCAACAACTAGGAACAAAAATCGAATCCCCTCAAAATTCTCTGTCTTAGTTTTCAAGCTGTTTGCATATGAAATATTTCCATATATATTAAAGCCACAAATTGCACCATTGGTAGATATCCAAGTCTCTGGCAGTTTCTTTTCTTAATATAATACATCCCAAATGTCTGAGTCACTTTTTCCAACATTTCTGTTTGACATGACCAAGGGTGTATACGCAGCATGAGTAAGTCTCAGTCATATAATTTTAGAAACATTGCATCATATTTTGTTCATATTTTCTACCAGCACTACCAAAATGGTTCCATACATTACAGAACAGATGTTTTTACTCCAGCTGTAGCAACCATTTTCATTTCTTGGTTTGGAGTTGGGGGTAGGGGGAATCTACCTTCATTAACTTTTTTTGCACTGAGTCTAAAATTTTAGCTATGAAGATTTTCTTAGTTCATTTTAAAGGAAATTCTTATTGAAAATAAAATAGTAAAAGTGGGAAACATTTCAGGTCAGCACTTACCTGCTGGCCTCTGCAGATGTGATGGCAATCAGTGGAGGAATCCTTAGTGGAAGACTGGTGGGCCTTGGTATATTCTCCACATCACTCTTTTTATCCCAGTCTGCTTGCTCCAATTGTCTGAAAGCCAGAGGCGGAAGCTGGACATTGCGGCAGGAAAGTCTCCGCACAAGATAGGGTTCCATTCCTTGTAAAGGACCTTCATCTTCAGTGTTGGAGCACAGTGTTTCTTCTGAAATCTATAATCACACACACAGAGAGATCTTATTTCATAATTCTCCTCT
The DNA here is from genome assembly GCA_032164245.1 of Sternotherus odoratus. Lineage (NCBI taxonomy): Eukaryota > Metazoa > Chordata > Testudines > Kinosternidae > Sternotherus > Sternotherus odoratus. The sequence continues at coordinate 76,248,726 of JAVMKO010000007.1, read as the reverse complement.
CCAGTTCCTTTTTCATAATAAAAATTAATTAAAACTGTTGGCAACTGTTAGAACTGTTGGCAAAGGTATTAAACAGAAAAAGCAGAAAAGAAGTGTGTTTGTGGGGAAAGTAGGTAGGTGGGGTAAACTGAACAAATGTGGATGAATGTAGTGACCTATACAGTATTGACAAATGTTTCCTTGCTGTAAGAGTAAATGAACAGCTATTTATAGGAATTAATGTACTCTGCAATCCAGTATATCTATGTAACACAGTGACCCAGTGGTGGTTTACCACCCGGTCAGCAATTCTTGTCAGGCCTGACATAGTCACTACACCTAATATACTGTGGTCATAACCTGTATCTAAAATGCCATGTAAAGTAGCATATGCGAACTGGTAACATACTGGTCTCAAAAATCATTGAGTAGTCTATGTACAGGGTGTATACAAAGTTTTAAATATGTTCTAGAACATATTTGTAACTTTGTATACACCCTATACATAGACCACTCAATGATTTATTCAATGTCCTAGATTAAAATAATGTAAGGGAACTGTTGTACCCTTACTAAAACTCAGTGGGGGTGTCTTGGTTGGTGTAGTAAGCAGAAGATTAATGTGACAGCAATCGTTAGGTGGCACAATTCTGCTTCTATTGCGTCTCTAGGGGAACGGCCTTGGCTTTAGAGCTTATCTCGTGGGAATCCTCCCCCCAGCTGCAGCTGGGAAGCTGTTTACCTACTCTGTGTGAATTTCGGCTTGTGTGAAATCAAATAGGTAAACTGAGGCAGGACTGCAAAACATGTGATTAGCTATTCATGAGTTATGTATGAGATGCAAATGAGCAAGTGTATTTATGTGTCTGAGCCCTCATGTATGATGGGATTCCTCCCTGGGCATTGCTCCCATGTGCCAGGTCTCCCATCTTGCGGCCGCGCTGACCGGGGGCCCCAGCGCAGGTGTGCTGCTACCTTCAATAAACTCACTACTTTCCATCTAGCCACTGTGTGTGAGCCTCATTTCTATGGGACTCCTTAAGGTACCCTGCAACAGTTGGTCAGTCTCGGGAGCAGAGACACAGAAGCTATCCACGGAGCAGACCTGTCCTGGGAGGGGAGCTGCAGCAACCAGAGCCAGAAGGGCCAGAGAAGCAACCCAGGGAGCTGGAGGCAGAGCAACAGCAGTGCAGAGGCAGAGTGGTGAAGCTGGAGCTGGACTGGATCAGTCCGGAGCTGGGTGCAGTGAACAGCTGGAGAGAGTGAGGGGGACCCTGGACAGTGGGCCCAGAATAGGGAGATGCTCCCAGCCAAGAGACTTTGTAGGCCAGAGTTGGAGGCGGATCATAACCCCAGTGAGGTGGGGGTGATGCTGGGAAGAAGAGTCCCGCCACCTAAATCCTGAGAGCATGTGGCCACTGCCAGAGCAAATGTCTGACCTGTAGCATCCCTGCAGCACAGCCAGGGCCTAAGAAGGAGCCTGGGGCTACGTCTACACTACCGCAGAAGTTGATCTACGCTACATAACTCCAGTGTAGCGGGGTGACCACCCGCTCCCCCCCTGAAAAAGGGCTGAAGCAGCCCAGGGAAGGGGCTGTGGCCGGGAGCCTGTAAACTCCCAGGCTGATTGGGAGTTAGGCTCAGCTGGGTGGCCACGCCCCAAACTCTCAGGCTGTATAAAAGCCTGAGAGGCAGGAGAAGCAGTCAGTTTCCTCTGTATTCAGAGGGAGACCGGGCCTGGCTGCAGGGAGCCATTAGTAGAGTACCCGGACTGGGACAGGGCGTGGGCGAAGCAGCTGGGAGCCAGGGAGCGACTCAGCTCTAGCTAAAGGGTCCCAGCCTGCTGAGCCTAGGGAAGGCCCGACCCACAGGGTACTGGGGGTTGCAAGGTGGCAGCCCTGGGCTAGATAGGAGCAGCAGGCCCAGCCCCTTCTTGCCGGTGATGAGTAGCCATGAGACTGCAGTCAGCCTCAGTGGACCGAGGCAAGTGATGACAGGCAGTGGCTGGATCTGAGGCGAGTTGGGGATAGTGGGTGGAGAGTTCCTCAGGGAGGGGAGACCCTAAGACCAGGGGGGTACTGCAGGGGTGCAGCACCCTCAGGAAGGGCCTCCGGGGTCCGGGAGGGACACGGGGCCAGTGTGTAAAAGCGGACGTCGGCCGGCAGAGGGCGCTCTGGGGTCAAAAAGAGCTGATTCCCAAGACGACCAGACGGGGGCGCCGCCAGGTGAGTGGACCGACATCCCTACATCCAGTTATGTGAATGACGTAGCTGGAGTCAACGTATCTTAGGTCAAGTTACTGCAGGGTCTACACCAGAGAGGGTCGGCAGGAGAAACTCTTCCATCGACTTCCCTTATTCTTCTTGTCAGGGTTAGAGTACAGGGATCGACTGGAGAGCATTCTGCTGTCAACTTGGCAGGTCTTCACTGGACCTGCTAAATCGACCTCCGGTGAATCAATTTCAGAGCATGAATCCGGGCTGTAGTGTAGACTTGCCATGGGACTTATGAGGAACAGACAATTCCCCTTACATTCCAGAGATGCTGGTTGTGACGTCCCCATGCCACAGAGTGGGTTTCCTTTAAACTTTCCTATTTTTTCCTTATATTTTTTTAATTGATTGCTGTTTAATAAATTGTATTTGCTCTGAACTGTATGTAGTGATCAATGGGTCAGGGAAGCATCCAGTGCAGAGAGAGCACCCCAAAATGGTGCCCTAAGTGACCACAACAAGGTTGGGGGGTCAAGCCCCCCAAGAATCCTGGGCCCAACCTTGTTGGGGTTATAAGGACTCTGCCACACAGGAGAGTGAAAGGGGAGCCCTTGATGTCAGGCAGGCCTCTACGTAAAGGAAGTGGGCATGAGGACTCAGATCCTTTTGCTAGCCCATTTCATTGGGATAGTGTGTAGGCTTGTGTCGGGAACACACAAAGCATCAATTAAACTTGCACCCTTCCTGGCAATCTCATTATAGAACTAAAAGACTGAATCGTCAGAGACTAAATGTCCACTCTATCCTAGGAGTGGCCCCTCAGGTCAAGACTGAAGTATATTGGCCAGGATTTTGTGGGGGAAACTGACACTGTTCCCAACGTGTATCTGTTCTGTGTACACAGAGAGGAGCCCCAGGGCTAATTCAACAATTTTCTCATTACTCATCTCAAGTCTAATATTAATAAATTACAACTGTAGTCATAGTCTAATCAGCAAGTTTTAGTAAAATATTTCTAATTGCCATTTGAATCAGAAAAATCTAAATTAATCATTTAAGAAAAATAGCCAATGTATCCTTAAAGCAATTTAAAAATTATAGGAATTATAATATGGTGTGTATTAATGGATGTGCTCAAAAGTGAATCAACAGTGAAATTAATCACTGTAATATTCCACAAAAATGTCTGATGTGTTACAATTGTCCAGGGAGAAGTTTAACTTAAGGCTTGGCATTTCTAATGTGTATTTTTAATGAGGAGGTAAAATAAAAAATAATGAAAAAGTAAAAAAGTTAATTATGGCCTAGAGCTATGTGAAAGATTTTGCTGCATTTGGTGCCAGATGAAAATGATGTACTTATATCACTGTAGGTCTTTTAATCAAGTTCACTATTGACAAAGAGCAGATTTTTGCCAGTGAAGAAAGAGCTGCAATTCTGAGAACTGCAATAAAAATCCCAGAAAAGAAGCTAAGATTGAATAGAGTGAACTAGTTGTACTGAGAACGTGAATACATTATGCCACTTCCCCTAAAGAGTCATCTGTAAAAATGAAAAAGGTAAGAGGCACTGGCATATATGACACCATCAGAATCTTTTACAAAAATGCGTAAGGCTAAAGACTGAAGCAAAAATTTTGAAACTTAGTGCCTAGAGCTAAAGTGCCGAAATTGATGTTTCATTTGAAGGCACTGGAAAATTAATTCAGCCCTCTGAATGTCAGGCCACTGATTTAGATGCAAGCAATTAGGCATCCAAGTTGGCAAATTTTGGCCGAAATGGATTTACTGACCCCCTAGGTATACTAGCAATAAAATGCATTGCTAGAACTTCTTTTTAATATTATGAAAAGGAATTTTTACAAAAAAAAGAAGAGTTAGTTCTGCATAAGCTTTTTCAAAACTGCTTTGACATCACTGACAGCCCATCAGTAAGCACTAATGGTATCTAATTCTAAAGCCATTTTGTAAAATGCGCCACAGAATCTTAGTATACAATTTTGAAAGTCTGTTTTTTAATGACTTTGGCAAGCCTTGGGTTATAAAAAATGAGGATTTTCCATTACAACACACAGCAGAACCCATGTACTCAGAGAACCAAATAAATGGCATGCCATTGCTTGGGATGCCTGCCAAGGAAGTGATTCAGTGCAATGCATTTCAATTATTCTAAACGGTGGATAAAATGTCACGCTTAGTCCATTTGAATGACACACCTGGTGCTGTCTGCAAACCAATTTGCAGAAGCTAACAGGTGAGAATTGATGTTTGCTTGCATGAACTTCCCACTGTGCGTTCCTTTGTTCATTTCATGCCACTGTCATGCTCCATGACTGCTGAAAAGCTGATCTTACCTCAGTTTTTTGGGGTTTTTTTTATGGTGCCTGTTTTTAAGAGGCAATCCATTAGATATTTAAGAAACATTTCCCAGTACTATGTATTCCTTTTAGCCTCTGGCTAGAAGAAAAATCCCTTAATTTGTCATTTTTGTTTCCAACGAATTGTGTAAGTTAACAGGACTCAACCAAACAACTCATATGTGGTTATTTTTGTGCTTATTTCACTACTTAGGTTATTGCCTCTGAGCCTGAGTGATTAGCAAATACTTGCAGCCTTGCCAGGGTGCATCCATTAGGAGGAAAAACAGATTATAAGGGAGTTAGGGTTCAGGAAGTGATTTTGACCTGGGGCAGGGGTGAGGGCTCCAGAGAGGTGTTGCTTACCTAAGGCAGTTCCCGGTCAGCAGTACAGCAAGGCAAAGGCAGACTCCCTGCCTGCCCTGGCTCCACACTTCTCCCAGAAGCGGCCGGCGTGTCCCTCTGGCTCCTAGGTGCAGGGGACTCTGTGCACTGCCCGCACCTACAGGCACTGCCCTTGTAGCTCCCTCTGGCTGTGGTTCCTGGCAAATGGGAGCTGTGGGACTGGGGGCAGCACCTGATCACTTCTGCATCTAGGAGATGGGCATGCTGGACACTTCTGGGGAGCTGCGTAGAGCCAGGCCAGGCGGGGAGCTTGCCTTAGCCCCTCTGTGCTGCCAACCAGACTTTTAATGGCCTGGTCAGCAGCACTGACCAGAGGTGCCAGGCTCACTTTTCGACCAGGTGCTCTGGTTGAAAACTGCATTTGTGGCAAGCCTAAGCAGGAGCAATCTGGGGAGGTGACAGCCTCCTGCTCCCTTGCACACAGCAATGCTGCATCCTCCACTCTGTCTGCACTTCCACTCTGTAGGGTGGTTCAGAGACAGGTGGGAACAGACCACAGTTTCCACTCTTCTCAGCTTGCCCTGCCCTCTTTAAATCACTGTATGCCCCTGGGGAGCATGGAGAGACCTGTCCCTCTATGCTCACGAGTGCAAGGACTGTAACTCTGCTTGGCCTTATGCCCTTCCTATTGCACAACTCTGTAAGAGCCACGAACAATCCAGACCTCTGAGAGGTAAATTCCACTAAATCAAAATAAACACCCTTCCCATATTTCTTTTCTGAATGTATTGCGGGGCAGTATATAGCACACTTTTTGAATCCTTCTCTGAAGTCACAATCATTAATTTCCTCAAGGGCTTTTCTAAGGCACTCACCATTATAGTAACTGACTTTATCACAAACATTATTTTTACAACACCTAGTGATATGAAGGGGTATTATTCTCATTTTACAGAAGCAGAGAGATTAAGATCAAGAGCATAATTTTGGATGCCTAATTTGGGATGCCTGGGAACTGATTATTTGGAGAACACAGCATTATATGGCACTTCATATAGTCAAGCACAGCTCCCACTGACTTCAGTTGCAGCTATGAGTGCTCAATACTTCTGTAAATCAGGCTTCAGGGTCTCAAGTTGAGGACAAAGAAAGTGAGGAACATATAATCAATGACTACCTCTGAAAAGTTTGTTTGAAGTGACTTACCTAGCATCAAATAGGAACCCTGTGGCAGAGACAGGAATAGAATCCAGTTCTCTGGAGTAGCATTCAGCTGACTTAACCATGACACCATTCTTTCCCTTTCTGCAATCCCCTGCCTCATTCACTACACCCCTTCGCAGCAAATGAAGCAGAGGGTCTTATAGACAGTCTCCTTCATTATCCAACCCTGATTCTTCCCTAGAGCTCATGCATCCTGTGCACTGAGGCAGAGGTCTCAGGAAAAACAAATTACTATGTTATCATGTAATCTTGTAAATTAAACTATATCATAATGTATACAAACAAGGGGGCCAAATAAAGGTTGCAAAGGCAACCTTAATTCTGGTATTCCCTAGTTTTTGAGTGCTTGACTTTGCAATCTTTATAATATTTTAACACAATTGTGTGTGTGTAATTTACTTGGTTTTAAAAAAATCCAAACTGAACACCCCACCTCCCCCCAAATTTCCCTCATGTGGCATTATACGGATACCCACATGAGACATCTACAGCACTGGAGACCTTTTAGAGCCACTACACAGACCTCTCTGTCACTTAAGCTACAAGAGCAACTGATAGCAACAGTAAGTCAGCATCAGCTTTGTGGCCCAACACTAGAAGAATGACACACACACTTTGCCAGGTGGTTTCACAGATATTTGCCGGCACTAAAGGAATGGTAAAAATCAGGAATTGCTCTTCTGTTATCTGTAGGACACATGAATCCCATTCCAGACTCTGGAGGAAAGACTTCTACTGATTTCCCCCAACCTTGACCTCTTCTGCTCCATCCCTTCCTGCCTGTCACATTCCTCTCTCTTCACCAACCCTGCCTCTTTTTTCCAGTCCCAATCTACATACTTCAGGCTTTTCATCCCAGTTGTACTCTTCCCCTTCCACCCCTTCTCCCCAGTCTCCTTGCTCAGCCAGTCCCAGCTCACCGACCTATCTGTCCCTTCCTTCCTTCCCCTCTCTCCCACATAGCTCCCATTCCCAGTCTTCCTATGCAATCTCATCTCCTGCATTCCCTCCCTGACTTCCTGTCCCATTCTCTTTGCAAATCCAGTCCCAGCTCTTCTTCCAGCACCCTAGCTCCTTCTTAGCTGTTTCTACCATCCCTCTTGCTGGTTCTGAATCCCAGTGTTCTTGTCCAGCTAGTTCCAGTTTTCCTCCTCCCCCCAGCTCCTTGTCTGACCTGAGTGCCATCCCAAATTAACTGTCTCCCAGGCCCCACCACCCATTTACTTCACTGGCTTCCAGTCTCAGCCTCCCCACTGAGCCTGATCCAGACTTCCCTCTCCACTAGCTCTCAGTACCGGTGTCCATTCCCAGTGTGTCACTACTGCTACATGGGTGTTCAGACGTAGGCTCAGAGCATGAGTCAGGACAGGAGCCGAGCCAGGTCAAAACCCAGGAAATCAAGAGTCCAAGAAAGGCTAGTGTGCAGGTGTCAGACAGGGTCAGGTTACCAGGAGACTAGAATCAGGAGCACATAGCACAGGGGAGGCAGTGCTGAATAGGGGAAAACCAGTTACACAGATAACTAGTCCTCTGCTTAGTTAAATAAAAGCTGGAAACCAACTTGGACCCCTGCAATGCCACCAGTCAGGTCCCAGGACTGGATTCCTCTTTAAGTGTTGCGCTTGTAGTTCTGGCAACTGTTAACACCGCACTGGTCAGAACTTAGTGGACTGGTGTTTGAGACCTGTGGCCTCTGGCAGTGCTGGTCTCCTTGTCCAATCAGCCCCAGGTTTGTCTTTCCAATTCAAGTCAGCTCCTCATATCACCCGACAACTTGTCTCCAATTACTCTTTTCTCAAACCTTACTCTGGCTTTTACCCCTGTGCAATCAGATAAGATGGGTTCGTCCTCCACTCTGCCTTGATGCTAGTGTTAGGTGGGAAAATCAAAGACCGTGTCACTTCCTTACTAGCAAAATGATCACTGAGAGCACAGGTGAGAAAGGAACCAGCTCTCATTTCCAGTGCACAGATCAAGAAACTGAGATTAGGCACAACAAGGAAAGTTATTCTGAGTCCTTGTTGTCAGGGCTAGAAGAAACATGCTCAACTGCTCTGTGGGAATGGTCCATGCAGGGCAATCATAGGTAGGACCTGTGAGGGAATCCAGGATGCTTAGTCGCTCTGTGCAGGTCAGGTGCCTCCACAGTCTAGTCAGCAGTAGGAACTCTGAGAGGCTCAAGCATGCTCACCAAGGATGGAATCTTTGGAGATTGTAGGTGCTAAAATTAAAGATGTCTGTCTGGATATGTACAAAGCATGATTTTTCAAAGGCATTTATCTTGGCCAGATTCGGGCAGACTTTCACAGGGAAGACAAAGGCAAACCCTGACACAAAGTCAAGACTCAGCTCCAAAGCTTGGGGGCAATAGGACATTTCAAATAAAAGGTCTCCATTTTTTTAACAAGTACATTTATTCATGTTTGAATATTGGTGACATCATAGCAGAATTTTTGTAAGACTTCTTTATCCATCGCTAACTTTCACTACACTCAGCAGCAGAACTTAATAGAACTCTGCATGGCTGAAATAGTTCCAGATCTAGGCAATGGTGGGGAGTTGGCCCCTTCTTAATTGTGGGACAGAAATGAACAAACAAAAAAGTTGCCTCCAGTGTGATCCAGAGAATAAGTACTGGGAGCCACGGGGCTATTGTTCTCTTCTCAGCTCCAACCTGCTCTGTTGCTCTGGATCACTTAACTTCTCTGCTTGCCCCCTGCCCCCCATTCTGTAAAGTGGATATACTAATACTTATCCACTTATGGAAAGTGCAGGAAATCAATCAGTGTTATTTCTTACTGTGGTCATTTCATAGATTTTAAAAATATATAATCCTAATTTTGTAAATTTCCATACTTTTGTACATTTTTTCCTCTCAAAGACCATTTATTCTTTCAGAAACATATATCGAGAAAAAATATACCAAAATCAACAAACTATTACTGTTTTTTTTCTTTGTATAAAAGAGCTACCAAATGACAAATTATTCATATATCATTTTCAGGTTATTTTGCAACACGATTTACAATTGTTCATTATCTTCACTATAGAAATGACGATGATTCATATTTTTTAATCCCACAGCTAAATACAAATCTAGCCATTATATGATTAGGTTCTTCTTTCCCTCTTCTTTTCATAAAGCAAACATTCTCAGGAAAATACCCCGTTTATAAAAAACGTGTTCAGAATGAATCAGTTACTATATGTCTCATCACGTAATTGGAAATATTATACAAATTGAACATGAGATTGTATCTCACTGTAGCATTAAAAACCTGTCAGAATCTCACTCTGAAGATTTTTATTAAGCATTTGCACTCAAAAAGCAGAATTTTTTACTTTTATTTCAAATCAGAGTCATAGCTGTTTTTCCTCCTTCCTGACTCTGAATCTCAAAACCTTTAGACTGCTTTGGAATAAAAGGGCACAGATTTTTATCTGGCACAACTGGGGAGACAATATTTCTTCACATAAGGGAAGTTGGACAGTTACTGTCCAACTGGTAAATTAATCTTTTCAATTAGTTTTGGAATCTTCTACAATGTAGATAAAAGGCAGCCCCAAACAGTTTAATGTATTAAAAAAACTCCCTACTGATTCCTACGTCCCCTTCTCTATCATAATTAGAACTAACAGGCATTTCTATAACTTAGCATAAAACTATAAGGCTCAGGAGACTTGTGTTCTGTTCCTACTTCTGCCATTGACTTATTGTATGACCTTTGACAAATTGCTTCACCTCTTCAACTTGAGGTAACTATTTTGGTCCTAATGACAGATGAAAATTAATTAATTACTGGACTGGAAGTTGGCTGTTGCCCAGGGACCAATGGACATGACCTGATTACATTCACTAAAGGGCAAACAGAGGACAGCCCCAACCAAAAATATATATACTTTGTACATTTAAAAGAGCTAATTTCCCAAAGATCGGCCAGATTAGGAGCAAAATTGATTGGTGGGTGATAGGGAGAAATTTAGACAGAAAAAATTGAATGAAAATTGGGAGTTCTTTAAAAAGAGCTTATTAGATGGAAAAAAGCAGATGAGACAAAAATTAAGTTATTCAGATAAGTGTGTTTATATACAGTTTTAGATTGCAATGTGTTTCCTACAGGAAAGCATTTAAACAGAATTGTATTCTCTACTCCGTGTGTAAGAAAAGATCGTATGTATAGATTTAAACTTCATGGGCTTTATTCAAACAAAGATGAACTGGCTATAGTTTGATGGCACATTGCCAGTTGCATGAGAGGAGCTCCTTCAGGAACAATCTCAAATCCCATACCATGCATGTGGAGACAAGACTAGACTAGGAACATGTGTACCAAAGAGTTAACATACTTGCTACTATATTTCAAAATAGTTGCACAAGATTTAACCAGCTGATGGGAGTGGTTGGAGGTTGACAGACAACAGTCCACTCACAATAGTGCTCTTGTTTTGTCTTGTTTCAGGAGTTCTACAGTCTTGGAATGATCAGTTGTAATTGTAGGAGAGAAGTCGTGACAAGACAAACTGCAAAACTAAAGCCCAAAAGATGAGCAAGTGCTTCTTCAGTCCCTTTTTACAAGAAAAAAATTAATATGGCACCATATGACCTTTAAAGTGATGCAAAGAAATACATGATTGCTTCATAATCCAACTTTACTTAGAATTTTTCTGTTCCTAAATCATGAGCAAAGTACAAGCAAAAAATTAAAGCTGAAATCCAAAAATTTTATATCTGAGTGCCTAAATTTTAGGCACCAAAATACATATGTAGCCATTTCAGTAAGGGATCTGATTGGAGGGAGCTCAGCACCATCACGCCTACTGACTGCTTTGAGTGTATAAGATGCTCAGTAACTCTGATGATCAGGCCACTTATTGAAGTGCCTAACTCTGGATTTAGACACCTACTTTCAGGTACACAGGATTGAAAATTCTGACCACCTATTTACACATTTAAAAATATATTATAATTTTAACCACCTCTGTTTTAAAGCAGACTGCTGAAGCATTCACTAATTTCTTTATTGGACAATTTGATGATCAGATTATAAAATGAATCCCCCAATTTAAGAACTATTATTATCTAAAGCTGAATGAAAAATAGTTCCCCCTTTTCACACAGAATTTTGAACAAAAATATTTCATTGTAAATGTTTAGAATTTTTGCTGGAAATTTAGAAAATATCAAAATGAAAACTTAGTGAAATGTAAATTTTCCTTTTGATTTGACTACGTTTCTTTTAATTTTGGTTTATGAAAATCAAACCAAAAATACTAAAAGAAAAAAGTTTGAAATCTCCCTTACAAAAATGTTGTCAAAAACATTTTCTTGTTAAAAATTTTATTTGGCAAAACCTGATTTGTTGGCTGAAAAATGTTCACCACCTCTTGGACCAGTATGCATGTCAGGTTTTAACAAAGTGGATAAAATGCAAACTGTTAAAAGGGTAAACACTGCAGTCCCAGGATGTTCTGGAGTAGATAAAAACATGCAACTTCCATGGATTTCATTGTGTGGAGTGACTGCAGAATTGGGCTGTCAGACAGAACCTCATAGTGGTTTTCAAATTAAGGGAGTTTAGATTATATAAATGGAAACTATTATGGAGAATAAAATTTAGTTACATTATGCAACTAATCTAGCCAAATTAAATGTGAAAGGTAGTCTAGCATCTGTACTGGGACCTGTGCTGTTCAACATATTTGCAAGTGATATCAAAAAGGGAGTAAACAGTGAGGTGGCAAAGTCTGCAGATGAAACAAAATTACTCATGATAGTTGAGTCCAAAGCAGTCTGTGAAGAGTTACAAAGGGATCTCACAAAAACTGGTAAGTGGGCAAGAAAATGGCAGATGAAATTCAATTTTGATAAATGCACAGTGACGCATATCAGAAAAAATAATCCCAGCATAAAAAAGAATGGGGTCTAATTAGCTGTTACCACTCAAGAAAGATCTGAGTCATTGTGGACAGTTCTCTGAAAACATGTGTTCAATGTGCAGCAGCAGTCAAAAAAAAATAGCTAATGGACTGTTAGGAAGCATTAGGAAATGGACAGATACGACAGAAAATATCATAATGTCACTATATATATCCATGATGTGCCCACACCTTGAATACTTGAATACTGAATCCCCCATTTTAAAAAAAAGATATATTTGAATAGGAAAAAGTACAGAGAAGGGCAACAAAAATGATTAGCGGTATGGAAAATTTTCCGTATGAGGAGAGATTAAAAAGACTGGGACTTTCCAATTTACAAGGGAGACAAGTTAGGGAGTATATGAAAGAGCTTTATAAAATCATGAAACAACTCTCAGGTCCTGCCTTATGTTTAGATGCCTGAGAGCCTTCTATGACATCAGCAGAGAAAGTGAAAAGGAGAGTGTGATTTACCCCTTCACATAATACAGGAACCAGGGGTCACCCAATGAAATTAATAGGCAGCAGGTTTGTTTTAAACATAAGGAATCTCTTTTTCCTACAATGCGCAACCAGGCTGCGGAACCCATTGCCAAGGGATGTTGTGAAGGCCAAATGTATAATTGGGTTAAAAAAAAGAATTAAATACGTTCATGGAGGATAAGTCCATTTGTGACTCTATTAGCCAAGATGGTCAGGGACACAATCCCATGGTCTGGGTGTCCCTGAACTTCTGATTGTCACAGGCTGGGACTGGACAACAGGGGGTGGATCACTCAATGACTGCACTGTTCTGTTCTTTCCCTCTCAAGCACCTGGCACTGGCCACTGTCAGAGACAGGCTAGGGGCTAGATGGACCATTGGTTTGACTCAGCATGGCCATTCTTATGTTCTAACAGACGTTTGTTTTATGGAAAGTGCTCACAATACTGTGTGATACACAGAAGCAGTAGTTTAAGATAAAACTGGTACACTGGGTATGCTGCATCGTTGGGTGCACTGGATCTGGAATGTTTGTGACTAACTAGTGTCAGGGACTGGCTATCACCAGGGAACGATTCAAAGAGACTTGGGGATCGTGGTGCACCTACTGTTAATCTGTAATGCAAAATTAGGGCTGGCATAGCCCAAAAGAGAGTGCTTGAGTGGTTGAAAGACTGACACTCAGCTACCACAAGAAAAACTCCCTCTCACTGGAGGCAGGGAGTAAGGGGGTGACAATCCTGGATGTCCCGAGAAATATCACAAGGTGTGTCTTGCATGCTAAACAGCATGAGCCTGTTTCTTTTACCGCTGTCTCTACTGTGACAAACTGAACTGAATAACATAGTGGGCTGCATAACTTCACTTATATACAAAATAAATCTCTGAAGTGATGTGACCCCAGTACAACAGAAACTCACTTGTCATCATCTGTGATGAAAGTTATGTCCCCAGAACTTAAAAAGCTAGAAAAGAATTAAAGCATAGAATGAAGTGACATTTTGAATGTCTCTCCTATTCCAATTAAAAAAAAATAAGGTGTGTGTGTGAATGTGAGAGTGAGTGTGAAACAGAGAATAAATCTCTGAGCCCAGTAAAAAAAGCTATTTGCATCCAAAGGTCCCCACATTAGGATCAGGATCCCATTAAGCTAGATGTTGTACAGAGAGCAAGGGTGACACATTCCCTATCCCAAGAGTTTACTATTTAATTTGAAACAAAATGCAACAAATTAATGTGATAAACAAAATGAGGGGAAAGAAAGGAATGAAGGCGGATCCATAGTTAAACAGGCTAGACATTACATTACAGCGTATTATCTTACAAGCTCAGCCAAATAACTTGAAATCTATGGTGCAAGTCCCAGGAAGTAATATCAAGTGGTCATCTGTTGGTTTATGCAGTGAGAAAACTGTTACAAGGCAGTCCTGGTCAAGTTTATTCCTTTAAGACTATAAGCCCCATGAAAAAACCCTGTATCTTTATAAAGTAACACTTGGGAAAACTTACTTCCAACCTATACTAACACATTTCTCAACTTATCTTTGTGCTGGTGCCTCTTCCTGAATGATACTGACATATTTGCATATTGCTTTAACGTGTGGCAATAGATATTGGTTGCTCAGATCAGTGACAAAATCTACTTGAACCGACACATCTGCAAGAAGCCACTCAACCAGACATGGCTGGGTTGTGTCATATCAAATCCCTGAATGCATTTCTTTTAAAAAATAAAACAACTTTCAGATTACTTGGAAACATCAGGACCTTGGCGTGTGTCACACAAGGAATGATGAGATGCAGAACCCCTACCATGTTGGGAAGCGGCACAGAGCCCCAGGCATGAGGTAGGCATCTCAATCCAAAGAGCAGAAGTGTTTGAATTAGAGTTCTGACTGAAGTCTATTATGGTGAGACAGGTTACAACATTCAGATTGGATCAGTTAGTCCCAAAAGTTTGAAGGGATGATGTTTATAGATTCAATTTAAATCCATAAATAAAACAAATGTAATATGTGTGGTGCCACCACTGTATCTAGTTCCTTTATTCAATTTTTTGGAAAGAATTGCTATTGAAATAGGAGGCGCTTTTGAAATAGCACAAGTGGACTGCTATGAAGTTGTTAGTTTAATCACTTACTTCAGCAAACATGCAGAAGTAGCCTTATTTCACAGGTTACTTCCACAGCAATAAACAAGTCTATGTAAAAATATTCAGTCATAGGAAATGAGAGAGATTAGTTTCCAACAATAAATCTGTTTGTATCCATAGAATTTGAAGAATTTCTGAAAGAAGCGAAATCAAATACAAACAATTCTTCTATTATTCCCAGCAAAATGTAGAAAGAAACATTTAAAATTGCATTTTGTAAGACTTTGCATGCATGTAGAAGGAAAGATGAGGAAATGATTTGTGATCGTTTTAAAAAAATTATTAACCACATATATCTCCTGAAGAATTATTACATGAAAAAGAAGTATTCAGATCAAGTTAGATCTTCTGTTTTCCAACAGCTTAAGTGATAAAGAGGAACAATGCAATTCCGCACTTCGTTACGTTTCAAGGCATGATTTGATGAAAATAAAATAAATGTTAACAGTACAAGCAGTACATCGTATTCAGAATTTTAATGTGGTTCATTTGTAAACATTAATAAATTAAGATATGTTAAACAAAAATGAAAACATGAGTTTAGCAACCCACTCTTTATCATGAATCAGAAAGGCACAACTATGATAGGCTTTGTAGGCCTGGCACAGATTCCTGGAGAGCTTTATTGAAGATATCTATGGTACTTGAGAGGTACCTTTAATATCTAAACATTTGAGAGAGGGGAGACAGAAGAGAGGAAAAAAAGAAAAAAAGTCAGAGAAGAAAGGAATAAACATTTCTACCATGTGTGGCAAGGTGGCTCCTCTGCTCCCCCTGGTTCAAGTCCTCTGGGGTGCTGGTGCGGCCCTGGTGCCCTGACCAGACTGCACCAGACCCGGTTTTTCCTCCTGCTCCTTAGCAGCTTGCTCCCTCTCTTTCTCCCTCAGGGTCAGGCTCCTGCAGGCTAGGGAAGCTAGGTTCCCCCTGGAAGGGACCCTTAGTTCTCTCCTCCTGCTTGCCAGCAGCCTCTCCATCCCTGCTTCTTCCAACTCGCTCCTCACACTCCTCTGCTTCCACCCGATTCACTCCTCTAACACCTACTGCCTCCAAACCCACTCCTCAACTCCCACAAACCTCTCTGGGGTGGAGTCCCTTTTCAAGGGCTCTGGCAGCCTCCTTAATTGGCCTCAGCTGGCCCTGCTTCTGGCTGTGGCAGCCCTGCTCAGCTGGACCCAGTTCCCTTGTGGTAACCCTTCTAATTACAGGCCTTACTGGCAGCTGTCTGCCCTGGGTCTGCCACACATGGAACAAAAAAACAAACTTGAATGCAGATGCATGCCTCCACAAACAACTCAAAAACATCATTTCCATAAAAGGGTTTGACTTCTCTACAGTGTTAACTTGAAGTATAACTTGAGTGTTGCCCTAATCCAATTTTTATGCTGTTAACAATTTGGGGAATCTGTATGTACAATTTATGAATTCTGTTTGATATTCTTTATATGTATCTGTGTTGCACTATAGACTCCATTTTGGATGTGTGGTTCTTTACCTTCTCTGTTATGCTGGTGTCTCCATGTTGGACTAAGAATCCAACAGCTAGCGATACAAGCATAACAATAGAGGGTCTTTAATTTAAGGATGATCCCATTGAAATGGAACTGTTCCAAACAACAGGCTGTCTCTGACCCAGGAGAACTGGTTTATTGAGGGAGAGGTTATCCAACAACGGAGTTATGTGGTAATAACCTGAAGAGACTGACACAAGAGTCACCTGACCAAGGGGCCAAAAAGATTATAAAATGGACTCTGGGGGGTTAATTCAGGGAGTCACCCAGGATAATTTGGTCAGACAAAGGGAAGGGGACACTTATATAATTAATTCAGGATGGTGTACTCACTCCAAATAGGGGACCAGAAGTCATTCTTTTTTCTCCCACAGGGCATGCAGGTGACCAAGGAGACAGTTCCGTAGACAGTCTGACAGATGTAAGGGCAAGATCTGATCTACAGCAGAAGAATCTGCAGCTGGAGGAGCAAAGGCTACTCATGGAGAAGAGGGAGACAGAGCTGGAAGCCAGGCATCCAAATGAGTAGTCAGAGCTGGAATGACACAAGTTTTCTGACAAAAGAAGAGGGTTGAGCCATGCTCCTGAGACACATGAGGAAAGACATGACAATGCACCCAATAAGGTGCTAACAGACAAACAGATGTGGGTAGACATCCCTATGATGAACATCAATATGAACACCCAAAATAATCTGAACTGCTCACTGTGGGACTATGGGAGGATATTCCTTTGGCTATGTTATTGGGTAATAAATGCAGTTAGGTTTAGACGCAGATCACTGGAGGGTGGTAAAAAGGACGGTCAAACTCACAATGCCTGCCAGAGGATGGGAGAAGCACTAGAGGAGTGTGAAACAGCTGCTTGTGAAATACAGATGGAAAGGATGGGAAAAGGTTCCCCTGGGCCTCTGATTTCAGGGTGGTCCAGCAAGATGGAATTGAACCTGGGGGAGATGGGAAGAAATACAACTTCTCTCTCCCCAGGGGATATGAAGAAGAGGAGGTTGGGGAAAAGTTAGGAGATTCCAACTAAGCCTGGGACATGTTATGGAGACATTGCAGGGACACTGCCTGAGCTCAGTTCAGACTACAAATGTCTTAAAAGACATGGAATCCCACACCTTCCCAACAGTCTGGGGAAGAGGCTCTTGACCAGACTGGTGACACATACAGGCACACAAGACTGCAGCTTGAGCTAAGCCAACGGATTCTTTAAACTCAAGCTAGCTAGCTCATCAGGGAATGTGGGTTGAAACTAGTAATGCACCTGGGATGCAGCTGTTCTGTGCTGCTAATACAAACACTCAGTGCTGCACAAGTGTTTTGTAGTGTGACTCCTCTCACTGAGCAGGCTAACTGGAGAAAGCTTATGCTGAAATAAACTGGTTAGTCTCTAAGGTGCCACAAGTCTTCTTCATCTTATTTACGGATACAGACTAACTCAGCTGCTAATCTTAAACCGCTAACTAGAGAGGCATTATTATGAGTGTAGATAACTCGAGCTAACACTGCAGGGAAAACAAGCCCTACTCAGGATCAGTGACTTTATTAACACTTTGCACTTTAACAAAAGTGTACTTTCCTCTCAAAATTGCAGATGTTACACCTTAGAAACACACATAGTCAATGGATAAATAATACTAATAACAAAGCATCAGGAATGCAGGACACATTCTTCTGCGGTGTATCTTAACAATTCTATGCTTGTATGCAATAGCAACGAGGAAGTATCTTAATTCTTAAGAAATATGACATACAATAGCTGGAGTAACTACAGTTAGATTCACAGGAGACAATGATTCAGAACTCATTTCCCTGATGTGGTGAGTTTTATTCCAGAAAAAAAGAACTCTTGCTCTTTATTTAAAAGTTTCTGAATGAGTTAGATAGGATGTAGTGTATTTTGTCTAATTAGAATCAATCCCTTAAGATTGATAAAGAACTGCTATCATTTCCTTAATTCATCATGTGGAAGTCTGAAGGGTATATTACTTTGTAATCCTGAAATGTAGGATTTAGAAGTAAAAAGTCAATCTATTTTTGTTCATAATAAAATGTATTGTGGGAGTATGTTCATTTTACAAACTGAAAAAATACCCAAGATATAGTAAGTGTGAATCTGGTTGTCAGCATTAGCGGCAA
The DNA here is from genome assembly GCA_032164245.1 of Sternotherus odoratus. Taxonomy (NCBI): domain Eukaryota; kingdom Metazoa; phylum Chordata; order Testudines; family Kinosternidae; genus Sternotherus; species Sternotherus odoratus. The sequence continues at coordinate 76,230,402 of JAVMKO010000007.1, read as the reverse complement.
ACCCTGTCACTTCCCCTGCCATGGCCCCAGAGGGTTATGTTCACAATGAAACTACACCACTTCAGTTGTGCAGAAGGGTAGGGGTTTGGGGAGTTTGATCAGGGAAATGCACCTGAACATACCATGTTGCCCTGCTATCTGGCATCTGCTGGTGCACTGCCATGCTGCAGGTATTTGAGATAGGAGCTGAACAAAAAGAGGGTACTAGATATAAGCCTGCTGATTCAACAGGCTTTGCTCATTGCAGAGCTGGGGGCACAGACAGCATGGAGACTGTCCAGCCCTTAAATTGGGCAATCTGAGTGGTACTGGGGAATCCTCCCTTCAGCTCTTGTAGTCACAGTGCCCCTGCCACAAGTGCAGTTGCTCCTTCTTAGCTTGGGATGAGGAGAGGAAAGGATTTATCCTAAGGTGACAGAACTTCAAAACTGATATGCAAATTTATGCATAACAGAGAAAAAAGTGGCACAACTGAGCTCTATGATATCTTGTATGGAATAGCACTTCAATTTGCACATACCCTCCTCATTTGAGCTGAAATAGCTCCACTTTCAAACACTAATGGCTGCTCTAGCTGCATTAATGCTGCTCCAAGGCCTATCTCTGATGAATCATCTCCTAAAACTAATTTTTCATGAGTTACAACACTTCAATGTTTGAGTGTTTACGCTCTATTTCTTCAAAAGCCTTTTCTTGTACTTCTGTCCTTTGTCACAAAATGCCAATGTGTTAATTGTCTTGTAAGCTCACACTTCTATGACAAGTGACTGCAAAGTTACAACAAGTATCATCAAAGATCTACAACCTGTCCTGAAGGATGATCCCTCACTCTCACAGATCTTGGGGGTCAGATCAGTCCTCGCTTAGAGACAGTCCCCACCCCTGAATCAAATACTCACCAGCAACCACACACCACACAACAAAAACACAACCCAGGAACCTATTCTTGAAACAACGATGCTAACTCTGTCCACATATCTATTCATAAAATGTTAGTCCATAAAATGTTAAGTACAAATTAGCCTTTGGCCTAAGACAGCCCAAGGGTAGAGGAGTATGGGAAATTGAGCTTGCTAGTGTGACAGAGTTACAGACAAGTTGGAGACACTGAGATGGGAAAACAGAAGTTAGCAAGAATATGACCTGAAGTTATATGGCAGCTATATTTTGGTAATAAGTAGTTTTTGTAGGGTTTTTAAAGAAGTGTTTTGAGAACTGTGAATGTTTTAGTAATATGCCATCTATATTAATAGTGTGGGAAGGACATTGGTGCACATGTTAATTTAAATTATGTGTAATGTAAAGAGTCAATAAGGTGGATAGGAGGCAGAAATACATTTTAGTAAGGGGCAGTTTAATGTTAATTAGTATTAGAATGGATTATAAAAGGAGTAGTTTTGTTGAAGTGGGGAGAGCTCCAATTAACACCAAAAAGGGTATTTTCTGCTAGGTTCCAGGACTATAAGGTTGTCCTTCATTCTGTCATCAGCATAGACAGATCACCCATTGATACACTATTTCATCTTTGAGTGCAAGTATAACTGTAGTATTGTGTAAGTGGTAATTGCATGCCTGTTTCCTTAACTAATCATTTTCCTCTTGAATAAAGTTTGGTCTTATCATTCAAAGTGGTCCTTTACTGTTATAGGACACTAACCTCACACGGGCCCTGGAAGGGTGAAAAGAAGCAAGAGAAGTCAGTTAGCCATAGGCTGCATCTGGAGGCGAGCTAGGACACAACGAGATTCACTTGGGGATTAAGCTCACCGGGGCAAAAACAGGCTTCTATAAAGCCAGGGAGCTGACAACAGAGATTTAAGAGGAAGAGGACCTTCAGTGAGGAAAGCCTTCAGTCACCCTCCCTGATACAAGGGTGGCAGTGTGGTGGTGGTGAGGGGTGGTGAGAAGGTGCCTATAATAGGAAGTGTAGGAAGCACTGCAGGGAAGGATGCTTGGTCCAGGGTCCCTGGATTGCAATCTGGTACAGTGGTGCTGGAACTAAGGGATTAACCACGTATCTTGAAGTAGTAATAACAAACACCAAACACATGATTTCCATCATCTGCACTCTCATTATAAGAATTGTTCCAGCACCCCTGGTCCCGTGTAGAATATGGGCCCAAGTTCTCCTACAAGCCACTGAGGGAGTAGCACACTAGGGACACCCTAACTGGGGACTGCCAAAGATAATTTTGAAGGAGATTTTAATAATACCAGCGGCTGGGGGCTTAAATGTGATTTGGTCAGAAGGCTAAGCCACAAAAAAGGGGCGTTGCAGCTCCTGACTTGCGAGAAGAGGCCACAGAGTCAGAGAGTGAATGGACAAAAGAACTGCGAGAAGAAAGCATCAGGTTGGCCGAGATAATCCCTAGATGTGTCCAGAAAGAGGCGCTCCAGTGCCATTTACTATAAAAATGGACTTAGAGGTCCAAACCTGAAAGCTAAGTTAGGTTTTATTGCACCTTTATGTTTTTTTAACAACTTAATAGTAATAGGAAACATTTCAACATTAAAGGTCACACATGTTTTTGCTCCATCATGTTGTTATATATGACTAATCTACCTGTTTCATATATTCTCAACTATGTGACTTCTGAGGTTTTAATTTTCCATTTGCACTTTGCCATTAGTTTCATTTTTCACTAACATGCTAAATTATTAGTACTTGGTTTGTTTTTCCTATTTCTGTTCCTTGATTAAGTAAAGTTACCAGAATTATGTGCTAGGTAGTGCTACCATCCAGCTGCAAACTGTATAGGTTTATCATTTAACCCACTGTTGCAAAGATTTGTTTTTTATGCATAAAATCCAATTGTTCAACTATATTCACACTTTCTTCTTCAGGATGTAGAAACACCCATGAGATGACCCTGTTCTTTCTTCTGTCACCATGACAACTTTTTGACATTCTTGGTATTTTGGGTTTTGAGATTTTTGTTGTTTGTAAACTCTTACGTTGTGTATCAGACACACTTCCCACAAGTCTGAATTTTGCCCTCATGTTGAGCACTGAGATTTACACAGTTCCATATTTCTCAGGTCTTTTGAACTTTCTTTTTCCATTATTCTCTTTTGTGTCACTCCCAGCCTTTGTGAAGGTCTCTATTATTCTAAGGTTTTCATTGTTTATATAAGTAGCTCTATAAATGTGTAAAGTTTTTTTCTAAATCAAAATGTAACTCCTCTTGTAAATCGAATACATCACAAATTAATTTTGTTACATATCAGTAAATCTATAGCGCCAGAAAAATTACAGCTTGCTGCCAACGTTCTGAAATCTATAACATATATGTCAATATTTTCTTCTGGCTCTTAATCTATGAACAATACTTTCACTGGCATTTCACTTTTTTCAGGTCTCCGTATCTATTCAGGCTTTCCATAACCTCATCCAAACTTAGCTGTTCTTATTCTTTTCTTGGGCTCAGAGAGTTAGACACTTTTCTCACCTTGTTTCCAATCAACGAGTAAAAAACTGTCATGTCAATTTTTTTCTCCTTTCCTGGCATTATTAACTGAATTTACAGACAGAATTCTTTCCATCTTCTCTTGTGACATGTTGTCACAGTTACATCTTAATTGTTTGGAGGTTTTGGTCCATTTTCTATGTTTACTATGTACTGTATATATCTGCTACTTATCTTTATGAAACTCTACAGCTTATTTTCTTTCCTTATTTTCATCCTGTTTCCACCATTCTATAGTCTGGGCACTCATCTATATGTTTTCAACTGCAGCTTCTGAATAGTTCAGCTTATCAGCCAGGGAGAAAAGTTAAACTTTCCTTTCACCTCTGTAGTAGTTCCAGTTACGTTTCGATGCCTCTTGAAATTATATAAACTGTTTATTTCTAATATGTGATACAGAGCAGCTCAGAGACCTCCAAAGAGCCTGACCACATTCTAAGATACTTTTTTGCTTCCTCTTATGGACTCGTAACACAAAAGAAATTATCCTACCTCTGAAGATTCCTTATATTGTTGCAATGGGGTAGGCAGGAAAATGCTGCTGTCATTCTTCATTAGGTTATGAAGGAAGGGTGCCTCATGGGTGGTGGAGTCACTGTCAGCACTCTGCTCACTAGTAAGTTTTTATATAGTGGGACCATCATTGCAAATCTTGAAGCCTCCCTCCTACTTGTGATTTTATCTACATGTAGGGAATTGCTTCCCGGTTTTGGCAGCTTTGGGTCCAGTCTGAGAGAAGGGACATTTCAGCCCTCTCCCCCAATATTCCAAGCTGCATGGGGGACTCCATCCACCCAAGCAGCCCTCTCTTGTGGTGTGGAAGAAATCTCCATCTCTACCAGCTTGCTGGTGTGGTACTAGAAGTGTCCCCAGACTGCCCATTCACAGAAGTGGCAGCAGGAACCCCTAAACAGAACTCTCTGTTCAGGTAGGTGGGGGTGATGCCTCCCTCCTCCTTAATGGACTGCAGCCTGTCTGACAACAGAGAGTGGAGGAGTCCAAATGAACAAAAACAGTGCCCCTCCTCAATCAGAGCTTACAAGGGTGTCCCATTCACCCGCTACCCCAAGCAGAATTAATCTAATCTACATTGAAAAGGCTAATAATTTTCAATAATTTTGAACCAAGATGAACACTCACTTCACAAGTGCTCATTGAATCAGTTTCATATCAATATCTCTACAATTTTTAAGCAAATGACATTTGGCACTGTAGAATATTATGTTACAGCTCGCAGTGGAAATGGTTATCTTAGGAAAAAGGAATAATATGGTAGAAGATCTCAAAGATCCTGCATTTTTTCTGAGGGCATTTTTGGCAGCTTAGAAAGTCAACAAGAGTTTTATAGAAATAACTGTGTCTGCTATCTTTCCAACAAAGCACAATAGTTTTCCCTCAAACTTGAACAGATATTGTTTTGTGGTTGCAAACCACAATGCAAGTATTACTGGAAAAAATCCTTTCCCTTACTCTGTGAGTGTGCTTAAGCCACTAAAAAAGCTTCATTTTGACTTCCCCCCCCAAATGACAACTGTGATATAGATTTAACTATATTTTAATTGATCAGCAAGTAATTTAAAATTCCCTTAAAAGAGTACATTTTCAAGTATTCTGTGGATTTTTCCTGTAAGTATAAGTATCTTCTGAAAATAGGATATTTAAAGAGAGAATAATATGTTTCTCAATTCAAATAATGATCTGTGTGTATTGGGGGGTGGCGGGAGGGGGGGAGGAGGGACAAAAGCATCAGCTTTACAATCTTTTCCAAACCTGTTAACATCAGAAATTGTGAACATTATCATTCTTCTACAGATCTACAAATCTTTTTTTCTTAAAAAAAAAAATTCTAACACCTGTTCTTAACCTTGATTACTAACCCTCAGTTTAAAGTGATTGTATCCACCAACAGGGAACCTATGCCAAATAGCTTCCACAAAAAACTTTGGAGACTCATCTGAGAGAAATAGCTGTGTGTCATTTTATGTACTACACTTCCTCACATATTGTCCATACTGAAAGTCTGCGTAGTATAAAGGTAACACAATATGAGTAGACAGAAAAGACGACAACTTTAAACATTAAGTGGGGTAAACTATCAGCACCTACTTTTTCAATCTTGATCCTTAGTTTTCTCAGTTTACAAAGTAAACTTATGGGGCCTTGTATGATTTCAGTAGTGCCAACCCAAACTGATCAAATATCACAAGTCAGGCCCCACACACCCATGATATTTAAAATATATATATATATTTGGGATTCTTTTTATTTGCCTTCTGGTTTTGGTATTTTGGGGTAATGTTTCAAGCTTTTCTCTACTGTCACAAGGACTAAAATCTTCCTTTAAAAAAAAGAGAACATGTAATTATATGACTCCAGGAGCTGTAGCTTTTATAAAATTATCAATATTGCGAGACTCCCAAAAATCATCAGACTTGGCAACACTGATTTAATGAATTAGTAATAGGATGTTATGAGCATATGACTTCATCAACCTGCTCCAAACAGTCCTTTCAAGTTGTAGTGGGTGAGAATTTTTCTTCCTGGCTTGTGGTTTTATTCACAAAGGAACTCAAAATGGAACAGCATAAAATCCAGCCCAAGCATTCCACAACGGCTGTCTGAGGGTTTCTTCATGAGAACTGATGAGCTCTTAGCCTGCATCTGTTCTCTAGAGAAACACTCCCATCTCATTAATATCCAGCTGAAGTAACAGCCACCTACAACTGTGAGTCACAAAAACAAAACAATTCCTGGCAATCACTTGCTAACAGAGCTGGGTTTCAGGTAAACACTGCTAGTCAGTTACAGATACGAAGCATTTCACCTCTAACATTGGCTCAATTTACCTCTAACATTGGCTCAAGGACAGCAGTGAACAAGAATAAACACCCAAAAACATTTCTGGTCTTTTGTAATGAATTAGTTCCATTTCCGTTATTATTACAAGAGTGTTATATGGATGTACGAGTGTGTTCCTGGATTCCAAGGCCGGAAGAGACCACTGTGATAACCTAGCCTGACATCCTGTATAATACAGGCCATCGAACTTTCCCAAAATTATTCCGAAGATACATCTTTTAGAAAACATCCAAATATGATTTAAAAATGGTCAGTGATGGAGAATCCACCATGTACCTTCCTAATTTGTTCCAATGGCTAATTCTCTTCACTATTTAAAATGTATGCCTTATTTCCAGTCGGAATTGGACTAGCTTCATTTTCCAGCCATTGTCTCATATTTCTCTACTACATTGTCTCATATTTCTCTACTACAGAAGAGTCCATTATTAAATATTTCTGTGCCACATAGATATGGACAATCAAGTTACCTCTTAACTTTCTCTTTGCTAAACTAAATAGATTGAGCTCTTTGAATCAGACATGTTTTCTAGTCCTTTAAATCATTCTTGTGGCTGTTTTCAAAACCTTTTCCAATTTATCAACATCCTTCCCGACTTCTGGGCACCAGAACTGGAGACAGCATTGCAGCAACAGTCACACCAGTGCCAAATATAGAGTAAAATAACCTCTCTATTCCTACTCTACATTCCCTTGTTCATGCATCCCAGGATTGCATTAGCTGTTTTGGCCATAGTTTCAGCTGATTATCCACCACAACCCTCAAATCATTTTCATGGTAACTACTTCCCAGGACAGAGTCCTTCATCCTGTAAATATGGCCTATATCCTTTGTTCCTAGATGTACACATTGATATTATCCATATTAAAATGCATATTGTTTGCTTCCATCCAGTTTACCATGCGACCTAGATAGCTCTGAATTAGTGACCTGTCCTCTTCATTATTTAACACTCCCCCATTTTTTGTTGTCATCTGCAAACTTTTTCTTCTAAGTTGTTGATAAAAATATTAAATAGCCTAGGGCCAAGAACCAATCCTTGCAGGACAACAGTGGAAACATACCCATTCATTGATGATTCTCCATTTACAACTGAACTTTAAGTCCTATCAGACAGTATTTAATCCATTTAATGTGTGCCATGTTAATTTTGTATTGTTCTAATTTTTTATTTAGAAGTCATGATGGGAAGTCTAAATGCATTATGTCAACACTATTACTTTTTTCAATCAAAAAATAAGTCACTTTGACAGGATCAATCTTCCATAAACCCATGCTGATTGTCATTAATTATATTACACTCCTTTAGTTCTTTATTAATCAAATCACATATCAGCTGCTCCATTATCTTGCATGGGATTTTTGTCAGACTGACAGGCCTATAATTACTTTGGTCATCTAGTTTACCCTTTTAAAAAGTTGGCACAAAGTCGAAAGTGGATTAATTGCATCCGATGAAGTGGGTATTAGCCCACAAAAGCTTATGCTCCAATACGTTTGTTAGTCTACAAGGTACCACAGGACTCTTTGTTGCTTTTGCAGATCCAGACTAACACGGCTACCTCTCTGATTCTTAACATAGAATATGTGTACAGTGCTCACTTTATATTTATTTTTTATTACAAATATTTGCACTGTAAAAAACAAAATAGATAGTATTTTTCAATTCACCAAACACAAATACTGTAGTACGTCTTTATATTGAAGTTGAACTTACAAATATAGAATTATGAACAAAAAAATTGCATTCAAAAAATAAAACAATGTAAAACTTTGTAGCCTGCAAATCCACTCAGTCCTACTTCAGCCAATTGCTCAGACACACAAGTTTGGTTGCAATTTGCAGAAGATAATGCTGCCCACTTGTTTACAAGGTTATCTGAAAGTAAGAACAGGCATTCACATGACGCAGTTGTAGCCAGCATCGCAAGATATTCATGTGCTAGATGTGCTAAAGATTCATATGTGCTAAAGATTCATAGATGTGCTAAAGATTCATATGATAACGATCCAAGCAGAACAGACCAACGCATGTTCATTTTTATCATCTGACTCAGATGCCACCAGCAGAAGGCTGATTTTCTTTTTTGATGATTTGGGTTCTGTAGTTTCCACATCTGAGTGTTCTTCTTTTCAGACTTCTGAATGCATGTTCCACATCTTGCCCTTCTCAGATTTTGGGTGGTACTTCAGATTCTTAAACCTTGGGTTGAATGCTGTAGCTATTTTTAGAAATCTCACTTTGGCACCTTTTTTTGCATTTTGTCAAAACAGCTGTGAAAGTGTTCTTAAAATGAACATGTGCTGAGTCATCATCTGAGACTGCTATATCAAACATATGGCAGAATGCGGGTAAAACAGGAGACATACAATTCTCCCCCAAGGAGTTCAGTCACAAATTTAATTAATGCATTACTTTTTCAATGAGCATCATCAGCATGGAAGCATTTCCTCTGGAATATTGGTCAAAGCATGAAGGACCATACAAATGTTTAGCATAACAGGCATGGAAATATCTTGCAATGCTAGCTACAAAAGTGCCATGCGGACACCTGTTATCACTCTTAGGTAAAATTGTAAATAAGAAGCATACAGCAGTATCTCCCTCAATCTAAACAAATTTGTTTGTTTTATCAATTGGCTGAATAAAAAGTAGGACTGAGTGGACTTGTAGACTCTAAAGTTTACATTGGGTTTTTTTGAGTGCAGTTATTTAACAAAAAAGGTCTACAGTTGTAAGTTACACTTTCACAATAAAGAGATTGCACTATAGTACTTGTGTGAGGTGAATGGGAAAATACCATTTCTTTTGTTTATCATTTTTACGGTGCAAATATTTGTAATAAAAATAATAATATAAAGTGAGCACTGTACACTTTGTATTCTGTGTAGTAATAGAAATCAGTATATTTGAAAATGTAGGAAAACATCAAAATATTTAATACATTTCAATTGGTATTCTATTGTTTAGCAGTGCGATTAATCATGATTAATTTTTTTTAGTCATGATTATTTTTTTAATCAGGTGAGCTAACTGCGATTAATCGACAGCCCTACTTTAAAGAATACTTTACAGACAGCAGAAGGAAAGAATGACAAGCTTCCTCTTCCTTCTTTAACACACACAGACACACAAACACACTCGCACACACACACACCTAACTCTTTTCATTTTTGTCATAGAAGTAGATCTTAGCTGTCAACTCTCTAGGGCCCCTTATTTTGGTAATGCTTTGAAACAGCATTGCAGCAGAAACCACCTGAGTCACAATAGCATCAAAGCAGCAGGCATGTGTTAAAATAATGGCAAGTTAGATTCCTCTCAGGCTTACAGAGTAGGTGGGTTTTATAGAAAAAATATAGAGCGATGCAATGGGTCCCCCCCCCCCAATCTCACAGTTTTAAGAATTATGTTTGGCTGCAAATATTAAAGAAATCTTCCCCCCATATCATACAACAGAAATTCTGAATTAAGTCAGATGTTTAGTATTATGCAGTCACACAGATTTGTAAAAAACAAAGGGCAAGTAGATTTGCCAAAAGTAAGATGCATGCCTGCACTTGTAAAAAAATAAAACAAAATGTGTAAACCTTCTACGAGAAATCTGCTGCTTCATTTTAAAATATGCATCACATTTTTTAGCAAAGTTAGTCTTCACCATTTGGAATTTAGGAATTGCCATTGTCAGACCTGTGGTCCATCTAGTGCAGTATCCTATCTACAGAAGTAGGCAGCAGCAGATGCTAAAGGGAAAGGTAGAAGAAACCTGCAAAAGGCAGATGTGGGATAATCTGCCCACATGAAAGTCTCATCTAATGCCTCCACCCCTCAGTAGAAATTGTCTTATACTCAGAAGCATGATGTTTACATCCCTTCCAAAACAGTTTTTAGAATATACTAAAGTCTAGATTATCCTTGATATCCCTATAAATATCCAATCCCTCTTTGAAGCTTGTTAAGCTTTTGGTTTCAACAACATCCCAGGATAATGAGTTCCCCAGTCTAGTTATGCATTGTGTAGAAAAGTATTTCCTTTTATCCATTTTGAATTTGCCACTTCTCAAAGTTGTTGAGTTCCCTTGGCTCTTGTATTATGAAGACCAGAAGCTCCCAATCTAGTTTTCTTACACTGTTAATTATTTTATGTACTTTTATTACACTCCCTCTTATTTGGCTCCTTAATAATGTAAACAGTCTCAAACTCATGTGAGTTTTCCACACCCCTAATGATTCTCATTGCCCTTCTCTGAATCACCTCTAATTCTGCAATATCTTTTTTGAAATGGGGTAACCTGCATTGCACACACTATTCTAGGGGTGAAAACCTGGCTCCATTGAAGTCAATGCCAACCCCTCCCCACTTTTGAACTACGGATTGACATAATAACTTTTTCATATTTTCTGTATTATTCTCCATCCCACTCCTTGTACATCTTTACTAGAGCTGTGTGGGAACCAGATATGGAAATTTCACATTTAAAAAAAAAAATCCACTCAAGCAGAATAAAAGTTGGAAATGAAAATTTTCCATAGAACCAAAATTTTGAAAAAAATTCCTTTTTGGAAGAATTGAAGCAGAACTTTTTGAAAATGTCTTGGCTGGTAAGCCAGCATTCTGGCCAGCTCCCTGGCTAGATTTCTGGCCAGCTGGGAAGCCAGGGAGAGCAGGGGCTGTCCAGGGAACACAGCAGCTGGAGAGACTACCGTCCCATCAAGGCAATAAGCACAGGAGGTCAGCAGCTGGGCAGTCCTGGTATGCAGACATTAAAACAAACCTGGTGAGTCTGTCTGGTTTCCATAAAAAGTTTTGCTAGAATTGACCCATTTCCACAGAATGCTCAGATTTCTTCAAATCAGCATATTCCAATGGAAAACTGTTCCACTGGACAGGGCTGGCTCTGACTTTTTTGCCGCCCTAAGCAAAACAAAAAAGGGTGACTGGAGGAGTGGGGGGGGGGGGGAGGGACGGGGCAGCCAGAGGAGCGAAGGGAGGGGTGGCGCAGCCGTGTCATGACCGGATGAGCCAAAGGGGAGGGTGGCGCAACCGGAGGAGCGAAGGGAAGGCGGTGTGGCTGGAATGCCGCCCCTTACAGAGTGCCGCCCTCGGCATGTGCTTGCTATGCTGGTGCCTGGATCTGGCCCTGCCACTGGAAAACTGTCAGTTCTAATCCTAAACATTTTGTTTGCTTTTTTGGCCACAGCTGCACACTGAGCAGAGGTCTTAATTGAGCCGCCCACCACGATGTTCCTGTCCTTTTCCTGAGATGATGATGATAATATCAAACCTTGCCAAGTCTACTAGTAGTTCTATAATCTTAAAATAAAGCTATGAAACACTAAAGAAAAAATAACTTTTTTTTAAAAAGGTACCTTCAAAGATGAGTTAATGTGCTTTAAGAAAATACCAGGTACTCTGTGTAAGGGATATTGCTGTGGCAGAAACAGGTTCACGGGAATTTATATTTTCATCTAAAAGCAGCAGCAGCAGCTGCATGATTTAATTCAACTTCAGCACTAAATGGTTTGGAACAAAAAGGCACTTTTATAGAAATAAGTGCCTCACCTTACTGATTTATCAGTTTCCTATGAATTCCCATGAAGCTGACTGAGAAATAAAATGAATTCACACACAAAATAATAGCCCTGCTGCCTCAAATACTGGAAACACTGAATTCTCGCTTTGTACCTGGGCATTGAATCTCATCTTCAGTGCTATGTCAGATCATCCACTTCTCTGAGACCTGCTGATGCCATATTATCTGTGATACCTAATTGTGCAAGAAATGAGTCAATCTCCATGTTTTAGCCATTACTGAAACTCCTGGGGTTAAGGTTGCCAGGTGTCCGGGTTTTGACTGGAACGTCCAGTTGAAAACTGACCCTGGCAGCTGGACCGTTAAAAGTCCCGTCATCGGCTCCCTGCCTGCCGTGGCTTTGTGAGGGTCCCGGAAGCAGCAGCATGTTTCCCCTCTGACTCCTAGGCATGGGGCAGCCAGGGGACTCTGCATGCTGCCCCACACCAAGCACCAGCTCTGCAGCTCCCATTGGCTAGGAACCGCGGACAAGTGCCTGGTTATGCCTCTGCATAGGAGTCGGAGGGGGAACATGCCCCTGCTTCTGGGAGCTGCCTGAAGTAAGCGCCACCCGGAGCCTGCACCCCAACTCCCTCCCATGCCCCAAACTCCTGCCCCAGCCCTGATCCCCCTCCCACTCTGAACCCCTCAATCCCAACCCAAAGCACCCTCCTGTACCCCAACCACTCATCTCCAGCACCCCCAGCCAGAGCCCTCACCACCCCATGCCCCAATCCCCTGCCCCAGCCGTGATCTCCCTCCCACCCACCCAACCCCTTGGTCCCAGTCTTCACACATCCCCACACCTTAGGGTGACCAGACAGCAAATATGAAAAATCAGGACGGGGGTGGGGAGTAATAGGAGCCTCTATAAGAAAAAGACCCAAAAATCATTACAGTCCCTATAAAATTGGGACATCTGGTCATCCTACCACACCCCAGCCCCCTGCCCCAGCCCAGAGTCCCCACCTGCACTCCAAACCCCTTGTTTCTGGCCCCACTCTGTAACCCATACCCCCACACACACACCTCAACCCCCTGCCTCAGCCCAGCGCCACCTTCAATACTCTGAACCCCTCAGCTCCATGCCCCAGCCCAGAGCCCATACTGCACCCCAACCCTCCATCCCTTTGAGTTTTCCTTCCTAAGTGTACTTTGCATTTGTCTTTATTGAAGTTCATCTTGTTAATTTCAGACCAATTCGTCAAGGACATTTTGAATTCTAATCTTCTTCTCCAAAGTGCTAACAACCCCTCCCAGCTCAGTATCATCTGCACATTTTAGAAGCATACTCTCTATTCCCTTATCCAAATCATTAATTAAACCCAAGACCAACCCCAGTGGGATCCCACTAGATATGTCCTCCTGTTTGACAGTGAATCACCAATAGCTACTCTTTTGAGTATGTTTTTTTAACCACTTCTGCACCCACCCAGAGCCAGATTTACACCCTAAACACAGCATCTTCAGTGCCTCCCCCTCATATACCTAAGCTGACTATGTTTTCTGTAAGAAATGAAACTTTTAACCCACTTGTAACTTTTGGGTGCCCTAAGAATACCGGCACCCCAGGCATGTGCCTACTGTGCCTAACTGGAAATCTTTCCTTGAACTCAATTTATAGTACTTTAATCTAGACCATATTTCTCTAGTTTGCTTATGAGATGGATGGCAGGAGAGAGATTAGAGATTAGATTCACTCACTCTGGGGCACCTGGCATTGGCCACTGTCAGTTGACAGGATATTGAACTGGATGGACCTTTGGTATGACCCAGTATGGTCATTCTTATGTTCTTATGAGAATGTCATGTAGACCGTGTAAAAAGCCTTAGAAAAACCATGCCTCTTCCCCCGCTCTGCTATTGACTACATGCAACATATCACAGGACTGGACTGAGCACAAAGGAAATCTTAAGTCTTTAAATAATTCAGCTGACTCAAATTTTATTCTGTTTTGCTTATACAATACAATCCTTTGTAATGTTCACTGAAAGAAATGAGTAATAAACAGGTTTAGTAATAATTATCAACAGTACACAGCTTCTCTAAACAAATAAAGGGCTTTATTTTTATAAGTTCTCTATAAAATACTCAAGGGCTAGAGAGCAGTAATTCACAGCTGGGAATAATACACTTTACATCTTCAGCATGAAACACTATGCACTTTTTGTGTTGTCTGAGCACAAAACAAGCATCTGGAAATAGAATCTGTGACTTTTTTTCAATTTTACTTTCTCTTTCTCCCCCTCACACCTATTCCATTAGAAAGATTCGTAAAATAAATAAAAACTGTTGCCAGGTTAAAATAGAACTCTAAACACCTAGTTTAATGGATCTGTTGCATGTTTAAAGCCCAAGTGAAAAAAATTCCATGGGTCTAGAATGAAAATATTAAAAGTCCCTTCTAGTGAGCATGTTCATCATAGGCAACAAAGAAAGCAACGGTGTCATTGCTTTGCAGTTGCTCCTATTTTTAGTCAGTATTCATGGCAGGACTAGGCCCTTTATTTTTAAATGCTTCCCATTAATTTAGCATATGTAAATGTAAATTAAATTCTGATGATACTGTACAGCTCAGAATTACCATATTGTGAACTATATTGTTTTATCATTAGTTTAAAATATTTGTTTAGACTCTAAACTCAGGAGCAAGGATTTGTCACTTGGTCTAATTGCTGTGCACATCTACAATATGCCAACAGAGAAATTAACATTATTAATCAGTGACTAGATCTGGCCCCAACCTTTATTTATAGCCTAATAAATGAATGAGGTAGGCACACATATCCACACATTCAAGGGTTAATCACTTACCATAGTGAGTATTGCAATTCCTTTAATTAATCAGCTTCCTAGATGCTCGCACTGTAAACTTAATGGAGTCTGGTAATGCAGCATCCAATCAACTTTCTCACTCATGTTCAATTACCTTTCCAAGTTTAAAATGAATAAGCCTAAATCAAGTTGGCCACTTCTTTTTTTATTTGAGTTGGAGTCCCATCTAGGTGGTCTCAACCAGGTTGGGGCCCCATTGTGCTAAGATGCGTATAGACATACAGTAAAAGATTGCCCTAAGAGTTTACAATTTTAGTTTTGTTATAGTTCACTTAACAGATGAAATGACCAAATGGTGGCTGGGGACAGAGTAGTATAGGGTAACACTAATAGAAGCACGTATTTTCATACCATTAACTATGTGAATTACTTGTATTAATATTTATTTTTCATGTTGGTGGCAGCAAATAAGTATATCAGTAGCAGTAGTCTCAGGTAGTTTCTTGCCTAGCCATTAAGGCTGGTCAGAAATGTTCTGATGGAACATTTTTCTGTCCAAATATATGGATTGGTACAAAACAAAATAGCTTGTAGGAACCGGAAGATTCAACTAAATCAACAAAGGAAGCTGGTTTCCTGGCAGCTCACCCATAGCACAGGCTGCCACAGAGCTGGGACTCAATGAACTGTCAGGCTTCCCACTCTATATCAGAGAAAGAGGAAGCCCTGAGAAACATAATAACATAAGAATTGCCATATGGGTTACATCAAAAGTTCATCTAACCCATCATCCTGCCTTCTGACAGTGGCCAATGCTAGGTGCTTCAGAGGGAATGAACAGAACAGGTAATCATCAAGGGATCCATCCCATCGCCCATTCTCAGCTTCTGGCAAACAGTTCAAGTCAGGACTTCCCAGTTCTTAGCTTCTTGAGGACCTACCAGACGGGCAGCCTACTCAATTCAGTTTTGAAAAAGTCCAAATAGAACGTTGTTTCAGTTCTTCAAAAGGAACATTTCTGACTTCCCTCTCCCACCCACACATTTCAGATGAATTTTTGAAATAGCAAGTTTTTGTTCCAAAGTGGAACAATATTATTAATTATTATTATTATTGAAATTCTAGAATTTCCTGAAGAATGAGAATTCCATGTTATGACCATCTCTACTAGTCATTACCAACCAACAGTGTTCTGAGTCTACGCAATATTTTAGAAGTGAAAACCTGAAGAAGAGATTGGAAGGAGGATGGTAAAGTAGTTTTATGGATTTTGAGAGAGGGAATTGCACACATAGTAACAACATGGAAACCAGCACACAGGTGCTTGTAAGAGAAGCTGACATCATTGGTGGAACAAAGAGCGCAGTTGTCCAAACTGGGCTGGGAAAGGCCTACATGATATTGCCACCTCTACCAGCTCCAGCTAAATCCTGGGACGAGTCTTTCTCTCTCTCGCTCTCTCTCTTTCGCTCTCTCTCTTTCGCTCTCTCTTTTCCTTCTCCCACCTTATTTCTCCTCTTCTTTCCTATCTCTTTCCTTTTGCCTTCTGTTTAATGTCTGTCTTTGCCAACCACGACTGCATATTTTGCAACACTACTATGAGCCGGTGAGCCAAAATAAGTAGCTAAAAGCATTGCCCTAAAAAGCCCACTGTTCTTTTCTTCTTCTCTTGCATGTGTTTGTCTGGTTTTATGTTTTACTAGCATAAGTGCCCGGCGCTGCTCGGGTCAGTCGGAGGTGGGGAGGTGGCAGACAGCTGACACCCCCTGACCAACCCCAACACCCACCCCTCACCCCTCACCCACCCCGATACCTTCCCACCCCCCCAAGCAAACCCAACACCCCCACCTCACCCCCCGACCAAACCCGACACCCCCACCTCACTTACCGTCCCACCAAACCCAACTCAGATCCGTCACAGGCGGGGAGGGAGCCCAGAGCCGAGGGATTCCGGGGACCTTCGCAGGTGGGGGGGGCACAGAGCTGATGGATTCTGGGGTTCCGTTTGGAGGGGGGAGGGGCAGAGAACTGAGGGATCTCCGGGGTTCCGTTGGGAGGGGAGAGGGGCAGTGAGCTGAGTGATCTCCGGGGTTTCGCTGGAGGAGGGAGGGGCAGTGAGCTGAGTGATCTCCGGGGTTCCATTGGAGGAGGGAAGGGCAGTGAGCGGAGTGATCTCCGGGGTTCCGTTGGAGGAGGGAGGGGCAGTGAGCTGAGTGATCTCCGGGGTTCCGTTGGAGGAGGGAGGGGCAGTGAGCTGAGTGATCTCTGGGGTTCCGTTGGAGGAGGGAGGGGCAGAGAGCTGAGTGATCTCCGGGGTTCCGTTGGAGGAGGGAGGGGCAGTGAGCTGAGTGATCTCCGGGGTTCCGTTGGAGGAGGGAGGGGCAGAGAACTGAGGGATCTCCGGGGTTCCGTTGGGAAGGGGAAGGGGCAGTGAGCTGAGTGATCTCTGGGGTTCCGTTGGAGGGGGGAGGGGCAGTGAGCTGAGTGATCTCCGGGGTTCCGTTGGAGGAGGGAGGGGCAGTGAGCTGAGTGATCTCCGGGGTTCCGTTGGGAGGGGGGAGGGGCAGAGAACTGAGGGATCTCCGGGGTTCCGTTGGAGGAGGGAGGGGTGAGCTGAGCGAGTGAGGTGTCTGTTGGAGGGGGGTATTATGACATCATCACCACCTAACCGCGCCAGCCGATGTGATTGGCCCTGAAAGACTTTCACCCCTGGGGGGCGTCAGAGGTGAGATCCGAAAATTTTTCGACCCTTACCAGCATCTAGACCCCAAGACCCCTCACTGTACCAAATTTCAAGTCTCTGGCTCAAATGGTGCGGGAGGACTTCGCAGTCATACGTACATACATACATACATACACACATACATACACACACCACTTGACTTTTATATATATAGATTAATAAATGGGATCAGACATTAACGACAGCTTCAGCCCACTTCAACTAATTTCTTTTTCCCCAAAAGGACAGTTTTTATTACTATCTAAGAGAATGTCAAACAAGTGTGGTTTTTCTTCTAAATACCCTTCCCAGTTAAAGGGAAAGGAACAAGGAATGTTGTTAAAATGAAAGTCCTGCTTAATATTTTACATTTCAAATGCTTTATTTGCTTTTCCTTCCTTTCTTTATCTTCAATAAATGGATAAAATAATGTTTAGTAGTGCATTTGCCGTGGTACTAGCACGACTATTGTTTCTGTATACCAAAACCCAAACCTTGTTTAACACTGTTTTAATGGTGGACAGTGACTCATTAACACCTTTGACTTTTTGGGTCTATTTACTCCATCTAAAGCAATACAACATTTTGCTGTCCCCGGGGCAGCCTAAAGGGTTAAACGCATACCCAGAAGCTAACACTTTGGCAAACAAGCACCTATTTTCAATGCTGGTTTAAAACAAAAGTTTGTTTTAAAATCCTTAGAATGTTTTTTTGTTTGTTAGATTTTTGAATATGTATGCAAAATAAATTGTTAATGTTTTCTCTTTTAAAAGGGGAATGTTAATTATTTTATAACTGTAAATTTTTTAACCTTTTAACAAAATGCTGTTTTCTATTATTTTGAGGTTTATAATTTCTGTAACTGATCATTTTGAAGATTTAATGAAAAAACATTTTCAAGACGCAGCAAAAAGTAGTAAAATGAAATATTTTAAATTGTTGAAGGTGAAGTAGTTAAAGTAAACTTTTATGGAAACAACATCTTTGGGTAACTCTTTTGTTAGCAAAATGCCAGCTTAATTCGGGACTGGTACTGAACTGAACTGAATTTCAAACCACAGACTTTCCCAGCACCAATGTTTTGTGACTGTTTTGTGGTTTTGAAAATGTTTTTCCTTGTTTTAGAAATGTTTTTGTTGTTGCTGTCAATTGACATGCACAGAAGATCAAAAAAGACAACACTGTGCTAGTACTGCAGGATAGCTCCCCCAGGATCAGTTAAATTGCCACAATGGCCCTGTTGTCCTCAGATATGTTGGGGGTAAAACAGGAAAACAAAGTTCCTGTGAACACCTCTGTGTGTTGCAAATGCAAAAGTGGTTCCAGAGACCATCATTTTGCTGCTCCTTTTTCAACTCTTGACAAGAGTTTTGGCAGTGTGAACGGAGAGAAAAGCTACTGACTTTCAACTCAGGTTTGAAGGAAGAATTTCTATTACTTCACTTCTTAAAGCCCTTTATACATATACTAGCATACGTGACCGGCGCTGCTCGGGTCAGTCGGAGGTGGGGAGGGGGCAGACAGCTGACACCCCCTGACCAACCCCAACACCCCCCGGCTCACTTACCCCCTGACCAAACCTGACACCCCCACCTGACCCCCCCAAGCAAACCCAACACCCCCACCTCACCCCCCCGACTGAACCCGACACCCCCACCTCACTTACCGTCCCACCAAACCCAACTCGGATCCGTCTCAGGCGGGGAGGGGGCCCAGAGCCGAGGGATTCCGGGGACCTTCGCAGGTGGGGGGGGCCACAGGGCTGATGGATTCTGGGGTTCCGTTGGGAGGAGGGAGGGGCAGAGAACTGAGGGATTTCCGGGGTTCCATTGGAGGAGGGAGGGGCAGTGAGCTGAGTGAGTGCGGTGTCTGTTGGAGGGGGTATTATGACATCATCACCACCTAGCTGCCCAGCTGATGTGATTGGCCCTTAAAAACTTTCACCCCTGGGGGGCGTCAGAGGTGAGATTCAAAACTTTTTCGACCCTTATGACCATCTAGACCCCAAGACCTCTAACTGTACCAAATTTCAAGTTTCTAGCTCAAACGGTGCGGGAGGAGTTCACGGTCATACATACACCACTTGACTTTTATATAGATAGATAGATAGATTTTATAATTCCCCCCCCCCCATACCAGTTTCACTAATACTTGCTAAATGTAGCATTTTTCTGACTAAGGTAGCTAATTTGGTTCTTAAATATAAAGTCTCCCTTTAAATAAATGCTAAAATTTAAACAGTTAGGGAGAGTTTGTGTATGTACGTCACATACAAAACCTAAAAATACTGCATAAATGCTGCATATTCCAAATATATATTTTTCTGCTCAATACATTGATTAAAGCTGAACGTACTAATCAAGACAGCAGTTTTTTTAAAAAAATTATACTTGTAATGTTTCTTCCAAGAGCTCTTTTCAATATCAACCACAATATTATCCCAAACTTCAGCTTCTTAGCAAAATCTGTCTGAGCAGGTGTAATGACAGATTGATTCTATTTGTGTTTACTGGGTCCAGCATAATTGTTATTAAACATATTCACAAAGCTACGCTTGTGATTTCACTTTCTTGAGTCATTCATTGGATTTAAGAATGAAAACTAATCGTACAGTCTAAGTTTTCACTTTAGAATATGCTAACAAAATTACTAAAATACAACAAAAAGCCACAGTTCTGTGTTATTAAAGCAACTGAGTGAATCCAGCTGTATTTAACCATAGCTATGGAGAAGCGAAAGGTCATGATCAAATTTACCTGCCCTTAATATTTCACTAATGAAAAACAAACAATGTCAGAAATAAAATCAACATTTATTTCACCCAGCAGGGATAACTTTCAGTTTTAACCATCAAATACTCTAGCAAATTCAGAGGACAAGAAGGGCATTAGAAAAATCTTGCTGTTTTTACAGAAAAGGTAGCCTGACTATGGTTTGTAATCAGCAGCCACTACAGTTAAGCATATCCTCAGAATTAAAAAAAATAAAATGTGTGGAACTGCTACATCAAGCAATCCATAAAACATCAATTTACCTGCAGGGCTCTGATCAAAAACTGTCTGGTTCTTCATTCTATCAAGACCTTTTGTCACCCCGGATTCCACCCACTGCAGCATGTCACATTTCAGTTCAAAATCAGAAGGCCTATTGACCTGTGCTGAACAGATAAACTAAGTAAGGCTTGACTACTGCAATCACTGCAGCCAGCACCCATCCCCCCACTCACAAGCTTATGCAAAGCCACTGCTCAGATTTCTATCATACTGTGAGCCATGCAGGAAAAAGCAGCAGACAATTGCCTCAAAACACTCTATAGACACCAAAGTAGATAGATCACCTCTTTGTATTTTCATCTAACAGATTTTCTTTATCAAATGCTAGTGGGAGACAAACCTACAGTCTGCTCCCTGGCTGCTGTACAGCAGGAACTGAAAAGAACTGTACGTCTTCACAGTTAATGTCTTTATTTTTAACTGCTCTGCCAAGCTACTAGGCATTTCTGATAAAGAGCAATTTATTTTCTAAATATAATTTTTTCTGTCTTCTCATTCATACGTTGCAATTAAGCAGCTTTCTCCTCAAGAACAGGATTGGCTTTACAACAGAGCCCAGTTGTCCCTCACCCAGGCTATGTGAACATGGAGGACATGAAACAATTTGAATGAAACTCTTACTGTGTTACCCAGAAAGTCCTCTGACAGGAACGGATAGGTTTGCCCTCTGCAGAAAGATCCAAGTGGCTGCACCTCCATAAAGTAACAGATCACAGATTACATAGAAGCCATCACCATACCCAAGTTATGCTCTCAGGGGACTTCCTCACTTGCCATTTCCTCCAAAACCCCCAGGGAGGAAGTATATGATCCCCAAAGAAGTAAGTGGGTACATTAATGATGACCCCAGTACTGCGGGATTGGTTGATTTTTGGAGGGATGAAAGGAGGCAAACGACACCATAGAGTTTTTCCACTCCAGTCCTCCTCCTCCCCCACACCTTCCCACCCCCGCCAATGCAGCCTGATGCCTGGAGAGAAGATTCAATAGTCAGGCATCACTTCTGCTTTTCATGCTCCCTGCGGACCATGAGAGGTGATCCACTGGGATTTCATCCTTTCCACCTGTGGATGCTGAAAGGACAATAGCTGTACTATCCTCAAAATAACCTGCCTAATTATATCAGCAAAAACATTGTTCTGTAATGAAAACTTGTTAAATACTATGATTTCACCGAACCTTAATATCTACTCCTAGCTAACCTGTGGAAGTGGAAATACGAATTAGGATGGCTTATAGCTACAGAAAATGGTACTTCAAAATCTTGTCCAGAATACCTACAGAGTGGAATTTCGCTGAGCTGCACAAAACCCTGCAAGTGGATTTGTGAGCAGTCCAAAGCAGCTGGACTCTTAGTGGAAGGAAGCTAAATGGCTACTGAAAATAAAATAACTGTTACTGATAAAAACACTTCCATGATAACACTTATATACCTCATAGGGTCAATGAAACATTGGTTCCTATAGAATACAGACTTCAGAAAAGGCTAAAGTAATAAAGTCAGAGGATCATATTCAAAAGGAATAACTCCACTGAAGTCAAGGGAAATAAACCAAGGATGAAATTGTTTTAATATAGCTAAAGAGAATCAAAAAAAGTTATATCACCCTGATATAGAAACCCGCCCTGCAGACCTTGGCAGAGTTCCCTACATTGTTTTCCACCAACCCTGTGGAATGGAAACGGTGTTCAGATTTCAGGACCTCTGACCCACAGGGTCAGATCCAGTGCTAGTCCTATTCTTTCTCATGGCAGCACAGCTACAGTGGAGCCATATGGACAGTTTCTTCCAGAGGCTTCCTCTGGAAGCCACTTCATAAACCCAACAGAGGAGTCCACAGAGTGGACAGCTAGTTGGAAAAATGCAACTCTGATCATGTGTCCATGACAACTAACACTTCAAATTTGATTGTCTGACCAAAAAAAAGTGGTATTCCCAATCTTCAGGATGTGGTCTCATTCACTCAATTAAATTAAAATTAAATATTAGAATAATAGATTCACTGAACTTGTAGGGCTGGAAAGGACCTTGAGAGGTCATCTAGTCTATCCCCCTCCTCCGAAGCACGACCAAGTATACCTAGTCCATCTCTGACAGGTGTTTTTCTAACCTGTTCTTAAAAACCTCCAATGACAGGAATTCCTCAACCTCTATTAGAAGCAGACTAAGGCCATTACTACTTATCCTACCTTCAGTGGACACAGAGAACAATTGATCACCATTGCGATACTCTGTGTGTCGGGGTACAAGCAGCACCCCCATGTTCATCCTTGTAAAAGTATTGTGTGTATCCAGGGCAAAGTTTGTCATGTTGGACGTCTTTGGAAGGCTCATGATGCACTGAGCATTGATGTTTTGCACCAGTACTCCCATCTAGCCAGTAAGTCCCCATTTTACAGTTGTGCATTTGATTTTTCCTCCCTAAGTGAAGTACTTTGCATTTGCCTTTGTTGAATTTTAACTTGCTGATTTCAGACCAAGATGCTGTTCTTGGGTAATGATAGCTCTTTCATTGCACTTCCTCTCAATTGGACCATGATGCTAGGGCCTCATTTTAATCTTCTTCTTTTCAGTGTGTCTGACTCTTACTTGTTCTTTGAAATTTAAGAGTCATCATTTTAATATAAATGAAAACATGCCACTCCTGCCACCCCATTGAAACAGAGCAGAGACTACAGTAAATTTTAAATTCAAATATAAAAAACTCTAATACTTCAGTAATAGAAGGGTTTGAAATCTGCATTTGATCACACAAAACAGCAGTAGCCTAAGCCTCCACTGTTTCTACCTGTTATTACAATTGAGTTCTCATTGCTATGATATCACAAATGTATTTTGTTCCTGGTCCCCCTTTTAAGCCAACACAGAATAGCTTGATGGGACTGGGCCATTCATTCATATCAACATGCTCTGGAATTATTTGGTAAACATGAGCATAAGCTCATTCTTATTCAGTTCATTATTTAAAATATTGTATACTTGCTTCTTGCAGGGATAGTAGATAGTATCTGTAGCACACTGATCCCCTGGCCCACTCCATACTCCAAGCTGATCTGCTTTGATCATATGGCCGTGTTCAGTGGAGAAGAGTGCTGTGGAGCTGTACTCCCTACTTCCAAAGGCAGAGGGAGATCTGGACAAAAAAATCCTTTGGAGTCTAGTCTGTGAAAGAAGCGTATTGGGACGTCTCTGAGAGTGAGATGAATCTGTATTCAGTTTCCTACTATATTAGGCTTAGACTTGCGTATTTTGTTTTATTTTGTTTGGTAACTTACTTTGTTCTTCTGTTATTACTTGGAACCACTTAAATCCTACTTTTTATTCTTAATAAAATTACTTTTGCTTCTTAATTAACCCAGAGTCATTAATACCTGGGGGACAAACAGCTGTGTATATCTCTCTATCAGTGTTATAGAGGGCAGACAACTTATGAGTTTACCCTGTATAAGGTTTATACAGAGTAAAACAGATTTATCTGTGGGTTTGGATCCCACTGGGAGTAGGGTGTCCGGGTGCTAAAATCAGGAGCACTTGCTAAGCCATTTTCAGGTAAATCTGCAGCTTTGGGGGGCATGGATCAGCCCCTCGATCTGTGTTGCAGCAGATTAGCATATCTGGCTTAACAAGGGAGGGTTCTGAAGGCCCAAACTGGCAGAGAAAACAGGCCCAGAGGTAGTCTCAGCACATTAGGTGACAGTCCCAAGGGGGTCTCTGTGACCCAACCCCTCACACACACCTCTTGCTCTAATTTTGGATTAAGTATGGATTTTGGATCTGTGACAGTCAAAGAACAAGTCAACTCTAGAAAATGTGACAAAGATAGCCAACTAACAAAGTAGAAGCTTAAGGGGGAGGGTCTTTTGATTTTCTTTGGTCAAACATTCCTATCCGATTATTTATCTTTACCTTAATTGTTATCTGATTTCTTTCTATGTATATATTGATAAGATGCAAAAAACAATTATAACTGCATTTTGTAACTTAGTTCTTTTTGACCACTTCAGTTATGCTTTGGTGTTATGAATACAGATATTATTAAATTATGGTTTTATGAAAACATATATAACACTATTAATATGTGCAAGTGATTCTTTCATCCCTTGTAGTAATAAAAATATTCGGAAGTGACAAAACTAAGGAAGTTCACACTTTAATGAAAAACCTTCAGTTTCACACATTCCTATTTAACAAAAGAGTGAGATTCAATGGAAATGTTGCATCTTGCAAGTTATTCAAAATACTGCACAGTGAGTGAACTCTACCACCATTAGTCACATCAGGATTGATCCAAAGTCCATCAAAGGAAATGAAAGGCTGCCATTAGCTTCACTAGACTTTGGATCGAGCCCACTGAGGAGTACCTTACCAAACAAGTAATAGGTTGATTTCAACGGGAATATCTGCACAAAATAGATTACTAAATGTGAGGAAGGACTGTAGAAACAGGCCATATGGAGTGGTCCTCCTGAAAATACTTGGGTATAGTTTAAAATTTATTTTATTCATTATTCTATACCTTAACCTATATTTTACCATGCAAGAAGCAATACATGTGACACGTGAAGCATACAATTGATAACAAAAACATTAAAGAACTCTCAGCATAACAAACTAAATATCAGTGGTATTTTATGGACAGTAAGCCAGTTACTTTGAAGGGTACTAAGAAATATACCATTTCAGATCTCCCTTATACAAATGAATCTACATCTCAAAAATGTCATTTTTAACTATGTTTCGATAAAGCAATTGATTAGAGTTGATACATTTAATATTTGTCAAGAGACCCAAGTATGTACCTGATGTGTTTTTTTAAATGTTATTGCAAACAACTACAATAATACTACATTAAGTGGCTACAGTATAAGTGAATGCATTCAGTAAAATTTTATGCCTGAATGAATGAGCAAGTGCTCCATTAATCACTAATGTAATGGAATTCTTCAGCACACTAAAGAGCAACAATGTATCCTTTCACTTTCAATGGAAACATGACAAGACAAAGAATCAGCATAATGGATACTGTATAAAAAATCAGCACAAAAATTACTGTATCAAAAAAATATCAGCAAGCTCTACAATAGAGTCCAATCTATCTACAATGTTCAAAAATGATCAAGAAATTATATTTATTTTTGTGAATTATTGGTGTCATTAATTGTAAATTCCTTATCTGGAGTACAATTTCTACTCATAGTTCATAGCTTGATGTTTTATACCATTATTAAAATACTTAGTGTATATGTTTTATATATTAAGAACTATTGCTGGTTACATTTTTTTTTCATATCAAGAGTATAAGTAATTTGGGCAAAACCAGAAGAAATTTGGTCTCTTTCAAACTGAAAACATATAACACATTGAAGATTACTGTCATGAACTTTTATTAATAAATTAT
Organism: Sternotherus odoratus; assembly: GCA_032164245.1. Classification (NCBI taxonomy): domain Eukaryota; kingdom Metazoa; phylum Chordata; order Testudines; family Kinosternidae; genus Sternotherus; species Sternotherus odoratus. Next base: position 76,204,551 of record JAVMKO010000007.1, on the reverse strand, counting down.
AAAGCACAGATTCAAGAGTTGTTCATCTGGCACATTTCATGACCACTATAATTTTTCATTCAATTAATAAAGTGCATTCACATAAAAAATCCTCAAGTGAATGTACATATAAAAACATTAGTACAACTGTTCAATGTCAATTTAACAGGATCATCAGACTTCACTCAAAAGAACCTAACTTCAGTTGCTTAAGTACAAACCTACCTGAACGCTGGGGATTGAAAGTCTGACTACTTAAAATATTATTGGACTTTCCAAGGAAATGCTATTGAGAAAACTTAAAGGACAGTCTTGTGCATTGAAGAATTTGGCATAAATATAACAGAGTGGGATCACGCCCAGAAGGGGCAGGAGGGGGGCAGCAGAAATCAAGTGGCTGAAGAATTTGAAATGAATTAGCTAGTGTGAACATGCTTTTGGAGCAGAAGATTCTGAATTCTCTCACTGCCTAGTCTCTGTAAATTCTAAAGTTAGGGTGACCAGATGTCCCATTTTTAAAGGGACAGTACCATTTTTGAGAGTTTTTCTTATATAGGCACCTATTATCCCCCAGCCCCATTTTCTCACAGTTGCTATCTGGTAACCCTAACTAAAGCGGCTCTCGTGGGCAGTATGGTGATATCTGAAGTCATAGCTGGAGACAGATTTATTGCAAATTAACTTAGTTTCATCATATTAAAATCCTAGCTCTACCTTGTAAAAGTATTACCAACCAAAGCATTCAGCTTTCTTCCTTTTCTCTTATAATTTATTCACACACAGCAGAAGAGAAAATGAGGAAAATATGATTAATAAGCTTTCAGTAAAGCTAACACTGAAATTTCTTACATATGCTTGGTTTATTGCCATCTATGAAACACGATCTTTCTTTTAGACCAAAGGTACCAGAGCAAACACACTTAAGATGTATACTGTGTCAAATGGAAAATTAGGACAACATTGGCAATCTATAACATTTACTGAAGCAATTTATTTGTAAAAAGCAAAAAATCAGTCCTAGCCTTTAACATTTTTCATTAAATTCATCTCTTCACAGAGAGAATGCTGGATAAACATCACTTTCCCCTCTCAAATACATCCTTTGAATGTGTAATGCCCCCTACCCCTGAAGTGTTTTGTAATTTGAATGTATTAGAGCATTCAGAGTAAATAACATCATATGGGAAGATCAAAGGCAACTTCAAATCCTGTTTCTTCCTGTGCTGCACGTTAACTTTAAATCACTTGCTTTTCATGTGCATGAGAATCTTCAGATGGAAGTTTACTTTTGCAAGCTGCTCAGTGCTTTGCAAAGTGGTTTTAATGAAAGTAGAAGTAGGCTAGCTGATGTTGAAATACTCAGACAGTTATAACTCAGGTAATTGTGATTTTCCATGGAAAAATATGGAATTAGTGACTTTTATAGTATTTAATGTAATATACTTTTTACGACCATTCGTTCATAAGAAAACATCTCCAAGTTCTTCCATCCATATCTACCAAATGCTCATCAGCCTTTTCCACCCTCCCCAAAATGTAACTAATATCCATTAATATTTAAAGACAATTGATTGCAGTTGAAGTTTACTTCATCCTAACTAACTCCCTCAGTGTATGGCCCCAAAGGGTCTAAAACACTGTGAGGGCAGCTCACTCATTCCTTAGAAAGAGGAAGATACATTTCTTAGAAGTGACCATTCAAATCTGCATGGAGAAAATACATGAGAACACTTCCTCACGTCCTGTCCATGGCACTGCCTGGGCCTGCTTCCCATCGCCTGAATGGGAAAGGGCTGGATGAAACACACCAAATATTGGGAAGAGTCTAGTGTACATCTTCAGAACAGACAAGTATGAGGTAGCCATTTTCTAGGCCCCTTACAGAAACTACCAACATGAGGACTGAAGTGGGAGTCGAGAGAGAAAACAGTTCCATGGAAGCCATAATCTCAAGCAAACCATTTTAAAGTCTCAACAGATTTTAACAGCATATTGAAAGGGACCACAAAACATCTCCAACATCTACTAATGTAACTGCGAGCACCAACCTGTCATTCAGTTTCTTCTCCTGCATGCAATGAGTGTCCTCATTTCCCATTGATTTCCATGGGATCTGATGGCATTCGTCACTTTGAATATATATATATGTCATCTCTAAGGGCTCAATCTTGCAAAGGATTAATTACTCCACAAATTACAGTTTCAGCTGAGAAACTGTTGGATTTGCATTGTGTAAGACACAAAACTAGCAGTTATCATAGAAAACTTTTCATTATTTCTCCTTCCTAACTCATCTACAGTCTCTGTTGCTGCATTTGTTTATTTGGGCTTAACGGTGCCAATTAAGCATTGCTCATATTAAAAGGGTAGACTACACCCACGCTGCTCCAAGGAGGGTCACCTGGGAATTCCAAAAGAATAATAACCCAGATGCTTTTACTGCAGCATTTGATTTTGTTTGACCCAAAGAAAGGGAGAGCAGTAGTGGGAAGAAGACATGGTTTTTAACTGGAATACTGTCTTTGCACACATGCCGAGGGCAGGGTAGGGTAAGTCAGCTAGAAGGGCCCAAAAACATCCGGAGAACAAGCTGTGACAATTAGTAGACATGTTCAATAGCTGTTTCTGAAGCTGTATAGGAAGTTGTCACTATGGGCAATGCAAATGCCAAGTCACACCCAATCATGCTTCCAGAGCTGACCCAATCAGAGTACAAGAGAGGGGGAAAGGTTATAAATATACGAGTTAAAGACTGCCTCATGGACTTGGCAGCAGATGCCCACAGTACCAACAGATACATCTGTTGTGAGGGCTAGGACCCAACAACTGCATAATTTTGGATACAGGTGAGAACTATTCCAGCTTTACGTGGTAGGGAAGCTTTCCATTAGGATACTGTTTGGTCCACTGCATGTGTTTTATGGACCTAGAGAAGGAGAGCTGCGAGGGGAGCAACTGTCATCTCTACAAGCTACAGAGCCCACAGAACTTACATTAGTTATTAGTAACTGCTTTCAACTAGGATTCTGTCTCATTGAAAGAAAACAAAGGTAGTGCTGAGTGAAGGTTTGCATATTCTTACCTGACTTAGCTGGGCTTATGGGGAGAATGCCCTGTAGAGGGAGAGCCTTATGGAAATCCAGGGAATGGATATTTTACATGCTGATCCCAATACCTATACCACAAGGGACACAAGTTACCGATTTCTCTGTCACTAGTCACTGAGAGAAACAAGCAACTATTAACCTAAGGCCTGGAACGTTGTTAGCTATTGAGACCCTCAGACATTCATTTGCTGACAGGCATCTGAAGTGTTTTGAAAGGAGAAAGATGCTGCCATTCTTCTCAAGCTCTGAAGAGTTCACATGACACATACTATGGTTACTCTATTATGACTGAGAAATCATCTCTGAAAGAAGATCACAGGGGGATGTGTGTGTGTGTGTGTGTGCTAAAGGATAGAGGTGTAGATGTTGTCTTGGAATCTTATATTTGAATACATGTAACAGTCTGTATGAAAATCACCAGTAGATTTGCAGTTTGAATGCTGGTCATACTATTCAAAATACTATTTCCAATGTTTTCTGTGTGCATTAAATGTTTGTTCTATTAAGGGCTTGTCTACACTTACAGTGCTGCAGCGGCATAGATGTGCCATAGTGCTTAGTGAAGATGCTACTTACACTGATCGGAGAGCTTTTCCTGTCAGCATAGGTACTCCTCCTCCCAAAGAGGCAGTAGCTATGTCAACAGGAGAAGCCCTCCAGTAGACATTGCACTTTCTACACCGGGAGTTAGGTTGATATAACTGTTGCTCAGGGGTGTGGATTTTCCACATGTAGTTATAGCAAAATATGTTTGTAATGTAGACCAGGGCTAAAAAATGGTACTGTCTCTTTGAAATTGACGCTGAAATACTAACATCTACTTATCGGGGTTTTAGATAAAATAGCCCCAAAGTTTAACTCTGTGTAATGATTTCCAGAAAGACAGAACTGTGGCCTACGTTTCAGCACAACATTAAGCTGAAGTACAGGAAGAAGGTGAGTGTAATAGGTAGACATAATATTGCTTCCGTGCCCCCCCTCCTTTCCAGAAGCAAAATGCCCCCCCCCCCCCAGAATTCGAGGCATGTAGAGCCTACATGCCAGGCACTACACCCTTTTTTGGGGTTCAGTTCTACATGCCCATATACATATGGCAAGGAGCCATGGCCCAATGTCTTGCTTCCCTTTGGGGAAAACTGCACTCCAAGAGGAGTAGGGACTGCTTTCTTCCTGGCTCTTGTGAAGGGTATGCAAGAGGAGGGCCTTTATTCATTTACACAATTTCTATTGTTGTGGCAAATAAGTGAAAGTAAAACACACAAAATACAATACTGTAATTTAGAATGCTGCCACTAGACATATGTTGAGCACTAGAGCTGCACAAATAATTTGTAAAAGCATAATAATAATGATTTGGGTTTTAGCCCATAAAAGCTTATACCCAAATAAATTCATTAGTCTCTAAGGTGCCACAAGCACTCCTCAATTGTTTTTGCTGAAACAGACTAACACGGCTATCACTCTGAAAATAATAATTTGATAAATTTCCCTTCTTTTCCTGTTTACAATTTTTCTACAAACAGATTGTAATCACAACATCATTTGTTATTCAAAATTATTTGCTGAGTCATTCCATGAATAATTTTTGGGCTGAAGCATATTCATAAGCGGTTCATGGTGAGCATTTGATATTCAGAATTTGCACTACTTGATTGGACCCACAGGTCACATAATATATTTTTGTTTCTAATTGGTAGTGCTAAATCCTTCATAATTCTCCAGAGGCTATTTTTAGTTTACTGTGAGTATATATCCTAAGTAAGCATTGTTTTCTACTAGCACAAATGCTGAGGTCTGTGTCCGCACTCCTTTTTGCATAAGTATGAAAACAAATATTTTCTTAAAATAGAGAACCAGTCGAGTACTTTTGAAAAAAAATTAAATTGTTTGAGTAGATCCAATCATTGTGATGTAGGAATCAGACCTCAGTAGGTTTTTGTTTAGTTTTTACCTGTAAGGAGAATTAAAAAACTGAAAAATTAATTGGTAGAGAATGATAAAGCAATTCAAATGTAAGAGCTCCAGTCAGACCTTGCAGTCCAGATGGCTTTTAATTTTCTGGTAATGATATTAATTGGAAGTCAGGCTGTAAACGTATCCTTTAATCAAATTTTGACAAAGTTTCTTTAATCAAATATGCAGCTGCACACTGGAGGGATATCAGTAGATTGATACTGTACTAAGGGGTGCCACAGAAAGGCCTAAAAGAGATGAGTAATGTAATAAACAGCACTGCCTTTTAAATAAAGTAGACCATTGGAGACTGCCTGATGAGACTCTGAATATGATGTCATTTATTAAGAATCTCTCTATTTTACCTCTCTCAATTCTGCAATAAACACACCTAAAAAGCACCAAACCATCTTGAAATTTACTCTGCCATTAGCAAAAATACACTAAGCATTAATTGAAAAAGCCAAAAGCCTCAGTTTTTCATCATTATAAATAGACACGGATGAGGCGGCTACATCTCATTATTTCTAGGTAACTCTAACCATGGTATTGGCACCTTGTACATAAATGAGAAAATTGAAGTTATTTACTATAACTGGAAGTTCTTCAAGATATGTGTTCCCTGAACCATGCTCCTGAGTCTAGATATTTTAACAAGCAGTGTGTATGAGCTTGCACTATGTGCAGCGGATCTCCTTTTGCTCCCAAGTGAGGATACAAGAGGCAGTGCAGATCAATGCCCCCTCAGTTCCTCTTTTTGCCGCAAATCCAACCAGATCCAAAGCAGAGGGTCTGGAGGGCTGGTAGTGGAATACAAATAGAATACAGGGGGCCAGGAGGTGAGAGAGCAACTTCTGGCCTCTGCCCCCGCCCCCCATGGCATGTTGCCCAGGGCAGGTGGAGGATCTGGGCTCCCCACAGCACTCTGGGCTCCCTGCACAGATCTTACCATAGCCAAGCTCTGGCTTCTGGTCTGGCCAGGGGTTGGTGCCTCAGGATGAAGAGGAGGAGCAGGGCCAGGGCCACTGAGAGGGACTGGGCCTTGTGGGGAGGGGAGAGGGCTAAGGCCCAACTCTCCCTTCCCACAGGCAGGGGCTGGGCTTCACAGTGGGGGAACCGATCACATAATCTGCAAAGTGCAACCCCTGCCAGCATTGCTCCATGCCTGCCTGAGGCTTGCAATTTGTGGGAGCAACACAGTCCCCCAAACTATACCTATGTTAAAAAGTGGGCAGTCACAGCCCCGCTAACCCTCCCTCCCCCTTGCTGGGCTTGGGGAAGTAGTGCGGCTCTAATGAACAGTCCTTCATGGGAATCTGTTCTTGCTTCTAGGAGAGTGTACCTTGCTCTAATGGGAAACGCAGGAGGAAGTGTCTTTGGGCTTAGAAACCAGGGGCTCTGCTCCTAGGTATGTGCTTGGAAGGGTGCTGTTTGTTTAGTGAGGCCAATGTACAGGGGGGACTCCCTGACCCAGAGGCCTCATAGCTATCTTCATTAAGTGTTTTCTAACGTGAAGTTTACTGACGGTGTGAGTTTTCAGTGGAAATGAATGACAAATGATGCACCACAGAGAAATGTGTCTCAACCAGAAAGTAAAGGCAGTGTTGCTGTTCATCACTGACAGTGGAGGATATTTGGCAAGATTTAGGGCAGGAGATGCAGTTTTTCAAACACAGGACTCTGGGCATAGTCCCCAACCACAGAGATGGAGTCCCCAGTCCAGGGAAACAGACTACACTAACTATACTAAGCTAAAAGAATAACCCTTCACAATCTTATTGACAGGTTTTCTGAAAGGCTGAAGCAAGAGGACTCTATTCTGACTCAGGCCACGTGGCGGTAAAAAGGAACTAAAGTACAGTAGCATCAACCCACACTGTCTTACAATCTTGCTCAGGAGCACAAGAAAATTGTACTGTGGATGTGAAGGCCAACAGACACTGCTCTTAACATCTCTGTATTGGGGCATATGGTGTGCACTTCTACCCCACGTGTGAAATACACCTAGGGACCAGCAGCCAAAGAAGAAACATGAATTTTGTCATAGTGATCAAACTACTACTCCCAATTTTAGGCTAATTTGAATAAGATGGGGGGGGGAGAAATGATCTTACAAAGAACAAAAATGGGATTGGCTGTGCATACACTAGGTTAGGGTCTGATGTAATCAGGGGTGGTTTGCATCTATGTGACAGTCTAGTCAAACTTGTAGAGTTGGTGGGTTGTGGGAGGAAATCAAATAAATGGCTGGTTTTTGCCCCATTTCATTTTTTTATTAAACATGGGAAACAGGTTTTTTGGATTTGCAAAATCTTGATGGGTGGTTTTGCTTTGCCTCTCTGCATATGCTTTGCAAATCATTTATTAGTAGCATAAGAACAAAACTAGGCCAAATTTTGCAAATGACTTAGCAATTATGGCCAGCCCTACAATAAAAGTGTGTGTGTGTGTGTGTGTGTGTGTGTGTGTGTGTGTGTGTGTGAGAGAGAGAGAGAGAGAGAGAGAGAGAGAGAGAGAGTGTAAATCTATATCCATTAAACAGTGTCCCATATTGTGCATCAAGACAGAGAAAAAGTCACATGACTTCTCTCCAGAATACTAACTTCCTGTGAAGAGAAAAATAACCCTGTCTGCAACTACAAAGTACATTTCTTTATGATATGTGGAGTTTGGGAAGAAAAAATTAACAGCATGAATCAAAAGGATTTGGGGAGCGGTGTCTCTGATTTATAGTGTTTGAGACAGACATTTTATCGTACAGTACAGTGACAGTCACTGCATGAGATAGAAGATAAAGTCTAAAAGCATCAGTGTCTGAATCTCTGACCGTGGTCTCAGAGAAAGAAACAGCTGGATAAAAGAATATTATCTGTGACAGACAAAAGGTCCATGCCATTTTTAAAATGTCTCAAATATGTTGGCTATTTAAAAAAAGCGCTCCATTTCTGCACTGATTGAAACAAATCTTGGGACCTTCAAGCTTATCTTTAAAGTCTAGTAGACAAACTCAATGGTTAGGAGATAAAAAGAGCACACCAGGAAGGTATAGCAAGTGTAGAATTACATTAATGCCTTTTGACTATTTTCAAGTAAAAGCATTTGCCCTTTCTGTAACTTTGGAGAAAATTAATTTCCTGTCCTGATTGTATCCAAGCATGGGAAACTGCAGATAAAAAATTATACATACTAATGAAAACAATGATAAATATAACATTACTAACAACATACCCATCATTTATATAGATTTTCTCTCAAATTGAATCACTTACTGAAAGCTATACACGACTGAGAAAGGAGGCAACAGAATTCCACCTGTGATTTTAACTACCCTGATGTCAGAATCTAAAAAGATGTATGGCACTCTTGCTTCTGCTTGATCTGGAAATTCCAGAACAATCATTTCCACTTCATTTTAGTATGTGTCCAGTCCCAGCTAGAGAGCAATGAAGTGAAAAGGTGAACATTTTTTTCCAATAATGGAGCGGAAAATAATCAGTTTTTTAGACAAGCTTTCCAGCTTGCTTCTCATTTTATCCCAAAGAACTGGTCCATTACCAGTCACCACACTAGCAAAAACTCCTTCAAATCACAATTTGATTTTGAAGATGGACCCATGGCAAAAGACTGGATCAAAATATGTCTTCACTTTTGGGAAATTTGGTTCTGGATCTGAACTTTGTGGTAGGCCATTCTCATTCTAAGTGGGATGGACCAGAAAGCGGAGTCTAAACACTTCTAAATTTTAAGAACATTTCAATTTGAATCCAGAGCTGAATTTTGTAGCTCAGACCCATCATTATTTTAATGGGCATCCTTAACAGCTGGTGCAAAATCAGATCTCTGATTGGGGGGAATGAAACATGTTGAAGTATTTTCTTTAATAAATTAGCCATTATAATCCTTTTCTAATGCTAAATATGAATTCAGAGTCACCTTTTGCATCTCCCAACTGAACACTTAAGTAAAACACACAGGCTTCTGAGAGTCATGGTCATTAAACTGAACAATAGTAGAGCTTTTAGCTAGGTTTCTGATAAAGGTATTACCACAGTTGTCAATCACTTCTATCTGCTTTTTGGGCAGGTTTGTGAAAAACAATGTCAACAGCATGCTGTAGCAGCTACAAGCTGCCCCCATTGTCTATATTTGAGCCTAACAATTATTCAGAAGTGTCACAGTGAAATCGCTCTCAGTTTATTAACCATCCATGATATGTTGAATGTAACAAGAATTAGTAACAGTGTGGCATTTATCACACTGAATACTTTTCAAAATAATAATGGTATTTTAATATGCCTCTATTCCATGACATTTTAATTATGATTATGGCTGTTTGTCTTTTACCCAACACGCAACATCTGACATTGCTTTAGACTTCTTTTTCCTCAGAGAATTAGAGGCATGACAACAGGACGCTGGACTGTTCTTCATATTATTGCCTAGAGTCAATTTAATTTCATTTGTGAATAGTTATTTGAATTATTGGCACTGTCAGCATATCCTAATGTAATTATTTCTACACAGCGTCAGTTAGTACTGCACTTCTTTGCTATCAGATGCAAAATTAACCTGCAAACAGCCATTTTCTAGCAAGGCTGCAGTCAGTTCATTTTTAACACAGCTCTCCCAGTTTATTTCCTTAGCATTATTAGCAAATATCAGCACTGTATGGGCCAATCCTGCAAGGGGCTAAACATCCTTAGTCAATGAGCCTCAAGGACATGAAGCACCATGCAGGTTCAGAATGATTACAACAAGGAATGCATGTTTTCTAATCTTCCCTCATTCTGCATCTCCTTAATGGCAGCACTCACAATTTTTTTTTTAAGATATATTCCAAGGATCTTCTATGTCCAAATTTTCTTTTTCATCACATATCTTCTGCTTGGGCAGTAATCCTTACAGGCTTTGTGAACTGTGCTTACTGATCATGGAAAATTCCCATATATTTGTGAAGAATCAGAGAGGTAGCCGTGTTAGTCTGGAATTGCAGAAGTGACAAAGAGTCCTGTGGCACCTTAAAGACTAACTAAAGTATTGAAGCATAAGCTTTCGTGGGCTAATACCCACTTCGTCGGATGCAAGCATCCGACGAAGTGGGTATTAGCCCACGAAAGCTTATGCTTCAATATGTTACAAGCATCCGACAAAGTGCATATTAGCCCACAAAAGCTTATGCTTCAATACTTTAGTTAGTCTTTAAGGTGCCATAAGACTCTGTCACTTCCATATTTTTGTGGAATATTTCACTGTGAATAAAGACTAAAGAATGTAAATTGTATAAAATCAGGATTTGCACTGGAATCATGAGTACCTTTTCTATCCAGAATTTGAATTATTACCTGATCATCCTTTTGGAATAGTGACATGCTGTGTAACAGGATAGCTGGCCCATTAAATGAGACTGGGCTCAGCTTTACTGTTCCAGTCAAGGGGTCTCTCAGGTGGGCCTATAAAGATGATGGGGCATCACTTCGGGGGCTATAAAAAGTCAGAGCAGATTGGTTCAGTCCAGAAGCCCAGAAGATGAGAGCTGCCAGAGAAAGTGGCTCCTGGGTGAGAGCTGGAAGCAAGAGAGCAGCAAGGGGGGTTTGCTGACTGGCATCCCCAAGCCAGAGATCCAGTGCTGGAGGGCTGAAGGCAGGAAGAGATGCAGAGGGAGAAGCTTGCTGGCTCTAAGATTGAGAGGTGTAGCCAAGGGCCAGAGAGGGCTAAAGAAAAGAGAAGCAGTGGAGAGGCTCACTGCCGATGTCTCCTGGCTGGGAGCTAGGCCTTGAGGAACAATGAGAGGGCCAAAGGAGAGATGGACGTTCCCAGTGGAGAAGCTACAGTGGTCTCTGCTGGGAAGGGCAGGGCTGCACCTCAGAAGGACAGGCTGGTGTGTCAGTCCTGGCAGAGGACTGACCAGGAGTCCAGGTGTGGCAAAAGACACTGGAGTTACTTAAGTACAAAGCTGGATTTTAAAGACTACATGCACTGTGGGGACATGCACTATGTTTTGGGACTTTCAGTTATGGACTTTTGCACTATGTTCTTCCTAATGAGCTATGATAGATTAGATAGTAAACTTATATGCATTTCCTGGGGAATCAATGGAAACTGAGGCAAGGGGCCTCTTGCAAAGGAGCCAGGACAACAAAGAAGACAACGCATTTACATGCTGCATACACAGACAAAAACACCATACCAATTGTAAAATCTGCTTGGGTAGAAAATATTTCTAGCATTTAAATTAATGAGAGTATTGTTTGATGAATTATTAAAGAACCCTTTAAAAGTTTATCATCAAAAAATGATCTGGTGGTGATCCAACTAATACAGAAAATACTCTTAAGCATTTTGCTTGATTTTTTTTAATTGCCAGCTCATTTTTGATTTATGTCTTATTAAACAAGTTAGAGAACATCTAAGAGCACTAAATTGGTTTCCAGATAAAACAAATGGTTTCAAATGTTAGAAAGCACTTAAATAAAAATTAATACAAATGCATCAGATCAGACCAAATAAATCATATGGATACCGAGTTAGTGAAAAAAGTTTTTTTAACATCTTAGATTCCTAAAATCAAAAAGTTTAAATATTTTTCAAAATAGATTACCGTATTTTTCGCCCTATAGGACGCTCCGGCGTATAAGACGCGCCCGAGTTTTTAAATAAAAAAGCCGGACAAAAAAAAAAAAAAAAAGCGCCTCGCTCTCCCGTCCCCGCCGCACGGGCGGGCTGCTGGGAGCGCGCCGCTCTCCCGTCCCCGCCACGCGGGCGGGCGCTCCCAGGGGCCCCGGGGCCCGAGCTGCTCTCGTTCCCCGCCGGCCCCGAACACATGCGGGTGGGCTCGGGGGGGAAGCGCCGCCCCGCCCCGCCCGCCGGGCCACCTGCAGCCGCCCCAGCTCCAGCTGCCAGGTGAGTGTTTCATATATTCGGCGTATAAGACGCCCCCCCTAATTTTGAGATTATTTTTGGGGGTTAAAAAGGCGTCTTATATGCTGAAAAATACGGTATGTTTTCACTAGCCTGCTTCCTGACAGTTTGGCTTTCTGGTTTTCATGCACTAGCTCAATATTTTAGTGCATCTGGTGTAAACTCTGCAGTTATTTTAGATATTTTTTCAGTTAATTTGAAATGTAAAAGACAGTACCATGAAAATATTTCTATTTGGTTTTATTAAATCCCCACAAACTCTACATTTTGGAACCTATCCTGTCAGACAGTGGATCTAGTCATATACTCCTGTGGGAAGGCTGGGATCTCAGAGGAGAGAAAAGGGAGTTCTAAAATTCTGCAGCTTTTTTAGTTCAGTGTGGAGTTTGGGGCATTCAAATAATGCAGGAGCCAAGAATGTGAGTTGCATTCAGTCTGCAACTCATACCCCCCGGGGGCATACATAGGGTGTTGCAACCCCTCCCTGCTACTTGAGTGCTCTTTCCCCCATTGTATCACAACTTCCTCAAGACAGATGGATCCCAGTTTTACTTACTGGAAGTCCCTCTCAGGGTGGAACACAAGGAGCAGAACAACACTGTATCTACTGTCTTTTCCAGCAACATGTCTGCTATGTTATTAGGGAACCTTAACATAAACAGTGGCTGCTTCCTAGGTCTGTCTCTCCAGCTTCTCACCTCTGGTCCAAAACACAGCTGCAAACACACAGAGCGTAACCATGTTGTTTTCATGCAGACACACTTCATTGGACTCAAGCTGCATGCTCCCTCTTTCCCCTAAGTTACATTCTCACCTTCAGCTGTTTAAGGCCTTTGTGCCCTTCCTTAAGCTCCTCTGTGCTGAACAATGGAGTGGAGAAGGAAAGCATCACCTCTGTTTTCTTCAGGCTGAATCACTTCTCCAGGTCACACTCTTTCTAGCTAACGAGAGAGCTTGGTGACAGCTATGCCTGAATCCAATGACAAGCAAATGTAGGAGGTGATTATGAGAGGCTTTTCTGAGCCTTACTTCATTAGTGTGTGTGTGTGTGAAGTATTTTTGAAATTCTCAGATGTTGTAGGAGTACAAAGTGTTCTTAGTTTCAAACCGTAACCTAATTCTGAGACTTGAGAATATGCAGGTAACTAATGCTATATACGAGAAAGAATAGTTACGTACCCATCAGTAACTGCACACAAAATTGGACTTTTTCTCTAGCAGTGCCAGTTGCGGCTGTGTCTGCCCTGGCACCACCACCACCCCATCTGAAAATATAAAGGATGGAGCAAGGTCAATCATCCCTCAGTTCCTTCTCCAATACAGAAACCGGATGTTACAGGACTCCATCGAGTGGAGGAGGAGGCGGCAGGTCATGGGATACATATAGGTAACACATCCTGAAGAACCACTCTTGTTGCTGGGTATGTAACTGTTCTTTGACTGCTTGCCCACATGTATTCCACTTCTGATGACTCACAACCAGTGACCTGATGTGAATGAGAAGGTGCTCAGAGACAACCTTAACAATTCCAAGACACCTCTGCCAAAGCAGGCATCAGACCTCAATGCCTTCACAAGGGAGTAATGACTCATAAAATAGATGTACTGATTCCCAAGTAGCTACTCCACAATTTCAGAATGGGTATCATCACAGTGTCAGGTTAACTGCACCTGTGTCCCCCTTCCATGATCCACTTTAGGAATGCCCAGTCAGGTCTAAGGTCTCCAGCCATCACCTGTCTCTGATTAGAGACCCACATCCCAGTCCCTTCTGATTGGTGGTTTTAAGGCTGTACAGCCCTCTACTGTATACTGTGATATCCCCAGCAAACCAGTCTACCTAACAGCCAGTACCTGAGCATTGCTATCGCTCCAAGGACAGTGAGCAGTGATACCAGCAGTTACAAGTTACCACACAGCTCTTTCTCAGCAGACTACATTTATTCTTAGGATAAAGATATCATAGAAAAAAGCATATAAACAATAAAAATTCCTACAAGCTTATCAAACATATTAGAAATCACCCATCTTCCCCAGGGGTAGAGTCCGGTGAGCCAAAATCTCTTCAACCCTTCAGCAAGAGTTGTGATGTCCTCAGGATTGAAGGTCCTGTCTGTTTTCTGAATTAAAATAAAAGCCCTGTTCAAATTCAAGTTTTTTCTCTGGATCGTGGGCTCTGCAATTCCCAGTTTAAGCCAATATATGCAAACCACTCAAGGGGATGGTACCTGTCTTACAGTCTTAACAACTTGCCTTACTCATCCTCCTACCACCCAGGTTTTAATGTCTGGAGGAGTTATCCTAGCCCTCTCACATGGAATAGAACACTATCATATATAAACCATTCATAAATCAAATAAAATGGTCTCCAAATTTACTACATGTGGTTACAAGATCTGTCACAGGTACACTTCTCAAAGAAGCCACAGAGGCTGCCAGAGCAGTGGTAGAATGGGCTCTGGTCTGTAATGGAGGATCTAAACCAGCTAATTTATAACTTTAATTCAATAATCTATCCATTTGGGTGGGTATAGACTGCCCCTTCAGCCTATCTACAAAAGTGATAAACAACCTATCAAGGTAAAAGGAGAGGGCCTTGAGTACATTCAAAGCATAAAGTATAGCCTCCATCTGGTTGGTGGGGAGTTTTTTGGGAGGGAGAGTACAAGGCAGCAAATCATATGATTTGGATGAAATCAGAGATTATGTTAGGTAAAACTTTAGGGTGCGACCTAAGAGTGACTTTATCCTTGTGAAAGACAGTGTATGCTAGACCTACCAGGAGAACCTACATTTCCTCTGTCCTGTGGACAAATGTAATGACTTCTAGGATTTCTATCTTCATAGAGAGATGATGCACAAAACATCTGAGCCAAGGCTCAGAAGGAGAGCCCAATTAACCCTAGCCAGCAAGATGCTGACAACTCATGAGGTTCCCAGACTGGAGGAAGTTTATGAAATAAGCAGTCAAGGAACCTAGCTGCTGTACAGTGAGAGAACATGGCTTGCCCCTGTATAGAAAGGTGGTGAGCTGATATTGCCAACAAGTTGATGCTGATGGAACTCATGGCTATCTGTGAGCTGTATAATGGCAGGCCATCTAAAATAGAAGGCATTTGAGTCTCTATGGAAGATTGACATATGCAGACAAATGGAAAAGATTCTCTATTTGGTCAACACAATAGCCTTTATCTTGTAGAACCCTTTCTGCTTTGGACTAGAATATTCTGAACACCCCTAGAACAGCTTTGCTCACTGTTGGTCAACCAGCCAACATCCACACTGAGAGCTGCAATGAAGCTGCAATGAAGCTTTTTTAGTTCAGTGTGGAGTTTGGGGCATTCAAATAATGAACTGGGTCTGGATGGGGAAATTTGTGTTTGCAAAATTATGTCAGTGATTGAGTAGAAAATTTCATCAGGCCTGGGTTCCAGAATTGCCTGGGTCAAGTTGAGGCTACTAGGATCATTGACACATTGTGCCTGAGATTCCTCAAATCCCTTCGTATTAGAGGGATTGACAAGTAGGCATCTGACTCAAGTGGAGCAGAGACACAAACACACCCAGAGCAAAAACTTTGAAAATTTCTGCTTGTCTCTGTGGCAAATAGGTCTATGCACCACAGGCACCCATGGGAAAAAAATATTGGGTGCTCAGCACCCACCGGTAGTCCCACAGATCAGGCCCTCCTTCCCCCCTCCCACCAGCAGACCCCAACACAGCTCCTCCCCCTCCCTCCCACCCAGTGCCTGCTGCGATCTGGGGTGAGGGGAAGGAGCGGGGTCAGGAAGAGGCAGGGGAGGGAGTTTTGGGAAGGGGTTGAGTGGTGATGGGGCCTGGGGCAAAGCCAGGGTCAAGCACCACCCAGGAACTCTGCACCTCTAGATCTATGCCAGCATGACCTGACTTTTGAATAAGTCTAGGAATAATGGAGTCTTCAGGTAACCCCTCATAACCACAAGAAAAAGGTCTGCTCGGGCCATTTGCTGGTGTGTTCAGTAACCCAGGGAGAGAGAAGGCTACTTGGATGGTCGGATAATAGATGCACCCATTCCAAAGGTGAACAGCTTCCTGGCAGGGAGGAACTATCAAATACCCCCTTGCTGTTCACATATATACACAACAATAATGTTCTATCATAGCCAGAATAGTCATGCCTTGGATCAGGGACATGAATGCTACACAGGCCAGACAATCACCCTGAGTTCCAGAATATTATATGCAAGTTAGTTTATAAATGCTGAATCTTGAGCAGATCAGTGCCCTTGAAGGGGAGATCCGCTATTGTCTGTACTTCTTGGGGGATCCCAAGACTTGCAAACATGATACTCTTCTGAGAAGAGCAGAAATTGCCACTGATCTTGCTACAACTTTGAAGGCATCAGTTGGAGCCTGAAGGGAGGCTTGTGTACCCAGTTGGCCTTCAGAAACTCCAGATTTGAGCTTTTCCCTAGGTTACTGATGAAGCTTTTCTGCTAGCTCAGACATCTTATGTCAGTTGAGATAATCATACTTAGATAATGTATGGTAATGGGCAGTCCTGAGCTGGAATCTGGCAGGGGAGTAGCTCCAGGCCTTAAGGAACTTTTTCCTTGCTGTCTTGATCTCTCCTGGGCAGCTGTCACAACCAGAGAGTCAGGAATTGGATGTGTGTGAAAATATTCAAAACCAGATGAAGGCTCTCCCAGATATAGGTGAATGGATGCTGGTGTCTGACATACACAGTGCAGTGACTCCAGCAAGCTCTCACTGCTTGGCATAGTAAATCTCTCTGACACTGGAGGAGTACAAGATACTTAGCAGTCGATGCACCACCCTCTCTGTAGATGAGAACTCAAGTTCAGGCATCACCAAGGAGGGTTTTTTAGAGATTGGAACTTTGGACCTGGTAGCACAGTCAGAGCTCACTGGAGTTCTTTTAAATAAAGACTGTGCAGTTCCAGAAGGATCTGTTTACTTGGATCAGAGAGGAGAGACTCATCACCTTATCAAGTAGAAAAAGTTTAGGGCCAGCTTCCTTTACCTTCTGTCTTCATTTGGAGACTCAATCACTGATGAACATTTTCATGGTTATGCCCCAGCCTGAGGCAAAAATAGACCCTTTGAGTGCCCATAGTTAAAGAGCATAGCTGCCTCACAAGAGGGACAATATTTAAAACCCAAAGACTTGACTTCAGATATTTGGGCGTAAATCTGGTACCAGGTACAAAAGAATTTTAAACATTTCTAAAACTCCTAAAATAATAGTTAACCTAACACAAGATGCAATAAGCTGAGAAATATAAACAAATAGGCAATAAGAAGGAACTAAGGGACAGTGGTGCACATGGCATAGGAGCAGCTCCATTGTCACTATTGTCCAAAAGATACACATCTCAAGTTTGCAGATGACACAAAAATTAGCGGTGTGGTAAGTATCGAAGAGGGAAGATCACTGATTCCAAACAATCTAGATTGCTTGGTGAACCAGGCACAAATATTTGGTTGAATACAGCCAAATGTAAATGTAGACATCTAGGAACAAAGAATGTAGCAGTACTTACACAGGGGAAATCTATTCTGGCATGCAGTGACTTAACACAAAAAAGTGTGTGTTCATAGTGGATAATCAGCTGAACATGAGTTCCCAGTGAGACTCATAGACTTTAAGGTCAGAAGGGACCATTAAGATCATCTAGTCTGACCTCCTGCACAATACAGGCCACAGAATTTCACCCACTCAAACCTGTAATGAACCTTTAACCTATGTCTGAGCTATTGAAGTCCTCAAATCAAGGTTTAAAGACTTCAGGGTGCAGATAATCCTCCAGCAAGTGAGCCATGCCCCATGCTGCAGAGGCAAGGGAAAAATCCCCAGGGCCTCTGCGAGTCTGCCCTGGAGGAAAATTCCTTCCCGACCCCAAATATGGCGATCAACTAAACCCTGAGTATGTGACTTACCAGCCAGACACCCAAAAAGAATTATCTGTAGTAATTCAGATCCCACCCCCTCTAACATCCCATCACAGTCCATTGGGCATATTTATCTTCAGTAGTCAAAGATCAATTAATTGCCAAAATTAGGCTATCCCATCATGTCATCCCCTTCATAAATGTATCAAGCTTAATCTTGAAGCCAGATAGGTCTTTTGCCCCCACTGCTTCCCTTGGAAGGCTTTTCCTAATTTCTCTCCTTTGATGGCTAGAAACCCTCATTTAATTTCAAGTCTAAACTTCCTGATGGCCAGTTTATATCCATTTATTCTTGTGTCCACATTGGTATTGGCCAAAAGAGCTAACGTAGATACACAAACAGGGGAATCTCAAGCAGTTGGAGAGAGGTTATTTTATCTCTGTATTTAGCACTGGTTCAGCCATTGCTGAAATACCATGTCCAGTTCTGGGGCCCATAATTGAAGGATGTTGATATACTGGAGAGGGTTCAGAGAAGAGCCATTTATTTAAGTATTAAAGAATTATTTAAGTATTAAAAAACCTGCCTTATAATGATAGGCTCAAAGAGTTTAAGCTATTTAGCTTAACAAAGAGGAGGTTAAGAGGTGACTTGACTATTAGGCTTTGGCAAAAGTAGCTTTTTCGTCAGTAATACTTTCGTCCATCAGGGGCATGAAACAGACACAAGTTTCACCAACAAAAGCACTGGTGTGGACAGCACTATGTCAGCGGGAGACGCTTGGTTTAATTATGCCAGCTGAAGAGCTCTCTCCCGTCGGTATGGACTAGCCACATGTGACACCTTACAGTGGCGCAGCTGCAGTGATACAGCTGTGCCACTGTAAGGTCTGTGGCATAGATAAAGCCTAAGTATTTACAAGACCAAATAATGGGGTCTTCAATTTAGCAGAGAAAGTTATAACATGATCCACTGTCTGGAAATGTAAGCATGACAAATTTGGAATAGAAATAAAGCCTACATGTTAACACTGAGGATAATTAACCATCAGAACAAATTGCCACGGCTTGCGGTGGCTTCTCCATCACTGACCATTTTTACATTGAGATTGTATGTTTTTCCAAGAGATATTGTCTAGGAATTATTTGGGGGGAAATCTATGGCTGGGTTATACAGGAGATCTGACTAGATGATCACAAAGTTCCCTTCTAGACTTGAAATCTATAACTCTCAAGCACATGCGATTTATGAAGTGGAATGCATGTAGAAGCACTCAAAAAGAAGAATGCTTTTTCACTGGTTTTAGTTGTTTTATCTTCCACAATTTCCCTCTGTGGTTCAAATAACATAACCTATAATAATTTCCAAGAGACAAACTTAATTAGGTGAATGCACAACAAAATTGCAGATTGAATTCGGTAGTGACAAATGTAAGCTAATGCACATTGGAAGGAATAATCGAATAGTTGCCTTACTAGGTTCTCAAATAAATGCATCTAGTCAGGAAGAACACTTTATCATCTCAGAGCAACAGCAGTATAGAGATCTCTGCTCAGCAAGCTGCAGTGGTCAAAAACAGCTGACAAGGAGTCTGCATGCATAAGGAGTGAATGAAAAAATACTGAATCTATTATAATGCCATTATATACTTGAATGGTATTCCTACCCTGCCCCCCAACCCTGAAATACTGGGTTTGGTTCTGGTTACTTTGCATCAAAAATGGTATTATAGATATACAGCTTGTCCAGAAACAGGTGACAAGAATGATTATAAGCATGAAAAAGTTTTGTTATGTAATGAGTGAACAGGCTGGGTCACTAGGGAGGTGATAGAATCTCCTTCCTTAGAGGTTTTGAAGGTCAGGCTTGACAAAGCCCTGGCTGGGATGATTTAGTTGGGGATTGATCCTGAGCAAGGGGTTGGACTAGATGACCTCCTGAGGTCCCTTCCAACTCTGATATTCTATGATTCTATGAATTTATTTTGGACAGAAGAAACATAAGCAATATGATAAAAAGATACAGAATAATAAGCAGTCTAAAGAAGTTATATCAGACATGCCTACTTATCTTTTCTCATAATACAAGAATAAAAGGACAGTCAGTCAATGAAATTTTAAAAGATAGCCAATATAAAGCTGAAAAGATGATACTTTATTACACATTGTACTGTTAGTCACAAGATAACATTAAGGTCAAGTGCTTTTTTAAAATATTGAGCAATAATATGGATGATAGAGAACATCCATAGTAAAGTCAGAAAAAAACCTATTAAAGGTTGGAAGGTTATAAATCCTCACACTTTGGGGCATAATCCACTTCTCATGGAGGGATCGGAGTAGCGGTGGTGGGGGGAGGGAGGCAGGGAAACAAACTTCCCTTCCTGACAGACTAATCTGTAACTGTCCACTTCAAAGTTTCTTGCACCTACCTCTGAAGTATCTGGTACTGGCCATTACTGGAGACAGAATTCTGAACTAGAAGGACCATGCTTCCAACACCAGATGGTAATCCCTATGTTATTATTAATTATTTTTATAGCATCATAAGTGTGGATGGCACTTTATGGATGAAGGAGATAAGAGGAAAAAATAGTAAAAGCACACAAGACGTTGATGTGAGAGCATGGTGCCTTGTTTCCAGCTATACAGGTATTGGAGTTAGATCAGTATTTTTGTTTGATTTAAAGTTCTGTTCTATACTTTGAGTTCATTGCAGTCACCCAGAACATGGAGTCTTGACACATGATCTGCTGATCTAAACTCTAGACAACATTTCCATCAACCAGAATTTTATTTTGATCTGGTTACTAAACTTCGGCATAAAAGTGCAAGCTTCTATTTCTAATGTAAAGCAGAAATATCCAAATGTCACATCAAAGTCTAAATGACAGGGACAAGAACACAAGCTTGTTATGTATTTATTCAAACCTTTTAAAAACATTAATAGTTTATTAGAAGAGGCTATGGCACAGATGAGTGTGTCAGATTCAATATAAAGATTTGATTTTTATGACTCCTTTTATTGATTTTCAGACATAACATCTCAGAATGTCTTAAACTTTTTCAAAATCTCAACCTGAGCAAATTTAAAAAGTTTTCATTGTGGTTTCCTGGGTTCTTTCTCTGA
This sequence comes from Sternotherus odoratus, assembly GCA_032164245.1. Lineage (NCBI taxonomy): Eukaryota > Metazoa > Chordata > Testudines > Kinosternidae > Sternotherus > Sternotherus odoratus. Next base: position 76,183,572 of record JAVMKO010000007.1, on the reverse strand, counting down.
TTTACAAGGTTAAGGATATACTTGTGTCATCCAGCACCATGCCCTCTACAACCTCGGGGATCTACTCAGAAGTAACAAGCCTTTCTTACATCTACACTATGAGCTAGGGGGGTGACTCCCAACTCACATACATGTATTTGCACTAGCTCGATGAGATTTTAACATGTGTATAAATAGTAGCATACTGCAGTAGCATGGACAGTGGCAGCATGGCTTTGCCCTGGCAAGTAAAAACCCACTTGATGTATGCACTTCGCACAGCTAAATTATGCCACTTCTGCCCATGCTACTTTCATCGAACTAGTGCAAGCATGTGAACCAGAGCTCGGAATCACACCCCTAGTTCATAGTTCAGACGTAGCCTTGGAGACAGACACTGGTCAATCCATGTTAACGTTTTTCCTCATTAGTTCTTGGTCAATTTTTTTTAATTGGAACTCTATTCTATTGAGTTTATATGAATCCATTCCTCAATTATGAATGTAAAAAATGTGATAATTGCTATAGCTTGATAGTATGATTTTGTCATGACTAAAATTAAGTAATTTTGTGCATATTCATTTAAGTAAATGTATAAATATCTAGTTGCTTTCACAACAGAAGCTATACAAGCATGCAAAATAATCAATAATGTGGCAGGGTGCTGGCCAGGAGTGCCTGAGCCAACCCTGCTGGCCCTTTAAGAGAGAGCAGAAGCCTCTGCAAACCTCCCTGCAGAGAAGGCTAATCAGCCACCTGGGCTGCAGAGGGCTCAGGCTTGATGAGTTGCACCTGGCAGCCTCCTCAGGGGGATAAAAGCCTGCCAGGCAGGAAGCCCAGGGTGGTGGTGTGGAGGGGTGAGAGAGAGAGATAGAGAAAGGTACAGAGCTGAGGCTAGAGGCCTGGCAAAGCTGAACTGTATAGAGTTGTATATTGGTGGTGGGGCTTGCACTGTGAATAAAGAGCACTGTTGGGAGCCACAGAAGAGTCTCCTGCCTGTTTGTGACGGAGGGGCGAGAAGGCGATCTGTTACAATAAGTAGTCATTTGTTACATGGTTTAACTGCAAGTTATGATAAAGCATTTCTATGAATATGTTGCATTAATCTTCCTAGAAAGAACAGCAGTCTTAGTACTCATATATATAGATATATCCTTCCCAACTGGTTATTAGCACCAGTTCAAAGATGAAGCAACAAAATAAAAGTAAAGTAGCTATCATCTTAGAAACAGAGAGGTACCACTGCAAATCAATACTCCATCAGCACATGGCTCTTCTGTAAATAACATAACACATTATTTTAACTTTGCCTACATTATGTTAAGACCAGTATTCTTCTTATATCCTTACAGCAACAGCACACACATTAATATTTCAGTCATACCCTTCGAAGATAACTAAACTAATAAAAAAATGCAGTTCATGTACTTGTAAATTTCAGTATACATTTCTGATAATCTCATGCTTACTGTGATGTCTTTGAAGGGTATTTTCTCACTTTAGGAACTGAACAAATTCAAGAAGTCCACCAGCATGCATATTATATTTCTATAGTAAATTCAACAGCTAAAAAATTCAGACTTAGAAACCCAAAGAGAACAAGATTCCACTGCTACACAATGTGATATCTTGCATTTAAATTTTACCTTTTAAAAAATTCTTATGATGCTGTTATTTTAAGGCAGTGTGTTTCAAGCTCCAGTTCAATATTTCAATGATTCTAAGATCTTTTTCTAGAGTGGTAACAGCTAATTTGGAGCCCATCATTTTATACATATAGTTAGGATGATGTTTTCCAAAGCGCATTACTTTGCATTTATCTGCCATTTTGTTGCCCAGTCATCCAGTTTTGAGAAATCCCTTTGTAGTCCTTTGCAGTCTGCCTGGGACTTAACTATCTTGAATAGTTTTTTATCCCTTTTTACTATTCTCCAAGCATGCAGCACACAGAGTAAAAAGTCTCTAAATCACTGAGCTGAGCTTTGGAAATGTAGGAGCTTTCTATACTAAAACTTTTTGTGGGGGTTGGGAAAGTGACAGTTTACTCCTCATTTAGTCATTCTGCACAGGGTATTATGATCGGTGTCTGAGACTTATATCCAACTGCATTTACATACTGATAAGAGAAAATCTTAGAGCTTTCAGGCTTGACCAAGCAGCAAGACAACACTAAAGCACAAGCCCTGCTGCTTTTGACTACCAACTGGATGGATTAAAAAATTCTGAAATATATCTTCAAAATACTGGATAAAACAGTACCTTGAAATTTAACAATTGCTGAAGTGCAACTTTTTATAGCTTCGTATCTCTTCTTGGTGTTGCTTCTACACTTAGATTTATTGCATTTTAAAATAGTTCGGATATATTTTACTCACTTAACTGATCTAATATGGCTTTCATGTCCAATCTTATTAACAAGAATTACCTCAGCCCCACACGTAAGCTTAATAAAACCAAATCACAATCTTCATTTATTGTAAACCCCTCTCTTCCCCCACCTTTATCTATTGCCATAACTTTCTATGTTTGTCTAGTTTAGAGTGTAAGCTCCTCAGAGCAGAAACTGTCATCTTTTAAGACAAGATCCTGCCCAGTGGGATGAGATGCAATAGAAGGGATGCACTTGGGACACATTGTGGCTGGAAAAACAACAGTGGCAGGAATGGTAACTTACAAAAGTCAGTAGCAGAACACTTCAATCTTCCTGGACATTCTAGAACAGATTTAAAAGTAGCTATACTTGAACAAAAAAACTTTCAGAAACAGACTTCAAAGAGAAACTGCAGAACTAAAATTTATTTGCAATTTTAACACCGTTGATTTGGGCTTGAATAGGGACTTGGAGTGGCTGGCTCACTACAAAAGCAACTTTCCCTCTCCTGGAATTGACACCTCATCAGTTATTGGGAGTGGACTATATCCACCCTGATCGAATTGGCCCGGTCAGCACTGGTTCTCCACTTGTGAGGTAACTCCCTTCTCTTCACAGGTCAGTATATAATGCCTGCATCTGTAATTTTCACTCCATGCATCTGAAGAAGTGAGTTTTTACCCACGAAAGCTTATGCTCAAATAAATCGGTTAGTCTTTAAGGTGCCACCGGACTCCTTGTTGTTTTTGTGGATACAGACTAACATAGCTACACCCTGATACTTGATTTTGGCTGGAGTCCCTAGGACTTGACTGCATCAAGCAATATTCCTGCTATGGAATCTGCAGATGTGCATGCCTGACTGGTGGGTCTGCCACAACTGGAAAGGGAAGGGACACAACCTCTGACATGCACCCTTGTCATACAAAAGTGACCCAAAAAAATCACCGTAAGAGTCACTTTTTGACTACTGGAGAAGGTTTGTTGTGTCACGTGTATATATATTTGTAAGAAACAAAAAAGGGTCTATTATTCCCAAAGCTACTTTTTCATTTTGATTCACTGAAGAGCTTCTTCCAGGAACAGTCACCCACTACCGCTCCAATTAAAGATATGCTAAACAGCCTCAGACTTTCAGAAAACCACAACCCATGGCAGCTGTAAAAGGGAGAGGGTAATGTGTTTCCCAACAGGATCTACAGAGGCATGAAACATGGAGGAAGTTCCTTCCATGCCCCTTTGCCCCTTTGCAATGTCCTGCCTGTATCTGCTCCGTGGAATGAAAACTCCTCAGGGTATAGGTTTGTTTCTGTAAAGAACCACACATCTATGGCACTGTATGAGTAACTGATCATTTGTGCTAATGACATTAATTACAATTCAGTACATTCAGTACAAATGTTAAGAACTCAGACAACAAGGCTACCTTTTTTACCTAGGAATCGTTGCACCTGATTGCAGTGTTATTCTCAGTGTCACAGGGCTACACAACATAAGCAAATGAAAATGTGGATTTGAGGAGCAATATACTGCAAGTATTAAAAGTCTGTGGCACTCAAAATTAACTGAGCATAAAAATTAATAGGGAACATGGTCCTAGAAAGAGCAGCAGTTTATTAATTATGTATGCTTTCAATAGTACAAATTTAAAGTTACAGTGCACCGTAAATAAGTTAATGACATTTCAGCTTCAGGTGCCTTTCTCAAGACACATCACAGAAAAAACTGTAACAAGTGATTAAATACAAGTTACAATTCCCCCATCATACTCCTTTCCACTTCATAAGATGGTGAGTTACCACACCAGTCACATGGAATCTTCAAAATTGCTTTTGTGGAATGAGTTTCAAAAAAGGTACTGTGTATGAATTTTAGTGCTAGTGAAAGCTACTGAGTCCTTTGTGCACCCAAATAATAGGTACAGTAGAGGTAGCAGCAGTTCAATTTTAGACACTCTGTCTTGCCAAGTTGCCTAAATCCTAACCAATAGAGATCACATTATCCATGGGCAGTCCGTCCTCAGCTTCTCAAGGATCACAAAGATATTAATTAGTGCGACCTGGGAATTTATTTTGCTAAGAGATCCACCTGTTTCCTGGGATTTGCAATGAAACAATCAAATTCATCTTACAGAGGATAGCTACTAACTATCTTCAAAGGGAAATTCACTGTGGGGGAAAGGCATCGAAAAGAAAGTAATTGAGGTGGGGGTGGCTAATGGGTAAATCTATAAGGGTGGGAACTCAGTAAAGAGTAAATAGGCAAGGGTTTGAAGGGAAAACATGGGATGAAACCAGCAAGGCAAGGAAATAAGAGCCAGATTAGAAAAAAAATGGACTCAACAAAGTTGACTTAAAGAACAACAATGGTGCAAATAGGATAGGAATAAAAGCATGTACATATATTGTAAAATGACCAAAATATGCACATAGCCAGCCAAATAACTCCATGGTATTTGACTTTGGGCCTGCCCTTTCCTGTATTTCCTCACCCAGCCATTCCTTGTTCCCGCCTGTGTCTCATTACCATTTGTACTAGTGCCTGCAGTGAGTGGGGCTATGTCTACACATCTTTCTCATTAGTTATGCTGATGTTTGTCTTAATGTTATTTACACATTGAGATATCTAAGATGGTCTTAAATCTGCACTTAGATACTAGGGGGCCATAAAAACAGCCACAGATGGAGACTTTAATTGCTACTTTGGATCAGAGTACTGGTTCATCTATTTAAGTATCCTGTCTCCAAGACTAACCACTATCGGATGGTTTCAAGGAAGGTGCAAGGAAACAAGTGCAATTATAGAATAATTTGAGAATAATGGAAATTTCTTTTTAACCCCCAGAGCTAGAGGCTGGTTGATGCTCTTGGGCATGGAAGATTTATATTCCTTCCCAACTGCTTTTTAAAAAACTCTTTATTAGGTTAAATTATTAAGGATATTTCATTTCTGTAAAACATATTCTTATGTAAAGGTGTTACCTTTTTATATAATCTGTATTTTAAACAACTACGTCTCACCTAGCAATCCAAGTCAGCCTCCCCACACAGTAATATTTACAACTGAGTTATTAATAGAGATGAACAAACGGTGGCTTTTTACTTTTTACACATATATTCATTTGATTTCAGACAAAACTTTTAGTTTGAACTTGTGGCCCTTCCATGTTCACATTCTAAAATTACTTCAATGTTCAGGCTTCCTTAGTGCACATATTCTCAGAAATTAACTAAAATATTTCCCAAAAGTGAATTTTGAGTTATAGTCTGTATACTGCAGAACTTTAATTGCAATGACTATATCTAAGCTTTTACCCTGCTATTTCAATTTGCTTTTCAGTTTTCTAGTATGTAGCTCTATAATTGGGATGGCTTTAGGTCCATCAGTTGCAGCAAAGGTCAGGGCACAGGCACTCTAAAGGTTGTATTCCCAGAACTGCCATTGAGTCATTATCTGACTTAAACATGCAACTCAGTTTACCAATTTGTAAGAGATTAAATGGTCACCTTCTGTATAGAGAGTTTTAAAAATATAGATCATATTTCGATATTTTACTCACATAAACATACTATACCATACAACTACTTTTTAAATGGACCCATCAAGGTGTATATACAAGAAACGTAAGTGATTACATATTTGTGCCCCAGAGACCCCAGTGCCAACTGATAGAGAGAGGGCAGGTGCACAGAGGTTTACAGGAATCCCAGGGTCAGATACATACATAATGCACCAAAGGATGGCTTGTTGTGTGGTCCCTTATTGAGAGCCAGTTGCCCACTGGTCATCAGTTATTGGCAAATGAACATAAGATAAGTTGTGTCTATACTGATAATTATGTTCTTAAGGCAGGTAACTAGGAAATGACAAGTCTCAGGTTTCTTTCTGACTGGAGGAACACTTATTTCCCTGTCTGGTTGTCATGCATTGTGTTCCCTCGGGTGTGTCTATTTTCATACTGAGAGCCAGATGCTGATTAAGATATTGCAAAATGTACAAGAAAATACAGAGGGGAAAACAACCAGCAAAGGGTGTCCTGTTCATGAATAAGGACAATGGATTTTTTAAATATATCTGGGGGTGCAAACAGACACTCTAGATCTTTCACTAAGGAGGCATGTTGATAGTGTGACTTGCCTCATGAATGGAAGACCACAACCATACCTGGCTGTAAGGTGCTCAAAGGACTTTGAGTGAGCACTGCTCTATAAGACATAAAAGTATCTTGTTAAGTAAGTTTATGCTCTAGAATGCATGTTACAATTTTATTTTATATGCAGCCATTTGTTTCCAACACTTCTACTTGATATCACTGGAATTTCTATACTCGGTTAAATATACTTTTAGTTGTTTTCACTATAAATGCATTTAAGTGCTGTGTGTTAAGCAGAGTGGTGATTTGAAGTGTAACTTGTAAGCTGGGGTGTACCGCTTCTTTGGAAGCAGTGGATATGTGAATATTGAGCATCTAGTGGAACAAGGGCTGGACACTCCAGGGAGATGCTAGGGGACTGGAACGTGCCTATCACTAATTTTAGAGGGAGAGAGAGAGAGAGGCGCCTGTGTAGGCCCATCTTCTAAAGGTCTGGCAAAGTCCACAAGAATACACGTCCAAGAAGTCTGAGGCCACAACCCTGGGTCTAGATGAGCTGGGCCAGTATCATGCTGAATTTGTTGACACATTCCACAGCACTTTAGCTTCCTCTCAACATCTGTGTTGATCCCCGGTTACCAGAGATGACTCCAGGCTATGGCCTTCGTCTGTCCAATGCTAAAATGACCTTCATGAAGAGCTTTCAAAACCTGAGATTGCAATGATTTCAGAATGATCACTCACATTCCCTATAAGATGCAACCATGATTCATGTTGAATTCTAAAGATTAGAGTGAGAAGCTCTTTGCAATTTTGTGCATAGTTCTTCACCTTCTTGCAAAAATGTACATTTATGATTTCTTGTTGTAAAACTAGTCCTCCTTGTTAATTGGTAGGATAGTTAATTTAAGAAGATAATTTTAAACTCGGCATTTCATTATTATCCCCCAAGTTTTAGGGGTTATACAGTATAACAAACACCAACCTTAAATTTAGGCATAGAAGGAACATTTCCGCAGAAATGTTGTTTTTTAAAATGGCAGAGTTTTATTATATGAGAAAACACTCCACAATAAGTTGTGCATGCACACATTTTAGTAGACTATATTTTACTCATTTTTGTTATCTTGGTATTCCTATTACTGAAAAATGACAGTACATTCAAAATGAAATTTTGTACTCTATAGCATATTATGTGGAAAGAGTTTATTGGGAAATATAAAATGATTTGTTTAATGTAGGAAAATAGTTTTCCACAAAAACACTCAATTTTTTAACCATTTATTAACTTAGCAGTTTGCCCTTGTTAGTAAACAAAAATAAATTACTTTTTAAGTATGGAGTCTATTTTCTAATCAAAATCTAGTGTTGTGTGATCTAGTGTCCAGTTGGGCCCCTAGAGTTATGCTCAGAAGAAATAAAAAACCTTTTTAAAAGGACAGTTAAATAAGTTTCTCTCACCCCAGATCACAATTGTATTTGTTTTACAAGCTATTTTCTCCATAAATATATCCAAATTTATGTCTCTCAAATCCATTTTCAGTGAAAAGTTCACCGAAATAATGAAGTGTCTATAAATAACAGCAAGGACTTCTTCCAGCAGACTATTATTTAGAAGAGTCATAATTAAATCCAGAGCAAAACTGAATCAGTGAACCTTGGAGATATTTATTGAAACACTTCCACCCAAAATTGAATACACATTGTTATTTGGGGGCACTGTCAAAACAAGTGAAGGAGAAAAAAAGCATGTTGTAGAGATCAGTCTTTGTTCTCTTGGAGCATACTGACAAGAAATGGATGTTCCTCAGAGGCACTATTAACATACACACATTCATACAAGTTTCTTACCACTGTTCATTTATGTTCTGCAAGCAGTTTATTGTATCCAACTTCTTCAGTCTCAGTCCTACAAAAAGACCCATACAGGTGACTTCTGTGACTATGCAACATTTCACTGAAGTCCCAGAGCTCCTTGCAAGATTGTGGCCTTAATGTTGAAGTTTTCTATTTAATCTACATTTAGTCACAAGCCAGAGGGCCTCACCATTGTTGGTTTTCTTGCCTGCTGCTGTTTTTCTCATAATTGGGTGGGAAATGTTGCACAAAGAATACACAACTAATGTACGTACATTACTTTACGTTAGGTGGAAGAGATTTATATATGCCATTGTTGATTCATTAAGGAAATGCTCCTTTAATTGGTTACTAGCTTCTTGAGATAAATGCCCACCTGATGAATACTGGATTTCAAATTTTTAAGTGATGAATGGTCTTCTGGGTAAGGCACCTAACTGGGAATCATGAGATCTGACATACACTTGCTATGTCATCTTAAGCAACTCACCTAGACCAAAATTTTCACAAGTGGGTGCTTGAAGTTAGGGACCTAAATTCATATTTAGGCTCCTGAACAAGTGGCCTGCTTTTAAAAAGTGCTGAACACTCTGTAAGCTCCCACTGACTTTAATGTGAGCAGCTGATAGCTTAGTTTAGGTACTTTCAGGACCCAACCATTTATGTAGGTGCCTAAATATGAACTTAGGATCCTAACTTTAAGCACCAACTTTTGAAAGATTGGGCCTTAACTTCTCTGTGCCTCAAGTTCCCCATTTGAAATATGAGATAACAAACACAGCTGTAGCTCCATCTGTTTTTTGATAATAAATATGTTAATGTTTGTGAGGCCCTAAAGGTGCTGCTGTGACGGGAACCATACAAATACTGAGAGAGAATTTTTTTATCCAGTGAGTCCATGATGTGTTCCTTTCAGTTTCACAGTCTGATTCTACAGATGCTCTTCATAGTTTGAGAGACATTTGGTAAACTTGGCCATCTTGTCTGGTGTCAGAAAGACGCAGAAAGTGACATCAAAATAGGATTATAGCAGGAAAGCGAAGGGTTGGCAGGATAGCATCAAGAAGACCATCAAGCCTCATGAGACACCATAAATAACTCATCTGGTGGGTGAGAAGCCTCTATGACTGCCAACCCTTGTGTTGTCATGAAGGCTGAACTTCCTACATGTGAATGTTATAGATTAATAGCACTATCTACACTCAAGTATTATACAGTGAACATTTCCCCAAAGTCTCTCTACCAGTAAACTTCAGTACTGACCTGCTGTATATCATCAGGGGGAGGGATAGCTCAGTGGTTTGAGCATTGGCCTGCTAAACCCAGGGTTGTGAGTTCAATCCTTGAGGGGGCCATTTAGGGATCTGGGGCAAAAAATCTGTCAGGGGACAGTACTCGATCCTGCTAGTGTAGGCAGGGGACTGGACTCGATGACCTTCAAGGTCTTTCCAGTTCTAGGAGATTGGTATATCTCCATTTTTAAAATTTAAAAAAAAAAAAAATCTCTTCTGGTGCTATGCCTCTCCTGGGCAAAACTTTCTAGTCATGAGAAAATTGCCCCAAAGAGTGTCTTTGTTTTATGATGTTGACCAATAGACTCCAAGGTCTAACCTGATACCATTAAAGATATTTTCCACTTATAAAATATCTCTAGAAGTGAAAAGGTGATCCATAATTCACTACATTACTTCATCTCAAGAGAAGACTTGTTTATTTTATATTCCAACTGTTCATATGGCTGAGTAGCATTTTCAAAAATAGACCTTATGGTTAACAACTATTAATTTAAATATTGTACTATTAAATGTCAATAGTTAAAAGATAGAAATTTACTGCAATCTGTGCATTTATAATGTGTACTTTGTATAAATCAACTACATAAATAAATCTGCCATTATTTAATACCTTATCATATCATTTTTAATCTTATTGTTTTTGTGATTTTGGCTAATCAATCATGCAGACCCTAAATCCGGAGAGACAAATGAAGTAAGGCAGATGATTTAAAGGACACCAAAATGCCAAATTTTCAAAATGCTTACTTGGATGGGCCATTTTCCCATTCCTTTGTTGCAAGAAAATCAAATTTCTCCAGTTCCTTTGAGGGAAAAGTAAGCACTATTCAAACTGATGTGTGTGCTTTTTGCTCAAATTAATTCATTAAAAAAAATACATTGTGAAATGCAGTTCTGCTCTGAAAAGTGACTGTAAAAAAGTCACCCTAGGGTACCATGTTTCTTGTGTCTCAATGATTTCCACATCTAATTCACTCAGTTTACAAATAAAAATATTTTTTTTTTAAATGGTAGTACTACTGAAGACTCAACAGATACCTGAAAATGAAGCTGGGTTCTTTCTGGTTCTTGCATGGCTACCGATAATAAAGATTTTGCTGTTGGAACTTATTTAGCTATTTTCTTGTTAACATGCAAGCAGAATACAATCTTTCTTAATTTAGATTAAGTAAAGATAAATAAAGTAGTATGCAATTACATTCTCAGGAACAGATGTGACAATGAAATACACACAGGAAGCAATCAGTTGAATAATATAATGCCTTTACAAAAAGTTAGAGATGGAGCCAATTCATAAAATTTGGATTTTGGCAGATATTAATCTCAGACAATCCAGATTTCATTTTCTTGCCTCAGCTGCCAAAATACTTATGTATTCCTAAAGAAAGCATGGAATACTTGTAGCACCTTAGAGACCAACTAGTTTATTTCAGCATAAGCTATGTCACACGATCGTCTTGGTACCTAGTTCAAGAATAGCAGCCGTGTTAGTCTGTATCCATAAAGAAAGTGGGGAATACTAACTATTCCTCGCTTTCTTGGTACTTAGTGTTCTGTGCCTCTTCCAGCTCCAGACATTTCAGCCTCCAGCTCTTGGATGGGCTGAGTCCAGTGCTTCCAAATGACTTAAGGCCTCCAACCAAATCATAAAATCTGCCCCCATTTTGGAGTTAAACAAACTCCAACAGAACAAATCTTTTCAACTCTTCAGTTTGGCTCAGGCTTTCTCACATACTTTTTGCCCTCTTCCTCCTCAATCAACTTCATATAAACTAGTGCAACTGATTCCTCACTTGGGGCTTCCCAATGTCCCTTGTATCTGGGTTTCAGACCTTGGCTCTGAATTGGGTCCCCAGTTCTCTCTAAGAAGGAGACATCTGCTAGTCCCTCTCCAGACCCACAAGCCTCTCTCCCTCTGACTGAGCAACCTCCCTGTTATAGGAAGCACACACCGCCTATTGCCATCTGATGCTTGGCCGCTGGCCTAATAACCAAAAAGGTTAACCACACAGAAATGGGACTGGATCCAATCCCCCCAAGAGGCCAACACATTGTGTGAAATCCCACTCTCTAACAATTTAGGGCCTGAGCATGCAAACACTATGAAGCACATTGCTTACTACTGTGAGTAGCCCGACTAAAGGACAGGACAAAGTTTGAGAGCATCACAGACTGCCTGTCTTGAAGGGAAGTCGCTGAAACAAAGCATTATTGTCACCCCGCACCTTGAAGCGGTTTGCTGCTACTGCCATGAGCTCTCTGGGAGCATATGAAAAAGCACAGATGCTGTCTGAAGCAGTGACAGTGGTACTTTTGTCACCAAGGAGAAATCAGTCTATATGCTATAGGCTCTGTGAAAGCTGGGTAAGTCCCCAGCATGGTACTAGAGTTATTGACCAAGCCAACAACATTTTGAAATGCCGGGGCACGACAAGCTAATTGAATTCATTTCAAATCCAAGACTGGAATTACCTTCCCAACATTCCATTTCATAATTAGAAATTGAAAGTGACCCTAAAAATTGCTATCCTGAGAGGGTTGGTATTACATCAGTAATGTGATGAACTTTCATTGAAACTTCCTTTGTCAGGCTACCAAAAAGAGAAACGTACAAATGATAAGGGCTAAAGACAGAACCTGTAGGAAGTGTCTGTGTAACTGTTGATTCTACTCAGTGGTCAGAAAGAATGAGGTAACGTGCTCTGAAAATGAAATCAGCCCCAAAGGCAGAGCTCTGGGAAGCTGCAGGAGGCAGAAAGATGCTCTGTCAAGATGTGCCTCTGCTCAGTTGTCCTTGTGTTTGGGTTTGATGCCCAAATAAATCTGTTAGTTTCTAAGGTGAGTTTGGTGCAGTTTCAGTATTGTCCATTAGATTCTGGAGAACAGGCTGAAGATAAATAGCATCACTCAGGTTTTTCTATTCAAACTCAGAGGGAGGAGGATGGATACAATTCACTAGTGTAGAGATATATTATTATAATAATATTAAGGGGTCTTCATGACAGAAAGTTTAGACAGGTCAGTGCATGTGTGTGTGCACGCACACACAATCCATAAGACTAGAACCCAGATTGTGGTGTCTGTGCCCTCACTGGGAGGGCATGAAAAGTCAGACCCAAAGAGCACTGCGGAGATTAGGCTCTGCAGGCAGAGTGACAATACCCTGGGAGCTTTTGATTGGCCAAGCACACTATTTAACTATGGAGGCTGCCCCAGGAAATTGTCTGGGCAACCAGAGACTTCTGGCCTGCTGTGACTACAGACCACACCTTAATTTCTGATCTCCAGTCTATGATTCCAGCCTGGTACCAGGAAGAGAAGCCCATGCTCCAGGCTTGGGTTAGGCCACTGCCCTCTGAACAGCGTCCTGAAATACCACTTGACAGGAATCATCCCAGCCCTCAAAGAAAACCCAGTCAAGGACATGGGGGTCCTCCCTGCACTTCCAAGTACATGTACAGTTACATGCAATGGAGATATGCCACCCCCACACTGGGACTTTGATTCCTCCACCGACCTGCAACCTGGGGCGAAGGTCCTTTATGGACAGATGTATGAAAAGTCCATGCCAGAACAGGCTGCCCTATATTCATATACCCAGGGAAACCTGGCCCAAGGGCTTCATGGGGTGTTCTACCTCCCCATCAATAGCTATGGCCTTTTCAATAAACTATCGTATCAATCCCTAAACAGGGTGATTGTCCAAAACTGGTATCTCATGCCCTAATCTTGGACTTACAGAACAGTGTGCAGTCTGGAAGAGTTTTCATCAAACTGGACCTGAAGTGGGCTTATAGTCTAATGTGCATAAGGGCAGGAGACAAATGGAAGACTGTTTTGAACCTGCTTTGGGTACTTTGAATATTTAGTTACGCCATTATATCTGACCAATGCTCCCACTACCGTTCAACACTTTCTGAACAATGTATTTAGAGAAATCCTGTACCAATATGTAGTCATCTATCTCAGAGAGTCCTGAGCAGCACTGTTATCACATTCAATCAATCCTGGAAAGACCTTGGAAGCATGGCTTGTAGCGAAATCAGAAAATTGTACCTTGGACCAATCCTCTATAGAATTTTTTGGTTATATTCTTTCCGTAGAGGACATGAAGATGGACCCCAAAGGTGGAAGCCATGTGCACCTAGGCGGTGGTCAGGTTCCCCTGGGAGTTACAGTGCTTCCTGGACTTTGTGAATTTTTATGATTGTTTTATTCCAGGCTTCTTAGGGCAAGCAGCCCACATGACAAATCTTCTCCCTTCATCCCAAACTGGCCCTGCCAGCAACCTCCCTGAACCCAGCAGTCACCAAGTGGATTAAATGAATTAATCATATCTAGGAGGAGTTTAAGGATCACCGTGAAGGCACAAAAATGGACTACAAGTGGTACACAGATCAATACCAGAAAATCCCAGTTCTCATGGTGGGCCAAAACATCTGGTTGGCAGCAAAACATCTTTGTATAAACAGGCCATCCCGCAAGCTACCAGTTCCTCAGATCATTCTGGATTTGTCAGCAAATCAGCTCCACCACATCAAATTCAGCTCCCTTGATTCCTTATAAGGGCAAATCATGTCAAATCAGTTCAATTTCCTTCCTTGATAAATGGTTTGGTGGATGGGGGGAGTGTGGTGAACATAACATACATGGACTTCACAAAGGTTTTTGACACAGTCCCACATGACATTCTGATAAGTAAGCTGGAGAAATATGGGCTCCGTGGAACTACTGTTAAGTAGATACAGAATTGGTTAAACAACCACAAAAAGAGAGTAACTATTAATGGAATGGTGTCAGATTGGAGGGAGGTTCCAATTAGAGTTCCACAGAGATCTGTTCTGGGTCCAGTGTTATTTAACATATTTATTAATTACCTAGATGTGGGAAGAGAGCATACTGATCAAATTTGCAGATGACATGAAGCTAGAGGTTTTGCCAACACTCTGGAGAATAAAGCTAAAATTCAGAGAAGAACTGGGCTATAGACAACAAAATGAAGTTTAACAAAGACAAATATAAGGTGCAACATTTAGGGAAGAAAAACCAAGTGCACAAATACAGAATTGGGGGAAACTGGCTTGGAAGCAGCATTGTTGAAAAGATCTAAGAGTTGGGGTGGATCACAGCTCAACATGAGTCAGCAAGCTGATGCTGTTAAAAAAAAAAGCAAATGCAATTTTAGGTTACATTTGCAGAGGCATGGCATGCAAATCACAGGTGGTGATAGTACTGCTCTACTTGGCACTGATTAGGCCTCAGCTGGAGTACTGTATCTAGCTTTGGTCACCAATGTATAGAAAGGATATAGAGAAACTGAAAAGAATCCAGAGGAAAGTAACAAAGATGATTAAAGGCATGGAATGTAAGCCATATGAGCGCAGGCTGAAGGAACTGGATATGTTTAGTTTGGAAAAGAGGAGATTATGGGGGGGATATGATGATGGTCTTCAAATACTTAAAATGGTTGCCATAACAAAGATGGAGAAAAGTTGTTCTCTTTTGCCACAAAGGGAAGGACAAGAGGCAATGGGTTCAAAACTACAGCATACCAAATTTAGATTAAACTTCAGTAAAAATTTCTTAACTGTAAGTACAATAGGACAATGGAACAGACTGTCTAGAGAGATTGTAGATATGCCTTCACTTCACTGGAGAGCCAGCTGTCTTGGATGGTTTAGACACAACAAATCCAGCATCCTTGGCAGAGGGTTAGATTAGATGACTCTTGTGGTCCCTTCTAACCCTATGATTCTACATCCTATTTTCAATATATCCCTCCTAAAGCCTTAGATGGAGGACCCCTTTTGTGATCAGTCCCAACAGCCATCCACACCTCTGCAGGTGCATGGACGTGAGGAATATATCATCCACGGTATCCTCAATTCTAAACTGCAGAAAGGATGACTACAGTACAGACCTGTTTACATGTGAATCTGCTTAATGTGCAGTAGCACCATGCCTCCCAGTGCTACCTATTTAACATGTGAGACTCATTAACATGCATTACAGGAACTTGCTATGTAGTGCACAGATTTGCTCACTAACTCATTGACATAGAAATCAACAGGACATGTGGAGTGGAAACATTTGGTAGGCCTACTGGCGTTTCCTCTTCCTTTTGATCGCCGATATTGGTAAAGATGTACCACTCATGCTTAGTCATTGTCACACTAGAGAGATATATTTGCTCAGGAATTCTGAAAGGAATGCCACTAAGAGGGTCAATTCTTCAAGACCAAGTGACAAAATTTGGAAATTTAACAGGGGGATGAATCATTCCAAGCCAGCAAGAGGTTTATAGGTCATTTTAAAAAGTGTCATGCCATAGCGCAGGTATCGATTTCTGGAGAAAGCTGATCAGCCGATGAATCAGCCACAAGCGTATTTCCTGCCGAGTTAAAATCCTGCAGTATTTAGGACACTGTGAATGCGTATGAAATCTTAGATAATTATACATGTACTGTATATATAGATATCTTAATATATTCCAGCATGGCCCTCTTAACCATTAACGCACAGTCATGACAGCTTGACTCATGACATCCGTGTGCAAACAGGTCTGTACTATATTACCTCACTGATTGGGAGGGCTATGGTTCTGAAGACCGCTCCTGGAAACCGCCTGCCCCCATGTCCACGCCCAAGGATTAAACAATGCCCAATCCAGAGTAAGGGCATCCCTGAAGTGTGGGCAGTAACATGAAGAATCACAGGATTAGAACCAGGGTCTGTGGAGCCTGAGACAGCAGACATTCCAGGAGGGCATGGAGGACCATCTCCAAAGGCTACTGTGATGATTACTTGCTGTAGGAAATACTGCTCAGGATCTAACACCCTGCAGCCTTCTGATTGGCCAAACACTCTTATTTAACTCTGCAGGGTGCCACAGGAAGTTGCCTGGGCAATCAGAGACTTCTAGTCTGCTGTGACTTGATACCTCACCTTGCTTTATGATCTCCAATCTCTCACCTCTGACTGACTCTGGAATTGGAATTAATTAAAAATAGGTACTTCAAAAAATCTATCACTCAGAGTCAGTACCCCTACTAATCTTTATAACAGAACACAGACTTATCAGACTTCTCATACAGCTAAATCCCACTGATATCTCATGCGTAGGTTACAGTTGTGATGGGTTCCCCCCAGGGTGCCACTTGGAACTGGGATACCACTGAGCCAGCCTGTCCCACTTTCCTGGGTTCCCCTTACTCTGTGCTGCCGTGACAAGCTCTCAAGAGGCCTTCCAGCACACACCCAGCTGCAGCTGTATTCACACAGATGTGAAGATCAGCTATGCCCAGGAGAGCTCATCTAAGAAATTTCCCACCCTCTCTGGAGAGTAAAGCCAATATTGTGTCATCCTGTGCTGCACAGAGAACTATACAACATAAGTTCATAAAATTCACCCTCTCCCTCAATGTGGAGAGATATGCAACAGCTTTCTGCCTCAAGTAGGAGTTCCACACTGGTTTTAGAAATGGAAGAAACCAAGTTTATCAATTACAAAAGATAGATTTTAAATGGTTATAAGTGATATCAAAGTGATCAAAACAAATTACCTTCGTAAATAAACAAAAACTGGAAATTGAGTGAAACTGACTAGATAGGTAAGATATAAATTAGTAGATTCTCACCCTGAGTGATAAACAGGTTGGCAGATTCTTAAGGCACATGTTGCCTTGGGTTTCCCAGGTTTTCATGCACAGGCTAAAAATCCTTCTAGCCTGGGACCATCACTTCCCACAGTTCAGTCTTTGTTCCTCTGATATTCACCGGCGTGTTGTTGTAGGGATAGTGAGCCCCCACCCCATCTACGTCATTCTCACCCTTTTATTTCTGCCTGCAGTACCAAACACTGACTTCTATCCAGAAAGTCCTCATTTTCTCTATTACAATGCAGGGTCAGAACAACAATAATGGTACAATAAACACCCACCCTTCCATTTTTACCCCAGCTATTTTTTATTGCCAACTATTTAGCCTATTTAACCTCGAACAGGGCTTAAAATCTTCAAGCTGTTATAGCTCAGTTCAGGCAGCTGTCATGGTACCACCCACTATTAAATACTCTTTTTTTTCTAACACACATTTTATTCATTATTTAATGAACATTATGAATAGATTACATGCATCACTGTAGAACTTAGGGCCTCCATTCTCAAAACTAGCTTTCCATAACAGGCTAAATTTCCATTTCTTTGATAGAGCTAATCCCCTTGAAAAAATGGTGTTGAGAAACATGAACCTAAATATCTGACTTCATATCATGGTGAAAATGGAAAACTTTAATCCAATTTTCATAATTATATATTAATTACAAAATGAAATCAAAGGAAACTACAGCAAGATGACAATTAACATGTTTCATTTGTACGACATTTGAAACACCCTCTTGAGCAAACACAAGGCTTCCATGATTTTAGATTATATTATTTGTCACAATCAGTAACTTTGCCAAGCAGGAGAAGCAGCAGCAGTAGCATATGCCAGAACTAGAAATACTGCCTCAGCAAGCAATCCCTACCACAGCAGGTGGGAACACAAGCTATGAGAAAGTTCCCTGGTCCAAAAATAAAATGCCAAATGATTTCCCCAGTGCTGGAAAAGAAGATAACAGTTATTTGATTCCTTCTTGCAAACATTTGAATACAGGAAGCAGGAAATTCCTAAAACCTGCTCAATAAAAAGGGCAGAGCTGTTGGCGTGGTTTTATAACGATTCTAGATATATAATTGCCTACTATTTTTCTTGAAACCAACAATATAAAGAGAAAAAAAGACCTGAGCACACAATAACATCTCTCATCTCTTGTGTGTGTTTCCAGTTTGTGTTCCCTTTGTTTCAAAAAGTATAAGGTAGTAATTTAGCCATTTTAGTTAACACCTTTATAAATCATTACTTTACAAAAATCAATTGTATTTCTTGATTTGCATAATTTGTTAAGAAAAACAAGAAGTCTGCATCTAAAATAATCCTGTTACTAAACAAGTAGTTCAGCCCTCGTATATAAGAATGAGAAAGATATCTCAAGTGCTAGACTCAATCCCTCCCCCCATCATGTTCTATTGTTTATCATCACTGTGACACTCTAAACCTCAGGAGAGCACCCTGTGGTCCCATATTCCTCATTTATATAGAATTGTGATCTTGCATATAAAGCATGCCATGTAAGATATCCGAGGAAAGGCTATGATCTGATGAAAGTCACTATTCTATCTAAATATATATATCATTAGGGCATATGAAGTTATGAGATTGTGTTGTATAGCTGTCAGAAAAACATGCTGTAAATTGGGAAATCAGCCAAATATTAGTTCACCAGAGACAACAGCAAAGAAAGTAACCAATGCCCAGGCGGGTGCCAAACAACCATCAACAGCCATTGTCCAGCAAGAGAGTTACAATTCAATCACTCACCTGCATAAGGTCACATCAAGGGAATTGCTCAACTTTGCCAGGGACTTTTTTATATTTAACCGTTACTCTACAAACTATAAGTAAAGTTGGGTGACATTTTTCAGATGAAACTTTTTCTTACCAGAAAACCCAGACTTGGATGAGCCAAAGCATTTAGCAAATTCATGTCACTTTTGCTTCAGTCCAAATGAAACAAAGGCAAAAATTTGGACGTTAAAATGAAATATTTTGACATTAACAAAACTTCTTGTTATGAAATTTCAAGCTAGAATCACACAACCACACCGGAGACGATGCAGTCCAACTGATTCCTTTAGCCTAGTGGTTAGAGCTCTCACCCAACATACAGGAGACTCAGATTTGAATTCATACTCTAGAATAGGGATTTGAATACAGATCTCATCCAGCCCAGTTGAGTGGTCTTGCCACTCAGCTAGAGGCTGTTCTGTTGTTAGGCTCTCCTGTGAAGTTGTTCCACTTTGTATAAATAATTAAATAAGCATTGGGCCAGAAAGAGTGAGAATGTCTCTACAGCCTGGTGGTTGGAACAGGCACCTGGGAGGACAGCTGGGGACACCCAGGATCCAGTCCCTGCTCCAAAGAATAATTAATTTTTTATACAAAGTGAAACAGCTTCAGACTAAAAGATGGAAGACCCACCCCTTCTACTTCATATTTTCAGAACTGCCCGCAAAACGAAAAATCAGTTATTCACCCAGTTCTAACTCTAAATACAGTAAAAACAGTGAGGAGCCCTTGTGGCACCTTAGAGACTAACAGATTTATTTGGGCATAAGCTTTCATGGGCTCGAACCCACTTCATCAGATGCATGGAGTTGCTGATACACACCAACATGACTACCGCTCTGACTCCTATCTCTAAGTACAGTGTGGTTTTCAAAATAAATGACATTCAGGAGTAGTCTACAAGTTTCCAATAATTAAGCCCAACACAGCTTACAATGCAGAAGCCTGATACCATAAACCCTCAAGCACAGGAGGAAAGATTTAGTCCTGATCCTGCAAAGTAGGGAAATGACAGGAGCACTTGAGGAGCAGAATTAAACATTGGGTGGGTGCCTTAATTGTGTATTTCCATACTTTTAATGATTAGAGGTTCTTTACATTTAATCTTAACTCTCAATTTTCTGGATTTATATTGCTGAGTTTATTTGTTTGTTCTTTTAATAGCTATAAAAATTTTATAATTTAATTTAACCTTAAATTCCTAAAGGCATTCTTGACCTTAAACGTTTTGCCTCTGAAAAGGAAGAATATCTGATCCTTTTTTCTACTTCTATGACTATCAAGTGTTGCACAGACTACCCTCCACTCCCCCCCCCCTTACCCTCTCTGATTTTACTGAGACATACTGGATTCTGTTCTGGCACTTTGACAAATTCTCCTCACACTCCTCAATTCCTCATGGAGGAGAGAAATGGCTACGGACTTCAGTTTGTAGTAGGCTATTCAGGAATCCCTGTTCCTTTGCTGTCTCTCTCACAAAGTCAAGCCTCTTCCACTGGATCATCCTGAGTCATCGTGTGTGGGTTTACAGCCCTGGACTCTGACAATAAGTCAGAGATACTTCCCTTCGAATACCCCTAGTTCTAGTCAATGTCTGGTCTGTAATTTGGGAGTTCCTTAGACCTTTAAGGAAAAGATGCTTAGAATGTTATTTTTCTATTGCCTTGGAGATGTCATGATTTTACTATAGCATCCAGACAGGAATTCTTACATCACAAGAAGCTTCAGTTCCGATCCAGACTTGGAGATATTGGGAAAAGGAAAAGTGCTGCTCAGGAAAGAACATGAAAATATTCTAAACATAGTCTGGACATAACATAGACTGTGAATGGCTCGCCAATTACAAAAGCAGTTTCTCCTCTCTGGGTGTTCACACCCCCAGATCAGCTGCTGGAAGTGGGCCTCACTCCCCCTCCCCCCGATTGAATTTACCTTGCTTTTTTGCCTGCATATTTATACCTGCCTCTGGAGATTTCCACAACATTCATCTGATGAAGTGGGGTTTAGCCCATGAAAGCTCATGATTCCTAAGATCTGTTAGTCTATAAGGTGCTACAAGACTCTTTGTCATTTAAACATAAGAACATTCTCTGGGGGTATGTAACAGTGTGGCTTGCCCATGGGCTGGAGAGACGGGGGCTAAGACAGCCCTGATTACTAGATGAGCCTCTCAGGGTACCCTCTGACTCTGAACGGTGGGGTACAGATGTGGGGACCCACACGAAAGACCCCCTAGGCTTATAAGTACCAGCTTAGGTTAAAAACTTCCCCAAGGCACAAATCCTTTCCCTGTCTTTGGACAGTATTGCTGCCACCACAAAGTGATTTAGACAAAGATTCAGGCAAAGAACACTTGGAGTCCCTATTTCCCCAAAATATCCCCCTAAAACCCTTCATCCCTTTTCCTGGGGAGGCTTGATAATAATATACCAACCAATTGCCTTTTATATAAGTAAAGACCAGACCTTTTATCTTTAGAATACTAAAATCAATCAGGTTTAAGATTAGCAGCCATGTTAGTCTGTATCCGTAAATAAAACGAGGAAGACTTTGTAGCACCTTAGAGACTAACCAGTTTATTTCAGCATAAGCTTTCATGGGCTATAGCTCACTTCATCGGATGCACAGAATGGAACAGAAGTAAGATGTATTTATACACACAAAAAGAAAGAAAGAAAAAGTTGTACATTAGCATACCAATCAGGTTCTTAAAAGAAGAACATTATTATAAAGAAAAATGTAGAAGAAGCACCTCTGTTAAATCAGGATGAAAGGTAACTTTACAGTGTTATAAAAAGATTTAAAACAAAGAGGATTCCCCTCTAGGCTCAGCTTCAAAGTTACAAAAAACAAAACAAAACAAAAAAACAAAACCAGGAATAAAACTCCCTCTTAGCATAGGAGAAATTCACAAGCTAAAATAAAAGATAATCTAACACATTTCCTTGCCTTTACTTACAATTTCTGTAATTGTAGATGCATCATTTCAGGCATCTTTTTAGGAGCTGGTTTACTGTCTTGGTCTTTCTCTGTGTCCCGAGAGGGAACAAACAAAGAGAGCACAAACAATACCTCTCCTCAACATCTCCAGCAGATGCTATAACCCCTAGTAGCAATGCCTACTAGGAGTGCCTTTCCCCTTCCCCACCCCTTCTGCCCGTCGTACTCAAATGCTCTCAGCGGGCCTGGCTACAGAAGGCGTGTTGGCACCACTAATGCCTCAGTTCCTTCCAATCCCCAGAACAGAATACCAGGAAACTACAAAATTAGGACTCAGCACAAGTGGGGAAACAGGCAGGGAGTATGCATATTCAGAGTCCCTCTTGAAGAACTCTGGTTACAAGTAACTAACTTTCCATTCTTTTTTGCGTGTTCTCTGCATATCAATAAATGAAGGAGGGTGAAGAGCCTTAATTGAACAGTCATTCAAGTACCGCTCTGCTAAAACTGACATCAGATCTAGAGCCAGATCTAATGCATAATGTCTTGTGAAAGTGTGAATTGTATGCCCCATAACAGCCTTTCAAATTTATATATGAGGAATATGCTTATAGAATGGTGCAGATGCAGCCATTCCTCTAGTAGAATGACTTCTAAGACGACCCAGAAGAGAACACAAAGCTTCTCTATAAACTTTCTCCAATACAAAGCCTGACCCATCTAGATAGGGACTGTGCTGAAATGGCTTGATCCTTCAAAGTACCAGTGTCTGAGACAAATAACTTAAGAGGTGACCAGAAGATTGTAGTTCTATCTAGATAATATGCGAGCAGTCTTTTTGCAGTTAAAGAACATAATCTAGAATCCCCTTTATTTGTATGAAGTTTAGGGAAAAAACACAGGTAAGTTTATATTCTAACATGGAAATCTGAAGCTATCTTCAGAAGGAATTTAGGATGTAGTCTAAGCCCCACTTTGCCTATGAAAAGTAGTGTGGGGTGGGTGTCTGCCATCTATGCATGGAGCTCACCAATTATTCTAGCAGAAGTGATTTCTATTACAAAAGCTGACTTTACAAAAAGATGAAATAGAACAATTCTGCAATGTCTCAAATGGGGAAAACGTGAGTTAATACTACATTTAAATTCCATTTAGGTCACAAATGGGATGATAAAGATGCAATAAGCCTTTTAAGAAGTTCTTCACCAGTTTATGTGAAAAAATGGATATACCCTTAATATTAGCATGGAATGATGGAATAGCTGCTAGATCAGGGGTAGGCAACCTATGGCATGCGTGCCGAAGGCGGCACACAAGCTGATTTTCACTGGCACTCACACTGCCCGGGTCCTGGCCACCGGTCTTCTTAAACATTTTAAAAACCTTATTTACTTTACATACAACAATAGTTTAGTTATATATTACAGACTTATAGAAAGAGACCTTCTAAAATCGTTAAAATGTATTACTGGCACGCGAACTCTTAAATTAGAGTGAATAAATGAAGACTTGGCATACCACTTCTGAAAGGCCACCAATCTCTGTGCTAGATTAATTTTAATATAGGTTACTAGTGTAAAAGCCCATGGACACAGGCCAACAGTAACGGCCCCCCCACTCAGCCCCCCCGCTCGTTCTCCCCTCCCCTCCCCCCCACGGCCCCCCACTCGTTCAGCCTCCCCTCCCCTCCCCTGTTCTAGCCTGCTCTTGAGCAAAAGTGGGGACATTTTGTTTTGAATCTGGTGGCAAACAGATCTAATTCCAGAAACCCCCAATGGTCAAAAATATTTGCGATTACTGAATTTTGATGAGACTATTCATGCATCAGTGAAGAGTCTCCTGAGACTATCTGCAATCTCATTGTGTTCTCTTGCAACAGCTAAGGCAATTGGGTAAATGTTAAATAGAATGAACTAGTCTCAAAGTTTTATTGTTTTGGGACATAGCTGGATTGATCTTGTGCCCCCTTCTGTGTTCACATGATATACAGCAGCCATTTTTTTCAAGGCCATCTGTATAACTTCCATTGAATATCTGCAGAAGAAATGCCTTGAGAGCCAAATGATTCACTCTCAGTTTTAGTATATTTAAAGTTATGAAATCTCCCTCACCTCCCACCTCCGCATAACGGTAATGACACATGTTCAAACTTGTGTAGCTCTGATTAGGTAGAAATGGTCTAGCAGGCTTGTCTTAAACAAAAGGATATGTGTTTACCTCAATTTGCATATAAGCTGTAAACAGAGTCCTCAGACAGCGAGAGGGAGAAGAAAGAAGACAAAGAAATTTTACATTTCACCACACACAGGTAAAGAGTGTTATACCAATAGAATAAAAACCAGCAGCATCTTATTAAAGGGGACAAGGCAAAATGCAATATTTAGTGTGAATACAAAAAGAATTAAAATAAGCAATCAGTGTGTGAGAAAGATTCTTTGAAATTTCAAAGACCCTGAACCACAAGTCTGTGCAGATGTGCACAGCAACCAGTCTTGGGTGCGTCTGTGATGACTATTAACATAGGAGGAGGTGGGCTGAACAATACGTCCTTGAGGACATTCTGTGGATGTAACCACCACATTAGAGAAAACCGAATGTCACTCAGTATTGTATTTTTAGCATACTGGGCTTCAAATTCTTTAAAAGCCAATGTTGGAGTGACCTCCTAAAGAGCCTGGCATATGGAGTTACATATGTTATAGATGCCATGATGCCCAGTAACTTCAGAAAACATTATCCTTAGAAAGCATTGTAACATGAGTGGCACTATGGTAACCATTATTCTCAAAAATCTGTCTTGTGGGAGAAAAAAACCAGGTCTACATTGGGAGAGGGTGCGACCTAAGATACACAACTTCAGCTATTGGAACAGCATAGCTGAAGTTGACATATCTTAGGTCGACTTGCCAGCATTAGGATGCTGAGAAGTCGACCGCTGCGGCTCCCCTGTTGACTCCACCTCCACCTCTCTTGGCGATGGAGTTTCAGAGTCGGGGAGAGCGCTCAGGGATCAATTTATCATGTCTACACCAGAAGCGATAAAACAATCCCCGATAGATCGATCACTACCTGCTGATCCGACAAGGAGTGCAGATGTGGCCTCAGAGTCAAAATTGCCCTAATGTAGGGAATCCCAAGTCAAAATAAAGAGAGACTTTTCTTTGTTTACAATAAGATCCAAACTTGCAGGGAGCTGTTTATTTACCTGGCCCCCTTCCCAGCATGCCTCCTGTGGAGGTGGTACATTTTCCAGTTGCTTCCAGGAACTACAATACCCAGCAGTCCTTGCTGACTAAGGGAGAAGGGAGTTTCTTCCTACTCTGCTTGAGATTGGAAACCTGAACAGTGAGCAGTCTGGGGTTGCTTGACAAACTATCCAGTGCCGTGCCCAAGCTTGTTCCTCTCCCTAAATACCCATGTCACATAACCCAAGGGAGGATCCCAGGGTAAAACTCTAAAGAGAGATAGTGCTGACCATAGAGGTTTTCATGTTTCATCACCACCTTGTTTATACCCCAGTACACAGTGCAGGATTCCAGAATTAAGACCCTGTTAAATAAACTGGTTTTTTCCTACTGACAATCACTAAAGGTCCCCCTCTCCCTGGGTTATTTTAGTGTTGGTGATGCAAAATACTTTGCAAAAAGGTCTGTGGATGCAGCTCTGGCAATACTTGTCCTTGTCTTCCCTTGAAACGTTTCCCTCTGATTTTGTACCTGATATGACATCCCTGGGTGCAATCCAGACCAGTTGAGTGGCTGTGTCATCACCTGCCCTACAACCTTGAGTGTCATGCTCCAGTTGGGACTCAGAGCATGACAAGGGGCAACCAGGTAGGAAGCCTTGCCCAGCATCTTCCTCTTGTAGTATGCTCTACTGACTCTTTCTTCCATCTTTGTTTTGGCTGTGAGCGCCATGTAAGATTGTAACTATGAACAATGCAGGAAGCCACTTGACTGTATTTATTCTTATATATACTGATTTTTCTATTATTTCAATTATATTTATGTTAACTGAAGCTCAGTTTCCGTGTTTGCTTCACCAATCTCATTTTCTTAATTAACTCTAAGCAGTCACCTGAATAAAGAACCTGTTCTTTGTGACGGGTGCACTTTACATCCTAAATTAATCCCAGGCTACACCTTAGTGAGAGCAATTGCCATAGTTTGGAGAAGGCAGAAGACAGATTGGAGGGGATCCAAGACAGAGCTGGAGGAAAGAAATTTGAACTAGATCTCAACCACTTCCTCAAAAAAGCTTTTTGCTATAATGTTTTTCCCTGCAGAGAGGAACTTCACTGTAGAGGGAATTGCAATGTACACACGGCAATGCAATGAAAGCACTTAAATTCTACTGTTCCTGTCTGTTGACAGAGACTTTAAATATCAATTTACCATGCTTCAAATCCTGCCATCCTTACTTAGGCAATATTCCTATTGAGGTCATAGGCTGCCAGCCCCTGGTTGCTTCTGTGGAAGAGTCAGAGGACGTGGAAAAGGAGTTAAAGTTGCTTCAGGGAAAAAAATACTTTTTTTCCATCCACTTCCCATGCATCAGTTGCTGTTCTGGGTATGAGTGCATGCTGCTTAAAATGTGTCTGCTGCCCCTCATTCACAGAAACTGACAAAAGGGGGGAAAAGGTGGCTTTACATGAGGGGGCACCTCAGTTTCCCTTGCAGTTAGCCACAGGAAGGCACTGTTTTTTCCCCGTCAATTTGATTCTCTCCAAACTGCACAGTGTATTTGGGGTTAGGTGTTGGGGGAAGGGACAGCATATGGGCCACAAGCAATGCAATCTGTTCTTGTTAATACAGGATTTTTAGTTCTTACAATTAAGGAAGTTAGCTAATGAATTTACCAAATCGCTGGCAATTATTTCTCAAGAATGAGAGAGGTATCAGACTTTGAAATAATCCAAAACTAGAGCTAGTCAAACTATTCATTATGAATCTCCATTGAAAATATGTAGGTGAATTGTTCAGTCTGCTCATGTATCTGTTTTTATAAGTATTTATTTATGGCTAAATTGTAAATTTGCATACCTACATTGTCCCAGACGTATCCCAGGGATTAAATTGTGACTCGGTCAAAATTCCTCTTCTGTTTCCCCTCTTGTTCTGGGGGAACAGTAAGTTACCTTACCCCTTTTCATGGAGTACCTTGCTCTCCCCGGTGCCTCCAACCAGCCACTCTGGCTGGTAAGCAAGGGCAAAGCCAGGGGTCTTCCCACACTCTGACCACTCACTCAGAGGGGAGCATCCGGTTAGATATCCTTGTCACTGCAAGATAAAAATCTGAGTAGAATTGAGCAGGAGAGCAAAGGAGGTTTTTACTTCCTTGTTATTCACCTGCATAGCCTATTAAGGACTATGACAATCTAGCTGTAAATAATTTGGATAAACAAGTTTCACTCATTTGCACTGTTGTTGTAGCCGTGTTGGTCCCAGGATATTACAGAGACAAGGTGGGTGAGGTAATATCTTTTATTGGAGCAACTTCTGTTGATGAAAGAGACAAGCTTGTGAGCTACACAGAGTTCTCCCACAGGTCTGAATCACTCTGAATAACTTTTCAGACCTGAAAAGGAGCTCTGTGTAGTTCACAAGCTTGTCTTTTTCATCAACAAAAGTTGGTCCAATAAAAGATATTACCTCACCCACCTTGTCTCTCTAAGTTGGAGTGAGTCAGTTGTTTGCAAATGGTTTTGTCTTCCTTAGTATTTCGTTTATCACCTCTGTGTTGTGTTTGCTTTTGAATACATTTTGGTGTATTTCCCCCCCAAATTTTCAAGCTTTCCTTGTGTTAGTTGGTGAACAATCTGAGTCTGCTCCATTTTTGCTCTGCATTTGGATGCAAATTTATTCTCAAGCTTTGCACATGTCTATAGCTCTTGGTAGAGTTTGTGTGATCTCTCTGAGCATTGTCATTCAGCTCCTGCATCTTTTGTCCCTATCATTAATCTCTCACCAATAAGTTCATCTTTAAGATTCGATGCACGAGTCAGACATTTTGTGAAGTTTGGCAATATGCTGATCTATTGTTTCTACAGAGTTCTGATATACTGTAGAAAAGATTCCTTTTATGTGACTTTTTGTGCGTAAAAAATGCGTTTGGAGCACTTTTGGGACTTTACATGCAGTCTGTTGCTGACATTGGAGCATGCAGTAGCATTTGCCCATTACAGTTAGTAGTGAGGTTTCTCTGCACAGCTGCTCTCGGGGGTGGGGGTGGGGTGGCGGCGGGGGTGGGGGAATCAGACCCCACTGCCGGAAGCTCCATG
Source organism: Sternotherus odoratus (assembly GCA_032164245.1). NCBI lineage: Eukaryota > Metazoa > Chordata > Testudines > Kinosternidae > Sternotherus > Sternotherus odoratus. The sequence goes on along the minus strand of JAVMKO010000007.1, from coordinate 76,155,310 downwards.
GCTGCTGCCAGCTCCCAGTGGCTGTGCAGGGGAAAAGGAAGTCATGTCCCTCTCCCAGCAGCACAGGGGAAATCAGACCCACCTCCACCTCTGGGAATTTTCCCCAGATGCAGGAAGCTCTACATCTGCTTGCTTCAGAGCCCATCTCTGAAGGCAGTGCAGATGTGAGCATGTCAATTCCACAACTTCTCCATCCCCATATCAGCTTTGTGACCCTCACAACCCCCTTTTGGTTGGGACCCCACAGTTACAACACCATGAAATTTCAGATGTAAACATCTGAAAACATGAAATTGACCAATTTAAAAACTCTCTGGCCATAACATTTGTCATAAGTATAAAGTAGCTTAAAATTACTGTTTTACCTTTAAAGGGTTAACCTAAAGCAACCCAGAGAGGGAGATAACGTAATCAACGGGGAACAAAGAAAAAGGCTTTTACTTTCATTTTCACCTGCGTCTTTCATTCTCCCCTTGGCTCGCTCGGAAGTCTGTCTGTGCGTCCCCCTGGCTATGGGAGGAATCGCACTTATTTTTCTATTCTATATTTCTATAATCTTCTAAGAAAACCAAGGCCAGCAGTAAGTGATTTAAAATCTTAAACTGTATCGTTTAATAATTAATCCATGGTGTTCTTTGCTGTTAAATTAGCAGAGGGAAAAATTCCAAGGGAGGGGGTCAATGAGGGCTGTGTGATGCAAGGAGTTTTTATTCTCTATTAATTTCTGTATCAGGGATCTGTACTACTTCTTTTCCTTTTATTAAAATTGTTCTTTTAAGATTCTGTCTGTTTGTTTCCATTAAATTAATCCTGGTTTGGATCAGGCACGTCTCACAGCAAGTGAGGGTTTGTGGTCTTTGTTCTCAAATCTCTCCCAGGAAAAGGGGGAGGATTTGGGGGGTGTTATAATAGGGGTTCCAATTTACCCTAACCCTGGTTTTGGGGGCTCACATTGGTGGTGGCAGCATTTTCCAAGTCCCAACTGGGGAAGTTTGGGTTTTGGGGAAAAAGTTTTAACCTAAGATGGTAAAATAAGCTTGGGTGATTATTTTTCTTTCATGCGGGGTCCCCACTTCTTTACCCTAAAGTTCAGAGTGGGAAAATAAACCTTAACAACATTGATCAAAATAGACTGTGAATTTGGGAAATAGTAGAAGCACCATAACTTGAGTAATTTTAAGCTGCTTTGGACAGACCTCTCAAGTATTGTATGAACAGAGTGACTGAAAAGGTGATCAATGTCTTTTCTACCTCTAATTTGTATTCTTCTACAGACTGAGAGATGTGAGGCAAGCCAGGCAAAGTAGTAAAACAAACAAGCTTTAGAGCATCTTTAGGCTAGATTCACAACTAGGTTTTGAAATGCTTAACTGTCTCAACATTTGGTAGAAAAGCAAAATCAAAAACATTCCAGACACACATTGACAGGATTCTCTTCTTTACGGGCTAATGTATGTGCAATGACATTCTGAAGCCAATGAAACAAGAGAGACTACAGATGAAGCTGAAATCCTAGAATCACAAAAGCCTACTTCTAGTAAAAAGATAATGACCTAAAAGGATAAATGCCATTTTCTCCTCTCACTGAGATGATAATCCTCCTCTTAAATCTCATTTAATTAACTGGAGGAACTTTTTGTTATGCATTTGCAGACCCTTATTACACAATAAAATATTTGCTCTGAGAGTGACATTTGGAAGCCTGTGGGTAACCCTGATAACTCCAGTTCAATCAAATTGACAAGAGTAGAAGTTGCGGAAAGTCTCCTGTCAGCATCAGTGGATAGACAAAACCTTTGGCTGTACCCAACAAATATAATGAAATGCTTTCCCAAAGCAATTCTTGTTAAAACAGAACATTTTATTTATAAAATATTTTCTTTTCCACAAGGGAAACAAAAACAGCAACTACATTTTCCCTTTAAAATAATGTCTTAAAGGTCACCGCTTATGTTGATTCTTTTAATTCATTACTTAAATAGTGTTTCGTGTGCCCAGTTAGAAGAAAATTAATAGCTGCAAGATGGTAGGATTTACATGCTGTTCACATCACAGGATATGCTAGGATTTTACAATAATAGGAAGAATAATGGAGACCATTCTCCAGGGCAAAAATTTTGTGAATATCTCAATATAATAGTAACGTTCACAAAGTTTGCAAAATTTCACTTTCGCAAAGTCTAAATGACAGATGTTTTTGTACCGAAGCAGGATCATAGTTTGAATGAAAGCTGACACACTTTTGCTCTAAAACAGTTCTATTTGCATGAGAAATAGAAATTCTTCAGATCTTTCCCCAAAATTTGGTCAAATCTCATTAAACTAATTATAGAGAAAGTCAAATTTCAAGATTTAAAGTTATAGTGGCTCTTTCACACAGCCTTAGAATTTCTGCATGTCCTCGTTCAATCAAATAGTGGCAATAGCCTGTTTTGTTGACTTCCCAGACGAGCTACATTAAACTGGTTATGAAATTAATAGATACTGCACACTAACCAGAAGGGATACCAAACACCTGCCTCTTTCCTCTATGAATATATTCATTCAGGTTTATTCCCTTAAAATTTAAATGGCAACATTATAGAAAGAAAGGAAGTTGTTTATCTGAGGAGGGAAAAGTAATTAAAACTTAAGAGTGAACATCTAGGAAATGTGTCTGCCTTCATTTGTTCTGATGATATGACTTCTGGTGTGCAGAAAGCTTTCCCTTCTACATGTCCATTTACTAGGTGGTCCCTTAAATGTACTGGGCTGACTAAAGAAAAGGGCACATTCTGAAGCCACACATACATGCGCTATATTAGAAAGTCAGCTATCCTCCATCCCTGACAGGCAAAATCACTGATGCAGAGGTCTCTAAATACTGCATGTTACCATTGTTCTACTACTGTCTTTAAAAAAAGATATGGGTGTGGAAGATATCCTGTATTTCATTAGTAGTCTTGAATATTATGAGTCAGATACAGGAGGGATAAAGCCAAAAATAAACAAACAAAAAAATAAAGGGCGAGAAAGTAAAGCATGCCCCATCATCCAAACACATATGTACAGTATTGGCATATCATCCCTGTTCACTTAGAAGTATTTATTGTGCAATGCTGTAAAAAGCATTATCAACTCCCATGCTGCCTAAAGTGCTGGGCGCATCATAAATATTTGCAGATTAAGTCTAATCTGTACATTTGTCTGTTCACAAAGTTATGCATGTACTGAACAGATCACTTTACTTGCGAGTTCACATTATTTTTTCCCCCTTGTTGACCTGTACTTCTCCTGGGAACATACCAGCTGACTGTTTCATGGACGCTCAGGAAACTTCCCATACTTTTGAATATTAATGCACATAAATTCTTTCTGGAAAAAGTTCTTATTCAAAAGAACTTTTAGAACTACCAAAATAATTTTAGCTCTGTACAACTTAGATAGCACTAAGTAAGAGAATTGGAGAAGGTCAACAGAGGTCTTATCACAGGTGCTTTCACAATGGTAAAGTTACTTTGTTCCATATGCCAACAAAAAATACACAAGATGATGGCAAAACATTAAGGATGAGAACACATATGAAAACAAATAGAAAGGTGAAAATAAAGGTTCCTACTTACACTTTTACTCCTGACATGTAGGGTATTGGTGTTCTTGTTCATGATGAGATTACTAAATCTGAGGAGTTCTATGTGTTTCAAAACTCCTGCCCATTCAACTGCCAGTTGATATACTGAAAGAAAATGAAAGGAACAATTAATTTATTCAGTTAATATTGAGGTCTATGCATTACAGGAATTCCTTGCTTAATGTTGTAGTTATGATCCTGAAAAATGCAACTTTAAGCAAAATGATGTTAAGAGAATCCAATTTCCCCATAAGAATTAATGTAAACGATGGGTTAGGTTCCAGGGGGAAAAATTCACCAGATATTTTATTATATTATATATATATATATATATATACACACACACAGTATAAGTTTTAAACAAACATTTTAATACTGGTACACAGCCGGTGATGATTATGAGGCTTGGTTGAGGTGGTGAAGTCAGAGGGTGGGATATTTCCCAGGGGAAGCCTTACTGCTAAATGATGAACTAGCAATTGGCTAAGCCCACAAGGGTTAACTCATTGTTAATGTAGCCTTACACTCTACAAGGCAGCATGAATGGAGGGAGGGGAGACAGCATAGCAGACAGACACACACACCCTGTGAGTGCAAGTACGCTGACCCCACTCTTAAATACAGTATCTTTTTAAGTACATCAGCAAGCTGAGACAGGAGCTGCTGCCAGAAGCTCCTTCCATCCTGAGCTCTTTGGTGTGTGTCCCCTGCTCTGTGGAAGATGGGGTAAGCAGGGGGCAGGAGCATGGGGGAGGCGGACACCCAGACATTAGACCCCCTCTCCCTTCTGCCCGCACAGCAAGCAGGAGGCTCATGGGAGCAGCTCCACGGCAGAAGGCAGGAGCAGCACATGGCAGTGGGGGGAGGGACATTTGAACTACCAGCAATTGATAGGGGTGCTGTGCAGCTGCTGCACAGAGAACTTAGGGGAGCAGGAAGCTGACAGTCCACCCTGGTTCCAAGCCCCCACCAGCTAGCTCCAATGGGCTGCTCTTCCTGTAAGCAGTGGACAATGCAGGCATCTGCCAAATGATGTTATAAGGGAGCATTGTACAACTTAAAACGAGCATGTTCCCTAGTTGATCAGCAACGTAACAATGAAACAAGGTTAACCTGGATGACTAAGTGAAGAGTTACTGTATTTTACAACACCTACTACTGTGAAGCACATAGCACAATAAAATAAAAGGCATCTCTAGCTGTACAGTCTAACAAAGTGGTTCTTTCAAGAAGTAGCAAACCACAACCACGTGTCTTTAAAGAAACATGTACATCCATTAAAACTGTACATTTTGAAGTAAATAATAAGGGCATAGCAAGAGAAAAGTTTATAGCAGATTACAGATTTCTCAAATTACTTATTGCCACCAAGATTTAACTTGATATGGATTATTTGTTTAAACATCATAGCGTTTGTTTGGTATCTTTAGGCAATATCTTTCAGAACAGCCTGAGTTTGGGAGAAATCTGCTAGGTTATTTGCTAGTCAGACCAGCAGACACACTAAATCTATAGGGGAAAAGTTGTGGGTTCAATTTTAAAATTCTGGTGCCCAAAGATGTTTAAATTAGTACTTGTCAACTTTTGTGTAGGCATCTAAACTTGAAAAATTGTTCTTTTAATTACTGTTATTTTATTAAGAATCATACTCTCTAGCAAGTAATAATGAAGTGCCATCTAGTGCTTCAATTGGCAGTATCTGCACTTTATCAGCCTCAATACAAGTGTTCCATGTGTGGCAGTTGTAAAAGAGGATTAGAACAATTAAAGGGAAATATGTATGTCCCCAAATGAGGTATGTGACATATTTATAATCTCTCACTGACTGTTTTCAGTGCACTAATACTCACATTTCCAATGGAAAAATTCTACCCTTTATCCATACAGGTGACAGGATTTTCATGGGGGGAGGGAGGGAAGGGGAAGGAAATCAAGAAATGCATGCACAAGTCTGGGCTCACACAAGGGATGGCCAAGTTGAGGCCATACTAAAAATCAATCCCAAGCCATTTTTGAGGACTTCCTGAATATTTATCAGCAGAAATAACTAACAGTGTCACTATGCATTTACACGTTCATATAAGCTTTACACACACAGATGTTTGTGGTTCTAAACTCATACATGCTTGTCTTAAGAAAATTATAATTCACACGTAATTATGAATATTGGTGTATCAACAAAAGGGCAAGTCTCTGCAAATATCCAGTATGTACCTATACATGTTTTGTGAAAAAGTTAGTTTTTGATGACAGGCACTTTATAGCCTGTAAAAAGTTTCTTTCTTAACAATATGTTTTCTATTTAGTATAGTTACAGGGGGAAAATCTTCATTACATAATCGATTCCAGTTGTATTTTTTTAATATATTTAAACAATTAGGTAGGCGAGTGGTATATGTAGACTATATTCACACTGACAGAAAAGAAAAACTAGAAGTAATTTCTGTTTTCCAGTTCAGAATCAGCGTGCCAGCTTTTATGCTGTAGCTACATTTTAAAATGGCGATCCATTATTTGTTTCAGCATCAAAGAGATTTGCAGCCTAACACAGATGCATGCTCAAACATGCAAATATCCTGAAGTCTATGTACCTAATCCACAGGTAGAATGGATATTTTAATATGTGGTCTGACAGCTACTCAAACAGTTTTTGTTGTTGAATGGCTGTTATTTAAGCATTCTATGTGACATGTAAAGAAGTTCTTCCACCTTCCTTACATGGAACTGAAATTTTCATCTTTTGAATAATATCACTATGTGCCACAGCCCAGACCAGACCCCCAGCTATTGGTATCTGAGAAATCCTCCACCGTGTAGCATGTTACACATTTTGCAGTCATTACATGCATGACAAAGAATAAAGATGTGACACTTCAATGCCATGGTAGGCTGTGCAGATGGAAAACATACTGTCTGGCCTCACACTTGTCTAGCCAAAGACAATGGAGGGGTTTGTTTTAACAAAAGCACCTGGGCTTACTTTCAGAGAGGTAGCCATGTTTGTTACTTCTGCAATTCCAGACTAAGCGTCCTGTGGCACCTTAAAGACTAACTAAAGTATTGAAGCATAAGATTTGGTGGGCTAATACCCACTTCGTCGGACTCACTTTGTTGCTAAAGAAAATAACTCAGTAGTCACAGTAGTTACTGGCAGACAGGCTAGCAAAGGTTTGGTTAAATCTTATTCTAAATCCTGCTATGCCTCCTTTGAGCTAGGTAAAACAAAGTAAAGCATACATGGTCTCTGTCAGGACTAAGGCTCTCAGTGGCACCTGCTCGGTACTTTGAGTCAGCAAGGCTGCCTGATGCAACACCCTGGCTGGCTGGCTGAGGAAGCCAGCAGGCCACTTAAACCTAACAGCAGCAGCTCACTGGCTGTTCAACACACATGCACATGGCCATGGACTCTCTGCCTCCCTGGGTTTGTCTCTCCAAGTCCTGATCCTCCACTGCTCCAGCCCAGATCCTGCCCTGCACCCGACTATGTTCCCATCCTGTTCTAGTCTTGCTCCCACCTCACAACCAAGCCCTGCTCCTGCCTTTCCTTACTCCTGGTAACCCAATTTTAACCCATATTGACTGGGTACATGTCACCTCAAGATGAGATGCGGAGATAAAGCTTCTTGCACCTTAGGCTTTGGTTACACTTACAGGATTATAGAGCTTTTGGTTATAGCGCGTCCCATATACAGCAATAGGTATTGTGCTATAGCATGTGCGCACTTAGACCCAGCAGCGCTAGAGCATGGTCACATTTGTGGTGCTTCAGGCGGCATTAGGACCAGCGCAATAGGGCAGGTATCCCACAGAGCACCTCGTCCCAATCTGGCGCAATGCCTTGTGGGAAGGGGGGGCATCACTTGCGGCCATTCTGCATCCTGTTCCAACTCCCCGTGATGCTTTGTGTCATATCCCAGCAATCCCTGTGTTTCCGTCCACCTCAGGTGCCATCTTTCAACGGTTTCAGCAAGGCACGTGCGCTCCGTTGTCCGTTTTCCTTTGCCATAATGGATCACGAACTGCTGAGGAGCATGCCAGCAAGTGTCACCAGCATAACTCTCTGCGCAGCGGAGTTCATTCTTGACATGGAAGGTGACAGTAGTGATGGGTCTGAAGAAGACGAGCTCGAGCCGAGGAATGCATTGGACACTAAACTGATTGTCGCTTTAACGGACATGCTCATGACCGTGGAACGCCGCTTCTGGGATCACATCGTCATGCAAGTGTGGGACAATGAGCAGTGGCTGCAAAACTTTCGCATGAGAAAAGCCACTTTCATGGGACTGTGTGCTGAACTCGTCCCCGCCCTGCAGCATGCAGCACAAGGACACCAGATTGTCCTCCCGGTGGAGAAGCGGGTGGAATGATTGTTTCCCTGTCTTGCTGTCCTATAGCTTGGGGGGAGCAGAGGGCATTTGCGGGAACCATATTCTGAGCACTGTCCCAATATTCTCTGTATAGGTATTCGTGCTGGAAGATATCTCGCTGCTGAGGGTGACAGAGCAAGAAAGGGAGGGCATTCTAATGAGATGCGGATGTCGGCCAGGGCCATATGCAGCTTGCCTCTGTGCAGCAATGTTCCCCCCACCCCTTGTAGAACAGTGGCGGGGACTAGTGACCGTGGCCAGGACAGGGACCATGCTCGCTCTCCCGAGAAACCTGCGCAGGCACATTGCAAGAGCTCTTATTGAGACCTTAGAAAAAATCACGGATGACGATTACTGTGATGTGATAAGAGTACATCAATGCACTATTCCACATGTAGGAAAGCATGTAGCAAACATCCCTTTCCACCCCGGCCAAGCTGCCTGCCCAATAGAAAAGTAGCTGTACCTGCACAATCCGCTGCTGCTGCCCTGCCCCCCGCAACTGCCGGACGCTGTGGCTGGCTCTGGCTGCCCTCCGGGCTTGAGAAGAGTTCCTGGCTGCATGTGTCCTGTGATTCCTCCGTGCCCTGGATCGCTGCCACGGCCGCTGCCTCCTCCTCCTGCTCCTCTCTGTCCTGCTCCTCTCCGGCCTGCTCCTCTCCGGCCTCCCTTTCCCCCCCCTCCCCCTTCAGTGGTGCACTGGGAAGAAGTGTCCTGGGTGGTCGATGGAGTGCATGTTGGATCACCACCAAGTATCACGTCCAGCTCCTTGTAGAATTTGCAAGTCACAGGGGCTGCCCCAGAATGGCTGTCTGTGTTGCGGGCTTTGCGATAGGCAATCCTAAGCTTCTTTACTTTTTCCCGGCACTGCAGAGTGTCCCAGTCATGGGCTCTTTTCCTCATGGCCCATGATATCAGGACATATGTATCGTAATTCCCTCAGCTACACTGCAGTTGAGACTGGACAGCCTCTTCCCCCCCAACAACTGATGAGGTCCATCACCTCGCGATTGTTCCACAGTGAAGCTCGCTTATTGAGAGGAGGCATGGCACATGGAGCCATGGCCAAGCAAAATGGTTACCTGCAACGATTCCCTGAGGAGCACTCCACGCCTGGCTGGAGCAAACAGGAAGGGGATTTTCAAATTTCCCTGGGAATTTAAAGGGCGGGTCTGACGTGTGGTCACCTGAGGATGCGACAGAAGAGTTTGAAACTGATGAGCAGAGTGGCTTGAATGGGAATTATGGGCCAGGCTGGAGGCTAATTAACATGCAATGGGTGTCCACATTCGCGCCATAGCGCTACAGCGGTAGCGCTACAGCCCTTATTCCCCGTGCAGAGGTGGATTACCACGAGCGCTATAAACTCGGACTTATAGCACAATACATGCCTTGCCAGTCTGGACGGGTAGGGAGTTATAGCGCTCCTGGAGGCTTTATAGCGCTATAAAGTGCCAGTGTAACCAAGGCCTTAAATGACGGCTTCTTGGAGCAGCTGCTCCTGGAACCCACCAGAAGAGAGGTAATTCTTGATTTAGTCAGGATCTGGTCCAAGAGGTGAATATGGCTAGATCACTTGGTAAAAGTGACCATAATAAATTTAATATCCTCGGACAGGAACAAAAACCACAGCAGCCCAACACTGTAGCATTTAATTCCAGAAAGGGGCGCTATACAAAAATGAATAGGTTAGATAAATAGAAATTAAAGGGTACAGAGCCAAAAGTGAAAGCTCTGCAAGCTCTAGGGAAACTTTTTAAAGACACTATAATAGAGGCTCAACTTACATGTATATTCCAAAATAAAAAAACATAGCAAGAGAACCACTAAAGAGCCACCGTGGCGAAACAGCAAAGTAAAAGAAGCAGTGAGAAGCAAAAAGGCATCTTTTAAAAAGCGGAAGTTAAATCCTAGTGAGGAAGATAGAAAGGACCATAAACACTGGCAAATGACATGTAAAAATACAATTAGGAAGGCCTATGACTTGGTCATCTGACAGTTTCCATTCAAGAGATCATGAACAAGAGATCACAAAAGGAAGGAGACCATTCCCTTTGAGAATACAAGGGGGACCTGGCACAAAGACTGCCATATCCATTAAAAGCAAATACAGGAACAACCTCCTCTTCAAACCACAGTAGTGTTGTCAGCTCTATAGTTTCAATTATAGCAGTCACTTTCCTCTTAATTGAATTTATCTTTTCTAAGGGCCTCTTGGATAAAGGAGAGGCTGAAATACATAATGTTACAATGATAGCAATATATTAGTATTTAGATATTCACATTACCTTTATTAACTCAGTTTAAAAAAGCTAGGAGTTTGCCAAAACTTTATAACCTTGCTAATTGTCGCTACATATTGTCAGTCCATAAAGACACTGGAGTGAAAAAAAATCTGCCCCCAAATTATAGTTTTGCACAGCACTAACACAGGGAATATCATATATGCAACTTTTAATTGCCACTGCCAAATATGCATTATGCAATATGCCCTTGCCAACATTTATGAGTTAAAATAAAATAAACTTGCTGATAAGTTCTCTGAGCTTCTCTCCACCCCCTAAGCAAAATTTTTCTTGAAGAAAAAGTAAACAAAATGGTTTAACTTCAAATCTTGTATTTAAAATTCTGTTTGCAGAACGAGGCGGGTACAAGAGGGGAGAAAGAATGGAGAATTAAGAATTAAAACCTCAATTCATTACTAAAATAAAAGCCTCTGGCTTAAGTAAATGATTTGTCTGAGTAATAGTTGAGTGAAAACAGTAAGGACTTCAGGATTTGGTCATCACCCTGCTACCCATTACTTTAAAATGTAATCAAAACATTTAACAAAGAAATAGCAAAAGACAAGAGCTGCCCACCTTGCACACTTTAAGAAACAGGAGAATTCAGACTTGTCCCTGTAAAGTCTAATCAAATTGCCTATTTACTTAGGGAAGAAACCTTAATAACCATTACTGAGAATGATTTTTCCATTTGAAAATATTACATCATGACACAAGAAAAGAAAACAGGTTTTGGGTTTTTTTTACCTGAAGGTTTGTGGGGGATTCTTTCAAACCGTTTCCAACTATACTGTTTATTCAATCAGTCAATATATATCATCACACTCATGATTATTTAGCCTTCAAACAATGAAAGTATGCTATATCATGGCAATACTTCTACTGAGCTGATGTGTCAATTACAAGATACTTCTGTTTGCTGAGCAGCTTCTGGGGCTAGGCATGATGAAATTAAACTATTTTGCTTTTTGTATTCTATTTCTAACTGTATGTTTTAGCCGCTATTTCAAGATGTTTCTCTGCAGCTGGGAGATCAGTGACTGAGCAAACAGCAGATGCAGATGCAGACAGAAAGCAGAAAACTCATTCATGATAGGAAAAAAGCAGTGCTTGGAGATGAGAACACTAAAGGGCTATTGGGGGAAAGAGAGAGGTACCCGAAGGGGGGAAATTAAAAGACACTAAACATGGCTGAGCTGACTGAACTTTACCAGAGGCTTTTAAAAATTAAGAAATAAATAAAAGTAGCCCCTTTAAAGTGTGGAATTGACAAATCAGTGATAGATAAAAATGTATGGAGAGGGATACATGTCTATATACAAGATATGAAAAAAAATGTTTATAAAGAGACTAGAGCTGAGCAGATTATGCAATTTGATTAATTTCACCTCCTTCTACTTGAGGTATATGTATTGTGACAGACCGCCTTCTCACCCCCCTTCAGGAACAGGCAGGAAACTCTTCTCTGGCTCCAAACAGTGCTCTTTATTTCACAGTGCAAGGCCCGACCACCAATATACACAGCTTTATACACAGCTCTACAGCTTACAGCTCTGAACAGCTCTTTCTCTCACTCCACACTACCATTCCACCACCACCCTAGGCTTCCTTCCTGGCAGGCTTTTATCCCCCCTGAGGAGGCTGCCAGGTGCAACTCATCCAGGCTGATTGCCCTGCAGCCCAGGTGGCTAATTAGCCTTCTCTGCAAGGAGGTTTGCAGGCTTCTGCTCCCTCTTACAGGGCCCGCAGGGCTGGCTCAGGCACTCCTGGCCAGCACCCTGCCACACACCTCCCCCCTTAGCCTAGCCCCATCGGGCTGGCTCGGACCCCTCAATACTTCCCAATTAAATTTAATAGGGCCCTTGAACCCTTATTCCTCATTTCTTTCACCATAGCAGCATGGTCATGAGGCTTCTGGGTGTCACGCCCGGCTGGGGCGGAGACCCCTACTGCCTTCTTATTTTCTGCTGGCACCCCTTTCACAGGCGCCGCCCGGGCAGGGGGTTGTGGTTCTTTGACCCCCTGCTTTTCGGGGGGGAGCCTTGTCCACTCCTCGCACTGCAGGCAGTAGGGTGGAAGTGACCGTCCCCCTGCCTCAGTTTCCCCTGCCTCGGTTTCCAACCTGGCTGCGAGAGAGAGCCCTGCTAACAGTCCCGTACATGACAGGCAGGGTATCGGCTGCCCCTGTGCCCTTCGGCGCTCACACCACTCGCACGGTGGCAGCAGCTTCCACCCCTGCCCATATTGTGGCTCGCAATTAAGGGCAACTTCCCCGGCCTCAATTTCCCCCTGGCTATCACACAAGCTCAGGGCTTCCTCCGTGGAGCTCACCTCCTGTCCTGGCCTCAGCCGTTCCTGGCTATCCAGGTCCTCCCCTTGGTCATTGGGTCAGGGCCCGCCCCTTCGCTCGGCTGAGCCCCCCTTATGGGTTCTCACACCCGGCCTTGGGGCAGCCCGGGGCCTCGTACCTCCCACTGGGCCCCAGTCCTGCCCAATAATTACAGGGCAAGGTAACCCCGCTGGCACTCCGACCCGCTTCCAGCGGAATCGGCCCTGATCTCGAGGGGGACCTGCGCCACCCGACAGGACTTCCTGTCCCCATGGACACACTGTAGGTCCATGGTAGCCCCCGGGATCAGCCACTCGGGGCGGATCAATGCTCTGCGGACGAGCGTGTAGGGGGAGGCGGAATCCACCACCCCCTGGTGGGACTTTCTCCCCACCAGCACCCGCAGACTGGGTATCCCCTTCCGCGGCTTCCGCCCCCAAACCTCGGTCCACCCACACCAGTCAGTGCAGCCACACTCCATGGCTGGGCAGTCCCGCTTAATGTGCCCTGGCTTCCCGCACTGCCAGCAGGTAAGCCGGGCCACACTCTCTGGCGCCCATCTGGGCTCCCCGTCAGTCCCTTTGTGTCTGGCCGGCGGGGAGTCCATGGGCGACACCCCAAATCCCGGACCCATCGTGGTCGGTCCTCTCCCCGAGGTCCCTCTGCCTCCACGTACTCCTTGGTCAGACGCACCGCAGACTCCACCGAATCTGGCTGGTGCCTTCTGACCCAGGTGCGCACGGTCTCGGGGAGGCTGAGCAAAAACTGCTCCAGGATCAGGGAGTCCATGATTTGCTCCCCTGACCGGGCCTCCGGCCTCAGCCAACGCGTGGCCCAGTCCCTCAGCCTCTGGCTGAACGCCCGGGGCCGCACCGCCTGCGTCCAGCGGGCCGCCCGGAACTTCTGCCGGTATCTCTCCGGTGATAAACCAACCCGGTCCAAAATGGCCGCTCTTACAATGTCAAAGTCTCGGGCCTCTACAGTGCCTAGGGCCATATAGGCCGCCTGGGCTTCGCCCACGAGGTACGGAGCAAGCCAGAGGGCCCAGGTGGTCCGCTCCCACCCGGCTGTGGTGGCTACCCTCTCAAAAGTCCCCAGGAAGGCATCGGGGTCATCTGCCGGGCTCATCTTACAGAGTCCTCAGCCCGGCGGCCGGATGCCTCCTCCTGCCCCTGGACTCACCAGCTGTTGTAGGAGAGTTGCCTGGGTCTTCGCTTGCTCCTTAATGAAATCCTGCAGCGTCCTCTGCTGCTCGGCCTGGGCCTGCTGCATGGCCAGCACCTGCTTCACGAGCCACTGCAGGGTTCCCTCCATCTCTGGGCCACCAGTTGTGTTGCTGGTGTCGCGATCCCACCTCGGACACCACATGTGACAGACTTCCTTCTCACCCCTCTTCAGGAACAGGCAGGAAACTCTTCTCTGGCTCCAAACAGTGCTCTTTATTTCACAGTGCAAGGCCCGACCACCAATATACACAGCTTTATACACAGCTCTACAGCTTACAGCTCTACACAACTCTATATAGTTCAGCTCTACACACAGCTCTAAACACAGCTCTACAGCTTACAGCTCTGAACAGCTCTTTCTCTCACTCCACACTACCATTCCACCACCACCCTGGGCTGCCTTCCTGGCAGGCTTTTATCCCCCCTGAGGAGGCTGCCAGGTGCAACCCATCCAGGCTGATTGCCCTGCAGCCCAGGTGGCTAATTAGCCTTCTCTGCAAGGAGGTTTTCAGGCTTCTGCTCCCTCTTAAAGGGCCCGCAGGGCTGGCTCAGGCACTCCTGGCCAGCACCCTGCCACAGTATGAGCAATTCCCTTAAATTCTATTTGTTATTCAATATCTTTCAACAACATTTCTGAAGGTCACTTAATGAGGAGGAGGGTCACTTAATTTTCGTTGAGAACCAAGGTGGGTTAACAAATTTCTGAATATTTGTTATTTGTATATCAATAAGGCCCAGTTGCCCTATTGTACACAGCACCTGTGTGAATTCAATACCAAAGACAATGTCTGCACTGAAGAGTTTGCAAAATGTTACACCTACAGAAGATGAAAATTATCTTATTCTGCAAGAATCAGAGAAGTAGTCATGTTAGTCTGGAATATCAGAGGTAACAAAGAGTCCTGTGGCACCTTAAAGACTAACTGAAGTATTGAAGTATAATACTGCAATTAGTCTTTAAGGTGCCACAGGATTCTTTGTTATTTATTTTGCAAGTAGTCCCACTAAGGGCAATTACCTAGAGAATAAGGTACTACCTGGGATTACCTGGAGAGTAAGGTACTACTCAGCATAAGTAATGATGGCACAATCTAGTAGAGTATAAAGTATATTAAAGTAACTTTACTATTTGCGCTGCACAGGTTAGCTGTGAATGGCTAGTTAAGTTGAATGATGTAGTTTCTTCCTAACTGAATGTGTATATAAGTGCTTCTGGCAAAAATACTTGTGCAGGATGTGAAAGCAAAGTTTGGTTTCTATCGTTTCTGCCAGTTAGTAATTTGCTTTCTGCAAATTTTTGAACCACTTAAAACCCAATCATCTGAATGTGCAGGCATAAGAGATGCACAAACTTGATTAAAATGAATCCATTCCAAAATTCAACTCAGTGTTCCTGGAAAAATGTTTGTGGAAAGAGATACCTTTGGCTTCCTTCTATCTTAATAAGTCACACACACACTAATCTCTAATCTATATCACACCCTGTAAGCAGGTAAAAAATATGGTTGCCCTCTTACCTCAGGCATTCCACCCAAATAGAGGATCACATACCAAGCCAAAATCTGAAATTAGCTGTTATTGGATCTGAGCCCTATTTATCCAATTACCCAAAGTTTGGGTCCAAGTTTGGCCACCCTTTATTTTAAACAATTATAAGCAATCATCCTTTATCCTTTAGAAAGATCTTGGTCAGTTTGTTTTGC
>JAVMKO010000007.1:75332290-75534790 GCA_032164245.1 Sternotherus odoratus | reverse complement strand
TTGCCATCCTGTTTTGAGAGAGTTCATTGACTAAAAACACAATAACCTTTGTAGAGTGTTACAAGTCTGAAGTGCAGAGCAGTAACCTCTTGGAGTTAGTTATGCTGAGGTGTTGGGCTAGGTAGCAATAAATTGCTTTTGTATTTTGTATACATTGAACACCATTGTTGTGCCTCTAGTTGTATATATGCAAGACACAACTTATTCATGAACTGCTGTTTCAGTTGCATGGACATGAGGCAAAAATCAGTTAAGCGTCCATACTGCTGTCAATCGTCAGCCCTTTTAAAGTTTTGCTTAGCGTAGTCTTCTGTGTAAACCTTCCCCCTCCCCCCCTCCCCCCATTTATAAAAGCCTAAGCCTATTATGGAGCTCCCTATTGGAGGGAGGGTGAGAAAGAAGATAGATGGTGTCTCTTTGGAAGAGTGGTGATATTTAAACACTTTACAGCAATCTCTCCTACAATGTGAAGGTCTGGTGTGGTAACTTTGCCATACCAGGCTGCCTGAAGCTTTTCTTTTAGGGATGGAACATTAGCTGTGACATGAAAGGAATACCGTATTTTTCGCCCTATAAGATGCACTTTTTCTTCCCCAAAACGGGGGGGAAAAAGTTGGTGCGTCTTATAGGGCGAATGCAAAAAAAAAAAAAAAAAAAAAAAAAGCGCCTCGCTCTCCCGTCCCCGCCGCGAGCGTCCCGGTTCCCCCCTCCCCGCCGCGGGCGCGCTCCCGGCAGCCCGCCCGCGGCGGGGAGGGGGGAACCGGGACTCTCCCGGCAGCCCGCCCGCGCGGCGGGGACGGGAGAGCGAGGCGCTTTTTTTTTTTTTTTTTTTTTTTCCCCCCGGATTTTTTATTTAAAAATGAGGGGGCGTCTTATAGGACGGAGCGTCCTATAAGACTAAAAATACGGTAGTGGGCAGACTGTATTGTAATCTACTTTTTTTGCTTCAAGATGTTTTTTATTAGAAAAAAAAAGACAAAAACAAACCCAAATCTTCTTGCAGAGGATTGGGAAGAAGAGACAAATATACTTACTTTCTTGGTTCATCTTCTGAAACCTGAGATTACTGAGCATGGTGGTAAAATCCCTTTTGTTTATTGTCCTGAAAGACTTCAACATCCCCTCAGATGAAGCCTCTTTATTTTGACCCCAAACCTGTTAATTTTCCTGTTTGTCACAAGCTTGTCTTGGTTAATTCCCTGACCTTTGGCCTGGCTGTGAACCCAATAGGGCTGAAGAATTACAGCCCTATTTCACTTGGACTACTACTCTTTCTAGGTGGCAATTAGAATTCTCATAACCTCCAGACAAGAGGAAGGTCTTTCCGTGATGGTCCACCTCTGAAATCTCATGTACCCAGGTCATTTAAAAAAACCTCTTCCTCAGTCAAGAGGCTAACGAATGGTAAAGTTAGTGAAATACTGCAATATGACCAGATACTGTCCACTATTATTGATACAGGCTTAAAAGCACATCAACCCTTCTAGGCTGCCATGGATATCTGACACCAATCAAAGATAAAACTGGAATGAAAAGTACTTGAGTAGTGCTGGCAAAAATATTTGTAAAACACCAGCACATATGGGTAGACTGGCCCAAGGAATTCTACAAACACTTTGATCTCTTTCATAGCCAGGGCAAAGAGGTCCTTCTCTACCATAATGATTCCAAAGTTACAGCCTGCAGAACTATAAAGTGCTTTATCAATCTGGAATGTCTCCATTCACCTTCAGAAAGCAGCAGAAACTTCTGCAAGGAATAATATTAAACTGGGAGAAGAAGGTGGGACTCTCAAGGGCTCAAATGCCAGCAGCAAGCAGATAACATCGCCTTCACATAAAATATAAACTGCATCATCTCAAGGTTATCCTAGCATGTAAGTAAAATGAGAATCTGGATTAAGAGCAGTTGTCTGAAGTTTGAACATGGGCAAATTGGAAATAAGACACACTTAAAATACTAATTCCTATCTTAACATTAGCCGGTTTCCTATCCAGGGTGTCTGCCTTCTGATCATCAAGATGACTCGCAGGCTCAGAGTTTTCTTGGATACTTCATTCATACTGGATATCCAAATAGTGACAACTACTGAAAATGCTTTAATCCACCTATGGCTGCCTTGGAGATTGTGCCTTATGCTGTCATGCCAGCTTCGTCACAATGATTCTTTACATTTATAACCTCCAGGCCTGGTTATTCCAATGCACTGTTCCTCGGAATTGAAAAAATATAAGAGGTTTTTTCAAACTTAAATTCTGACTGCTCATGATATTTTCCCCTTCTGCCCCACTCTTCCTAAGTTCCATTGTTCATTATATTTTAGATTAATCTTGAGTAAAATATATGTAATTGTATTGGGGCATAATCTTATGTTGTCAGCGTCCAGCATCTCAGAATTTCCGCCCATAAGGTTTGGAAGGACTGGTTTGGAGCTGGGGAGATTTTTATAAATGGTTGCCGACCTTGGGTAGTACCTCAAGGTGTGGCTTGAAGCCGCATCTCATGGTTTCTGTGTGCTACTAGTTTTACAGTAGCTGATCATCAATAAGGGAATTACATATGTCATAACTGAGATCTACCTATCATTTAGCTCTTGGCTAATTCTTGAATCACTGCTCTTTTCTTTCCCACTCCTTTCCGGATTCAGTAGAGGTAAAATATATTCTATTATGTGTGGAAGAAACCAAAACAGTATGCAACATGCACTCAATGCTATTTTTTCCCAAGGGTCAAGTATTCGTTTTAGTTACTGAGCCTATAAATATATACTAATGTACTGTGTTAAATGCGTTAATTTGTTTTTCCTTGAAAGTTGTAACTTAAATGGAGCCATTTGAAATTTTTTACTAGAGCTGCTGCAGAAGTGTACACAGCTACTGTTTTGGTAAACAAAGCCTCATAACCAGATTGTAGTAATATTTAAAAAGTTGAGCAATATGAATTGGGAAGCATCCAACTGGAATATGCCGTGCTTTACCTGGGTACCTTACGTTTCGTACACAATGAATGAGTTTGAGTGTGTTTTTTATCACTGCAGTGGCTTGAAAGAATAAACAGACTATTATGTGGAATACAAATAATGCTTATTAAGCTTGCAGTTGATTCTTTCTGATAAATGATCCAATTGCTGTCAGAGTATATTTACTTACACACAAACAGATGTGCTTTTGCTCTAAATCAGGATAATTGTTCCAAAGCTAGTTATGCATATTTTAAGCAACGGTTAAAGATTATATTTTAAAAGCATAGTTTCTGGCTTAACGAACAAACTTAGTCATTTGCAGAGAGTCCTACTTTCCCCTTTGAAGAGCAAATCTTTGTTTATCGCCCAACTGGTTAAGGTTGTAAGAATGAATATAAGAAAAATCTTCCTGATGTGCAGGCATTTCATTTGTATTTTTTTTTTGTATATATTTTTTTTTATTCCTGCTTATTGTATCATTATAGCGTATCTAATTTATTTCTGATTCAGAGGGCTGGTCTTCACTGGGGGAGAGATCAGCTGTAAATACGTAGCTTAATAACGTAGCTGAATTTGCGTATCTACAGCAGACTTACCTGACGTCCTCACGGAGGCAGCGGTTAGCAGCGCGCTCCCCCGTCGACTCCAGCTTGAGCCTTTTGGCAAGCTGGAGTTCCGGAGTCAATGGGGGTACCACTGGCGATCGATTTATCGCGTCTTGACAAGACGTGATAAGTCGATCGCCAAAAGATCAATCCCTCTCTGCTTTCGTGAAGACAAAGTCCTAAAAGCAGTATATAAACTAGGTTGAAGAGGGACTGTAAAGCCTTCATAGTTGCTATTAAATGTTTTAGAAGATCATGTGCTAGATTCCACTAAAGGTGGTACAAAGCAGCAGGACAATACTAGTAAATATGGCCCAATAGATCAAAAATACAAAGGTAATTTTTTTCCTTTTCAAGTTGGGACATGTACACTGCATGATGGGTGATTTTTTTTTCTTATCTTTATAATCTATTTCTGGAGGAAACAAACATTTATTTGAGTATCTGATGTGGGAAGATTTTTTTTTTTCCTAATGGGATAATTAACAAGCAAAAAACCCTACTTTAAATTGCCTAGTGTCATTTCTCACAATATGTAGGCTTGAAAGGATTAGATTTTAATTGGTGAATGTTGACAAATGTTGATTTCACTCTACATGTACCAAAGTTTGAAAAAAATATTCCCATTGATGATGATGGAAATGTACAGATCGGCAAAGTAAGTAAAATGCTGCTTGAGAACTTATTAGTTTTGATTTTAAGGATACTTTGTATATTTTGGTGTGATTTTGACAATTTGTGTTTTAATGGTTATAAAACGTTAGCTTTTTGAATTTGCATCTGTCATTAAATGAGTGTCTAAACTCCCTATAATTTCCCACAGTTGTGAAAATTTAGATCAATGAAAATTGGAAAAAAGCTAAAAATGAGCATAATATCCATTGAAATTATAAAAGGGAAAAAAAATCTAATCCTGCTAAGCCTACAGATAGGTCCAGAACAACAGATACTTTACTCGTGGGTTGGACTGCTCGGTCCACCATAAGAGAAAAAGCTTAGGCTCTTCTCCTTTCATCCTTTTGTGTTCAGACTCTGTCTGCTGGACTTCTGCAGCGCCCTACTTTGACCCCAGTTTGCTCTGCTTCCCGCTAAGAGCAGTAGTGTAGGAACTTCCTTTTCAGATTGCTGCAAATTCAATTTCAGTAACTGAAACTTGTCAGCCCCTCTTTTGGGGAATCTGAGCATCCGGTGTGTAAAATCTGTAATCCATCTGGCAACCTCCCAGATTTTCTGTGATTTAGCCCAGCTGCCGTTATACCCACTCCTTCCACTGGCTTCTCTCAGCAGCACAACAGACAAACTTAGATAGTATCAGCAGATGCCCTGTGACCACAGACCATCTAAATAGCCAGAACTTGCAGGGTAAGGTAAGTCCGAATTCTCTTCCTCCCTGACCATACCAGAGCTGCCCAGTCTAGATCATGAAGGTGCAAATTGCAGAGCACACCAAACTGTAGCACTATAACTGCCTCTTGGACAAACTAAAATGGTACAAACTAAAATGTACCTAGTTCATGCTAATATAATCCTCTTTTAATAGTACTAAGTCAGTGCAAACTAGGTACCTTTTAGTTGGTGCCAGCAGCTCCCTCAAAGGACTGTTACAACTCTGTACGCTAGTGTGCAAGCCCTTGGCTACCACCTTGAGCTCCCCTGCCAGTTTTCCATAAAGTATTAGAGCAAAGTGATCTAGCAATCTGATTGCTCTTACTATAAGTTTACCAAAGCTGGTGGACAATCCAAATGACCCTAAAAGTCACTGGGGTCCGTCAGCATACAGAACATGCTAGAACACGGGAAGCATCACATATATGCTAATGATCCCGCCCATCTCTTTTTCAATCACCCACAGTTTCATACTCTGCTTTAGTGGAGATTGTTCCTTTTTCTCTTCAAGGTGGTCATGGACACCGACTGGGTCAGCCGTGAATAGCTGTACAAATATTGGAGTTATTTTTTCCCTGGCTCCAAGGCATTTTGAGTCCTGGTACCTCATTGGAGGTAAACAGGGGCCTGGAGGATTGCCATCTTTCTCTTGTACCCTCTTCCATCTTTGGGGCAGGACAAAGAGAGTGTTTAATCTCAGATTTCTCTTGGCTTCCAAAGGAGTTCTTAAAGTGTAACGTCCAAGCCAAGAGCACTGAATCCAAGCTTATTTTAAATTCAACAGAATTGCTGATCAAAAAGGAAATAAATCTGTTAGCTGTACTGCTTGCTGACCTATCTTACCATTGTAATTTTCAACATCAACTTTCAAAAGAACAAATACAAATAAAAACAAACAAGTAATTATATTTGTATTGAACTAGTACAGATTGTGGAAATGTTCCTTTTTCTCAAAAGTAATAATTTCTCCTTAGACTAAACCACTACTCTGTTATATAGTGTAGATGCTGCCAATATCTTTTGGGGAGTGTGTGCGTGTGTGTGCGCATGTACACCAATTGTACATAATAATAATATAATAAAGCTTTCATGGCCAAGTGGGATAGACATAACATCTTGCATAATTACAGCCTCAGCTCTGTACATTGGTCCACAGTCTGAGAGTTTGGTTGAGCAGAAATGAAAGATCCATGACCCACACATTTATCATGGCATTAATATTCATGCCTTTTTCAGTAGTATCAGGTTACTTGGAGAATGTCAGAGAATTCTCAAGGATTTATCAAAACTGAACAATCTCTTTTTTTTTTTTTTTTTTTTTTTTTTTAGCAAACTGGCTCTTATCAAGAGTAAAAAATTCTCTTGTACCAAAAATACAGCTGGGTTTTTAGTTCTGTCAGGCAGTTTTTCAGCCATCTTGATTTCAGTAGTCTGGAAGTATTTTTTGCAGGACAGAGCAACATAAATTCATAGATAAGATCAGAAAGGACTACTATGATCATCTAGGCTGACCTCCTGTGTGACACAAGCCAGAGAACTTACTTAAGTCCATTTTCGTTTGAACTAGACCATATGTTTTAGAAGTGCATCCATTCTTGATTTTAAAAATTGCCAGTAATGGAAAATCCCCCATGATTCTTCGTAAGAGTTAACTAGTTCCAGTGGTTAATTACCTTCGCTGTTAAACAGTGTGTCTTGTTTCTGGTCATAAGTTATCTAGGTTCAACTTCCAGACATTAGAACCTATTATACCATTGTCTCCTGTATTGAAGAGCCCTCAAAAACCTTTTTGCTCCTCCTGTAGGTACATTTAGACTGTGATCGTCACACCATAACCTTTTCTTTGTTAACCTGAATAGGTTGATCTCCTTGAGTCCATCACTATAGGCATATTTTCCAATCCTTTAATCTTTCTTGTGACTCTTCTTTGAACTTTCTCCAACTTATCAACATCCTTCCTGCATTGTGGACACCACAACTGGACACAGTATTCCAGTAGCAGCCATACCTCTGTCTAATACAGAGGTAATACAACCTCTTTATGCCTTCTTGCCATTTCTCTGATTATACATCCAAAGATCACAGTTGTCCTTTTAGGCACAGTGTCATATTGGAAACTCGGGTTCAGCTGATGATCCTCCAGAACCCCCAGGTCTTTTTCAGAGTCACTGCTTCCCAGGATAGCGTCACCCATCCTGTAAGTACAGCCTGCATTGTTTGTTCCTCTGTGTATGTCTTTACATTTGGTTGTATTCAAATATCTATGTTTGCTTACATCCAGGTTACCAACTGATGCAGATTGCTCAGTGTCAGTGATGTCTTCTCCATTATTTACCCCTCACCCCATATTTGTATCTTCCTGCAAATATTCAGTAGTGATTTTGTCTTCTTCCTAGTCAGTTTTAAAAATGGTCCTGCACTACTGAACAATGTGGATAAAAAGCTTAGCTACAGGAGAGATAACAGATTGGTGGGTAACAGGTGGGTAGTTACTAGTAGTGTTCCTCAGGGACTGGTCATGGGGTGAGTCTTATTTAATATTTTCATTAATAACTTGGGCACAAAAAGTATGTGTGCGCTAATTAAATTTGCCAGTAATACTAAGTTGAGAGGCATGATCGATACAAAGGAGGATTGGAAGACTTGGAGAAAGAATTGGATGACCTTGAGGACTGAAATAATACAAATTGGAGGAAATTTTATAGTACAGAGTACAGGGTCACGTACTTGAGAATAATAAGAGTTTCTGCTTTAAACTTGGGGTTCAGCAGTTGAAATTACAAAAGAGGGGAGAGATCTGAGCATGTCCGTTGCAGGATGAGCCACCAAAGTGGTATGACCTTGAAAAGGGCAGATGTGATCCTAGAATCACATCAAGTGAGGTGTTTCCAGTGAAGAGAAGTAAGTATTATGCCACTGTACAAGGCATAAGACTGCTTTAGAATATTGTGTATAGTTCTGGTCACCCAAGTTAAAGAAAGATTAATTCCAACTGGAACAGGTGCAGAGAAGGGCTACTAGGATTATCAGGGGAATAGAGATCCTATTTTATGAGAGACTGTAAGAATTTGGCTTGTTTAGCTAGTAAACAAAAACTGAGGTGATCTGATTGCTCTCTATAAATGCATCAGGGGGTAAACAGCCAGGACGGAGAAGAGCTATTTAAGCTAAAGGACAATGTTGGCACAACAACAGATGAGTATAAACTGGACATTAATAAATTTAGGCTGTAAATTAGAAGTTTCTAACCGTCAGAGGAGTAAATAGCCTTTCACTAGCAGTAGTGGGGGCAAATAACTTAAGATGGGGTGTGATACATTTTTGAATGGGATTATGTGATGGGGTTGCCTGCAATAGCCTGAGGTTGGATGGGATGACCAGAAGGTCCCTTCTAGTCTTACATCCTGTGTTCCTATGTGCTGATAGCAGAGAAATGGAAGCTAAACTGGGACTACTTTCATTATTCAGCAAGTGGTTTTCTCTTATCTAGACTTATTTGCAGTTTAGAACAGGAAGGTACCAGTATTCTGCTCTTGATAGTGGCATCCCCAGACTGCTTGTGGACATTGTTCATGTATGCCTATGCCCAATTTCTTCTTAATATTGAAGTGATCTCTAGAATGTAATATGAGAGTGAGGGTCCATAATCCTAATTGCAAATGTTCAGTTTAGATAAAGTGAATTATGACTAAGGTTCACTTAATTTAGGAATATGAAACAGGGTTGCAGTTAAATATCTTGTCTCTCTAGTGCAGTGATCCCTCAACAGAGAGCAGATTGTTGCTTTCTTCAAAGCAAGTCAGTTACTCTTTCCCAGAGAATTTTACAAGCTGGTAATAGTGTTCTCGTTCCCTTTGCTGTGCTGGTTTCCAATTGCTTCCAGCCTCAGTTGGCTTCGAAACAAGTGATTCATCTCACTTCTGAAGAGTGCCCAGAAGTTGGCAGAGGAACTTCACACTGAAGCTATTTTCCCCATCCATTCAAGAATACAGGAGCCACCAAAGATGACATTTTGATTGAGGAACGGGATAATTCCATAAGAGAACCCATACAACAGTTCGAAGTTGAATTCTTTAACCAGGTGCTAGATTGTGCAATACAGTCAGTTGAATGTTTCATGCAGCTCAAGGAACATGGCAGTATATTTGGGATGTTGTATGATATTCGAAAATGCTTCACTATACCCAAAGAAGACCTATACCAGCAATGCAGGCACTAGAGACCGTGTTGACACATGATGACATGTATGATGTTGATGCGGGTGATTTAGGTGATGAACTGAAAGCCCTTTCAAGATGCATTTCAGCAGGATCAACTCCAAAAGACGGTTCTGGAATATATGTGCACAAATAAGATGACCACCTTCTTTCGAAATGCTTTTGTTGCTCTGCACATACTTCTAACACTTCCTGTAAAACAGTTCCCAGTGGTGAACTCAATCCAAGCTGAAGTTAATAAAAACACATCTAAGCTCCACAATGACACAGGAGAGGCTGGTTGGACTTGCAATCATCTCAATATAGAGCATGAGCTGGCCGAGGATGTGGACCTTTAGGAAGAAGCAGCAATTCAATTCTGTGCAACCAAGAAGGCACGGAAAGCACCACTTTGATTATTAAAACAAATAAAAATACCAGTGCTTACTATGCAGATAAGAAAAGCTACATTTGCTGTTCAGGTGTTTGAAAATTGTGTTACTTAACATTTTTTCACAAGGTATTTTAAGTTGTTCCCCTTCATTGGGATAGGTAGCTGAGCAGTGCCATGAGGAGTAGAACAAGAAGGCGGCAGAACTGAGACCTTTCAAAGTTTTGGCCTAAGCAAGTAGGTATGTGGGCGTCATTTGAACTCCCTGCCTCAGGTGCCAAAATGTTGTGGGCTGGCCCTGCCCTGTAGGCACAAAGTGCAGGGAAGGCTGTGGTCCTGGCAGAGCAGAGTCCTGGCTGGTGGTCTCTCCTCTGCTCCACAGGACTCTTCCCTCTTTCACACTTTGCACCTGCAGGGATCAGGGGTGCAGGACAGGGGACCTTCTCTAGCCCTGCTGTCAGTGGACTGAGGGACTTGTGTGAGGAGGACAAGGACCCCTGTATTGCGAGGGAGGCCACCCTGCTACTGAATGGCTTCTGAACTCCCAGTTATCTAAATAAAATCCATGTGCCCATGCTATCCAGATAATAGGGAGTATGCTATATTCATATTTCAAGGGGCAAGAACAACTTGAGGGTAGGTTTACCAATAACTGCTGAGACATAATTCCATGTGTCCTTTTCATATAAAAAATAGTAAAAACGAAACATAAAAGTGAGACCTAGCATACAAAATAAATTACATTAGCCAGTTGCAGGCCAGAAACTTGTCACATTCAGTTACCTCCCCCTGAGTCATGTTTTTTGGTCTGAAATAGTCTGCAAGCCACTCATTGGGGGGATCTATTACAAAGAACACTAGGGAGGAGTCCTAATAAAATATACAGTGTTTTTCAAAGGGAATACTTTAGAATAATGCTACTTAAGAGTACATAATATCAGAACAAACAGGCAATGAACAGCATATAATTCTGCACATTATGCAGCAGCATTAAATATACATATTAGTAAGGTAGCAGATGCTTTCATTCTGAAATTGACATGTAAAGTAGCAGTCTCTCTCAGCAGGGTGCTGCTCTATGTGAAGCTCCTTCACATGTAATGAATAGCTAATTTCAGTTTTATAGTCCATGAGAGACTGAAGGGGAATGAGAAGGAGGAGAGCATATGAGCAACTGAAACCAGCAGGATATGTGGAGATGTGCTTTTAATGGAGGAACATTTCAGAACT
Source organism: Sternotherus odoratus (assembly GCA_032164245.1). Taxonomy (NCBI): domain Eukaryota; kingdom Metazoa; phylum Chordata; order Testudines; family Kinosternidae; genus Sternotherus; species Sternotherus odoratus. The sequence continues at coordinate 75,524,020 of JAVMKO010000007.1, read as the reverse complement.
CTTGGGGGTAACTTCATGAAGAGGTTTGCTCATCTGTTACTTTGCATTCAGATTGAGAAATTCTTATAAAGGGACAAGCCAGCATTTGGCTTGTATTCTGCAGTAGGGAGGTGGATGTCTTGCTCCATAAAGAGAATGTGTACTGAAAAATGGGTAAGCTTTTCTTATCCCTTATTCAGTGTCTGATCGTCCATTACAAGCTGCTCTGTCATATGTACAGGAGGATTTAGCTAGTTGGTTAATCTGACGTTTTCATTGACTTCCCTACCACTACAATGAGGAAAAAACAGGGTTTTCCTTCTGGGTGAGTAAGGTGCTGAGAGGCTTCTGATGTTCCCATATTTCCTGTGTGTGTGTGTGTGTGTGTGTGTGTGTGTGTGCGCGCACACACATACACATTTCTAAACAATTATCTCTATATATGATAGAGATATATAATTGTTTAGAAATATTTCTAAATGGGTAGATTGAGCGTTCAAATGTGTGTGTAGGTCAGTTACCCAGTTGAAACTACTGCATTCCATGTGAGGAACAGGTCCTTCTGGAACATCGCTTCTGTAAATCTGGACTGCTGAGTCTTGCTTGGAGGAAGATTATATACAGCAGGCACTATAGGGCATCTGTCAGTTCTGTATCAAAACACTGTGGTTGCAAGCGGGAAAAGCAAATAAATAAAGTGGTTGGTAATGTTTGCAGCTCCTGGAAACTCCCACGTATATTATCTGTGGAAGAAGTCTCCTGTTTGGCTACACATATGGGAAAGGCTAGGCGATAAAATACTATACCTTACAAGTCTTGATACATGTAGCCTAAACTACCTTGTTCCTCCTATTGGAAGAGAGGTAGAGTGATTTTTGTTGGATGATTTTTGTATGGAAAACTGAAAACGCTTTGACATGGGGCCCAGATCTTTCCTCTGACTTATGATGATAATGAAATTAAAGGGGAAGATTTCCAAAAGGCGCCTGGAGCCTTTTTTTGTTCTTTTTGGTGCCACCTTGAAGACAAAAGTACCCTTTCAGAATAAAGAATACCGTGAAATCAAGAGAAGTGGCTCAAGGGGAGGAAGACCTCTCTGTTTAAGGGCCTGATTTTTCAGAAGTACTGAGTGTTACAACTACCCACTGAAATCAATGGAGGAGTTGTGGTGTTGACATCTCTAAATTTAAAGGGCCTGATTTTCAGTTCTCTAACTTGTAGTCCATGATGAAACTATGGAAAATGGCCCTACTGTATTAGGTCACTCCTACTCCATTTGCCTACCAATGCAAGATAGTTTTCTACACTGTTCTAAGGTTATTTTGCTGTAATCTTGGCTCAAATAGAATTGGGACCTCCATTAAGCCTCTGAGATGTTGTTAAAAAAAAAAAATAAAAAAAAAATAAAATGGAGATATACCAATCTCCTAGAACTGGAAAGACCTTGAAGGTCATCGAGTCCAGTCCCCTGCCTACACTAGCAGGATCCCCCTGCCTACACTAGCAGGATTTTTGCCCCAGATCCCTAAATGGCCCCCTCAAGGATTGAACTCACAACCCTGGGTTTAGCAGGCCAACGCTCAAACCACTGAGCTATCCCCCCACCCTTGTTATACAAGACCAATCAGTATTTAATTTTAAACTCGTCTAAACTTGGCTGTTGAAGTTCATTATGAGAACACATCATGATACAGCTGACATCAATTTAATGAAAAACTTCATGGTCCCATATTCTGATTGCATCATGATTTAAACTGTTTTTCACTCAGATCCACAATAACCATAATACTGAAGCTGCGGCATAATGTTTATTCTTAAAAGAGGATCATGGCAGTGGAGAAAAGATATTTGATCCAATTTTCCTGTAAGACGACAATTCCAACACCTTCGCGTTCAGTTTTTAAATCTATATACATACTTTTTAAAAGCAAATCAGTTGTTGATTATAGGGACCCCCCCCCCCCCGAGAACTTGGAATGTTCCTTGGTTCACATCCAGTTTCCTTTAGATACATAATTTGTTCTAGCTTTTTAAACTGCTTTTTTGGTTTAATTTCCCAGTAATTCTCTCCCCCCCCCCCCTTGATTCTTTAACTCTTCTTTTACAGGGTCTTGCTCTTGCTGTGCCACAGTCTTCATTGGTGCACCTCATATGGTGCACCAATGAGTGAAAAATATGTTGCATTTTATTGCAGGAGCCCTTGGCCAGCCTGTGAGCAAAGGGGTGTTTAGCCAGCGTAGCAGGTTAAGCATTCAAGTAATGTGATTGTGGATTGTGTTCAAGAACCTGAATAAGATCGGCTTGAAACTTTCTTGTTCTGAACAGGAAACTTTTGCAAAGTGGCTGTATTTTGGCTCTCTTTTCTTTGAGGAACTGGGATTTCTTAACTGTTCTCACTTCGAGTCTGCACTTTAGGTTTGGGTTTTGGGTCATTTCTTACAGGAAAGCAGGCTGATATGTAGCTACTATTGTCCACTGTGATTGCGGAGATGTATAGCAGACACTAGATCTCCCAGGACATTTGCTTAATAGGTTTTTTAAAATGTCAAATTGGCCACTAATTCTGGGTCAACATGGGCAATTCACTTGACCTTGATTCTGAATATGACTAGCTGTCCCCTCCCCCTATTGGCAATTAAGGTTTGGGATACCTTAAAGTACAGGGTGTACATTCCTAAGGATTTCTTGGCACTAGGCAGACAGCTCTGGTATGTCATCTCATTCAAAGCATGTAAATGCCTGATGTTTTAGAAGAATAGCCAGTTGTGGAACAAAGCCATTGACAGTAACCCGAGTGCTAGGTGGCTGGCTCCTGTTTACCTTTTTTGAATTAAACTTCTTAAATCCCTTCTGAAGTGTCTAAGGAGCAGTCTTGAGTTGTGACTGGTAGCATGCCAGCGTGGTAGAATGGCAGGAATGTTTTGAGACCTATATTTAGGGAGCAGTGGCACAAATGTCAGAGTACTTTGTTCGGAGGGAAATACTGTTGTACTCTGCTTTGCGGATTGGGCTCCCAGGACCCCAAGATGTAAGGAAATTATGGATATGATGAACACAAGAAATTTCTCTTAAAACTTTGCTACACTTCAGCATTTATATTTTAAGTGCGGTTCAGCAATAGCAGCTGGTGTTAGTTTGGTTTTGACTTCTCATAGATCTTTAAAAGTCTACATCTAAAAGTACTGTATATATCCTAAAATAAGATACTGTAGGAGCTAGAATCAGAGTTGGGTTTCCTGTCTAGTGTTCTGATGCACCCAACAATTACCATTTTTGGTGTGGGTTTTGTTAAAATTCTGGATATAAATCATCTTGATTTTTGAATACCAGGAAGAGACTGTTTCCATTTTGTATAAAACACCTCTATTGAGCAGCAAGAGATTGGGGGCACATTTTGAGAAAACTAGCTGCTATTGTGTGGGTTAATGTTGTATGCTAGTGCCATCACTCTGGTTTGTGGTATAAATGATCTTTGCATTCATCCTTTCAATTTATATGGAATACCTGGGTGTCACTTTAATATAAACAATCAGGATTGGGGCCACATTGTGCCAGGCATTCTACAGCTGGAAAGAGACTACTTTTCTGCCAAGTGTTTGCAACAGCTGTCCTGTACTGACTCAGCTGTGATGTGAGTTTTGACAGATTTTTGTCTGGCTGCTCTTTCAATGCTTTGCTATTAGTGGTCTTTTCTGAACTGCTTTGTCAGGAAAGCTTACCTAGTTCTTCCTTATTTTTTCTGGAATCTGTTGTAATGCATAACGACCTGAGGAAGTTACAGTAAGCATCTCTGCTCTCGAAACTTACATCCTATATTGAGCCCACCCTTATACTCCAAGTCTATCACAGTGCTACTATAGTAGCACTTTAAAAATCTCTCTCCTCCTCCTCCTCCTGCATCCATCTTGAGTGTGTTATGTAACTTAAAAAGGAATTCAGTGTATATTCTGCATATTTCATGAACAACATGCTGTAAATGGATAATTTGCTCTAAACAAAAAGGAAAAACATTAACTTTCAATTATTTGAAAAGACTTACAACGAACAGCCTGGTTTGTTCTATAAAGATAGGTATGCGGAGAAGAAGGGTGGAAATACAGCAATATTTGGTAGATCTCTGGAGTGCCTCCTTTTTTCCAGTAGCTGCTGAATACCATTTTTCATCAGTCATAAGCACACCATTGATTTTAGCTAAGGGAAAATGTCATATCCCATTATTAGGAATTTGGAATGCGAGTGGCTGTTTGCTTTTAAGCAGACTATAGCAGATTTCCTGATGGCAGGTTAGTGTTTTTAACAATATTAGTGTTGTGCATACTTAATGCTAGTAGGCAAAATTTTGTGCTAAATAATTATTCTCTTAAGAACACCATCTTGACTTACTGTACCTGCAAGGGGTTATTCATGGTTGGATTAACCTAAACACCTTTCTAGCTCAACAAAATATTAATGCTGGTGTATTTTACTACTTCTCTCCCTCTCCCTCTTCCACAGTTGGAAGTCGAATCAGGCCTTTCATGAAGAGAATGGGAGATATTCAAAGCTGAGACCATTCTGAGAGTCAATCAGGAAATTATTTCTGAGCGTTTCCTTCCTCTACATCACTTCTCTTCTCTCCAAGATTAGTGGGTGTTTCTTTCATAAAACTCATAAGCTTCTTTTGCCTCCGAAACAAGACACCATCCAAGATTACTCTCGAATATTGGTCTTCAGCAGTACGGCATCTTTTAAAAGCAGTTGAGAGAAATCCACTCCACTGATTTTTTTTTTTTTTTTAAAAAAGGGTCTGATTTCAGCTACTGAATGGACCGATCTTCAGACTTTTTTCTCCCTTTAAAAACCAGTTGTTAGTTTTTTTTTGTTCCTGTTCACATTTCAGCATAAAAATTGGCTTTTCATAAAGGGAGAAGTGACTGGTTGCGTGGTTAGGGGGTATTTACTTGTGTCTGAAATTGGGCTGCAGACCCATTGGTTCATCACTTCAAAAATGTAAGATTACCTGTTAAATAGAACTGTAACTCATAGACCTGAAATAGGGAGAACATTTTCAGTTATCATTAGGAAAGTAAACAACAACTTTCCTAAAAATATTGCCCATATTGCCTGTTTGTATGGTAAACCATTTTCTAAGATATTTAGGCTGTTGACAGTGGTAAAAATTTATCCTCTATTTAATAACACTATCTTTTTTTCCCTTGCCATTTGTAATGTTACTTTAAGGATATTTTAATGAAAGCAAGATTTTTAGTTTGCGTTCATTAGATAATGCTGCTTTTTCTGCACTTGCAGCCATAGTCCCCTCTTTGTGATATAGCAAACTGTTACGGTGGCAGTTATTGGCATTTTACAAATACATTGTGTGATGTGAAAACTAAGATGTAAGAGATGACAAAATCACTTTATTCTTAGGTTAAGATGAAGGAATCAAAACAAAATATTGTTGATTGGTAGGTATATCACCAAAGTAAGTCCTCCTTTGTTTGGTTGTTATAGTTTTACAAGATGTGCAATCCAGTGAGGTTTTTAAGGATGCAACATTAGTTTTACCTGTTCCAATGGTTTTTTTTTTTTTTGTTCGTTTTTGTTTTAAACAAAACAAAACACGCCTTTACCAAGGAACCAGTCTGGAGATCTAGATATGCTCTGTACTTCCATGCAGAAGACCAAGGTTTGACTTCCATATTTAGGCCTTGTCTATACTTGAAAGTTTTGCTGCTTTAACTTTGCTAGCAAACCACTCCATGTAGAAACAGTATAAAAAGGCTTCTACCGCTTATTCCTCTTTGCCAAAGAGATGTATGCTATACTGGTATAATTGCATCTACACTCTGGCTTTTATTGGCATGGCTGTGTCAGTTAAAAAAATAATCGCAGCTCACATTGACATTGCCGTGCAAGTAAAACTTAAGGCCACATCTACATTACAAACTTCAGTTGACACAAGTTATGTGGGCATATGGCTGCTGCGGTTAGCATATCACTTGTGTGCATGCATACTTTGCTGTTTGCCTCCGTCCTGTACATATTTACCAGGAGTGCTTGTGTCCATGTAAAGTGCAGCATGGGAAGGTATCCTTGTATGCCCTGTTTTACTGTCCAGCACAATTGCTTTTGAGACATTTTAGCCGTGTATTGTGGGGTAGAAATGACTCCTAAATCCCACAAATCTACGTGGTACTTTTTTGGGTCTGCCATCTCTAACAGAAGCCTGGAGCCTGCAGAGCTTTGCACTATTTTCATAACCATGCTCGTCCTATATTTGCAGACCCACAGGAAGAACTGCAATAATGGGGGATATGACTCTTTGAGGACAGATTGCTAAGGGATATAGAGAAAAACAATTCAAGGTTGTTGGTGACATTTATGGAGCAACTACAGACAGTGGAGTGCTGAGCATTGGCTGTAGAACCTTCTGGATGGAAAAGGCCACATTTCTAGATCTGTGTGTCAACCTCGCCCCAGCCCTACGGACTAGGACAGCAGAGTGAGAGTTGCACTGAGAGTTGAGAAGTGAGTGGCTATCACGCTCTGAAAGCTTGCAGTGCTGGATTGCTTCCAGTCAGTGGGAAATCGTTTTGGCATTGGAAAGTCCATGTTGGGGGGACGGGGGACATTGTCATGTAAGTGTATAGGGTCATTCATGGTCTCTTGCAGTGTGTAGGACATAGTGAATGGAATTTTGCAGCAATGCAGTTCCTGAACAATAGTGGGTTGATAGACAGCATGCATATCCCTATTTCAGCACCAGCCCACCTTAGAACAGAATATATAACCAGAAAACGCTACTTCTCTATGGTTATGTAGGTGTTGGTGAATCACTGGGGATGTTTCAATGGTAAGTGTGGGCTGGTCAGGGAAGGTGCCTGATGATTGCATCTTTGAGAACACAAGACTGTTCAGAAAGCTGCATGCAGGGACATTCTTGACGGGAGGTTTATCACTGATATGGTGAGACAGTTTCTGGAGGACTGTTGGGGATGACATAGGTCATGGAGTGTCTACATTCACACTGCATTAACATCAGTAGATCGACTGTCTCTCAATACCATTTGGAGAAGTGGCTTTGCTGCGTCACTGTAATGGGGCACTCAGCTGGAGGCAAATTTGAGCGTAGACATGTACAAATGGATCAATGGAAGGAGACTTGCATTGACCTAACTAGGTAGTGTCAATCAGGCCTACATCTCTTGCTCTCTAGGATGAGAGCAGTACTGAAGAAGCTGCTCTTCTTGCTCAGTGGTGACCGCTGTGACTGATGTGGGTGTGGATGCAAAAGTCCTACTTTTTGCCCATAAGAGAAGGCGTGGAACTTGGAGGAATCTTAGAGGGTGCATACACCCAAGGTATAGTTCTGAGGAGAATGTGAAAGCCCTTGGATGTGAGGATTTAGAGCAAAGGCAAATCTGATGTGTGCACGTCTGTAGAAAACAGCATTTTAACTTAGTCTAGAAATAAGAATTCTTTTGGGGCGTTGGGCTAAAATTTTATCAATAGCTTTTAGTAAAGTCATTGAGAAGTCATGGCAAACTTTAATAAAAGGCAAGCCTTTACTGTGCTGTGATTTTAAAAATAAAGGTTTTATTCTGCTTTTCATTGCAAGTAACGAAAATCAGACACTTGTTCTGTAAACCAAGGTCACTCTGTTTAAAGTTTAAACAGAGGGTGTCCAATCTTTTGGCTTTCCTGGGCCACATTGGAAGAAGACGAGTTGTCTTGGGCCACACATAAAATACACTAACACAGGGTTTCTCAAACTGGGGGTCACGACCCCCCAGGGGGTCGCGAGTTCCTGCCACCGCAACTTGTGGCGGCGGGGCGGGGAGGCCGGCGTGAACCCGGCAGCCCGCCTGCGGGGGAGGGAGGGCGGCCGGCGCGCACCCGGCAGCCCGCCTGCGGGGGAGGGGGGGCGACCAGCGCGCACCCGGCAGCCCACCTGCCGCGGGGAGGGGGGGCCGGCGTGCACCCGGCAGCCCGCCCGACCTGGGTGGAGGGGGAGCCGGCGCGCACCCGGCAGCCCGACCGCGGCGGGGGGGGAGGGGACGGAGCATAGCCGGCAGCCCCCCCACCCCGCGGCAGGGATGGAGGGGGGGTGGGGCACAGCCGGCAGCCCGCCCCAGGTGGGGACTGGAGGGGTCGCGCCCCGCCCACCCAGCCAGAAAAGGGGTCGCAGTCTCAAAAGTTTGAGAATCGCTGCACTAACACTATGCCTAGTACACACGAATTCTTTGTCACAATTCATTTTACGTGACATTAGAGTCCTCTCGCTCTTTATTTTATTAGTCAATTTTATCAGTGTTTCGGTTTTTTGGTTGAACTGTTTACAACTATAATGCGATTTACGAATAATACTCCGGTATTTGTGGACGTAATCTCATAACGTTGAAAGTTTACGATTTTGTGTTCGGCTGCATTCATAGCCGTCCTGGGCCGCATGCGGCCCGCGGGCCGCGGGTTGGACAAGCCTAAACAATGGAAATGCTGTAATTAGAGTTAACATATCACTGTGTTTTAGAGGTGGGTGGAAGCCCCTGTAATGTATGTAGGCAGTTGTACAATTCTCAGGTCTGGAGGTCTGAGAGGACAGACCTTGAGGAAAGTCTTGGTAAAAATTTAGTCACCAGCCAAATTTTGCATGCGCCTGGCTTTCTAAATGAGGTAGGAAAACCTCATGATGCTGGGGTATGATGCTTGCTTGAGTTCCACTGATGTAGTCGTTGTGTTAATGTTGTTGAACTGCCATGCTCACTTCCAAAAAAGCTTTAGGATGAACTTTCAATCTGTCAGTGAAGTCTGTGTGCGGTGCTACCTACTGTTGTAATCCACCCTTCTTATTGGCATGTAAAAATTCCCAACATGTTGAATCATAACTACCTGTATTTTATTTACATTTTCTGTTTAAAAAAAAAAACAGTCTTTATTTGTGTTGGGTGCAGTTCAGTAGTGATGTAAAACTTACTCTAGATTATACATACTTTCAAGACAAACTATCCCAGACTGAATATTTGTAGCATACAATAAACACCTTATGTGCTGCTGCTTAACCTTTCTTTCTCTCCAAGTTACCTTTATACCAGCATGTTCAAGATACTATGGCTGTAAGTAGTTTCCATTTTAAACCACAACTTTCTCTGGTTTATAAATTGTCCATTTAAATGACCTCCAGGTGGAGTGTTGGCATGCAAGTCTTTAACTTGGAAATTAAATTGGTTTCTTTTAGGATATACTAAAGTTCACACACAATTTAGTTTAGGAAATGTCTTTGTACTCTTTAATTTAAAACCATTTCCACTTTAAAAGAGTAAATTTGACAGATGGTGAATATGGTCTAAACTCTTGCTTGCCCTGGAAAAAATAACAACCAGTCAGCTACTGAGTTTTGAAAAATGGATAATGGAAACACTCAAGAACTATTTTTCATAAGGATTCATAGTGGTTTGAGAGGAGTAGTGAAACAAAAGCTTACCTGTCATGTTCTTTTAGTCCACACAGTAGCAATGAATGTGCCAAGAGATACAGTATTCATGTCTTATCTGGCAGACCGGTCTGCTAATTCCATTTTAAATGATCATTTGAGATGGATGGTATGATTCTGATAAACTCACTTTAAAATTGGGTAAGAGAGGATTCTCCACATTGGGCTCTCTAGAGAAAATCCGCATTTCTCAGTTCAGTCTCATTTAAATTCTTTCTTGCCTTTACTGTTACTTTTTCTCCCAAGAAGGGCCTATAATGAGTAATTGCAGTGCACATCTACTATCCCCATCCCCATCCCCTACCATCTCATTAGTCTTCAGAACTGAGTGCAGGGATTTAGCCATACATCTTCTCTTTTACCTTTATGGGAGCCATATAGGTAATCCTTGTTTGCCACTTAGAAACATTTAGGAGGTTAGCCGATCAATTTTAAGAAAAGGCTGTGTTGTCCAAATGCTATAGCTAGTACACTTCATTTCAGTTTTAAGATAATGAATGCATATAGGATGCAGTCTGATAGTGTTCTCTAGAGGCACATTACAGCAAGCTATTCAAAATCACTTTTTAATCTTTAGGATATTTCAGTAATCCAGTTCTGACATTCTTTTATTTTCTGGAAAGAACAAACTACACGCAGTGGTGATCTCTGGTTGTATTTTAATCAAAGGTTTCTGGTAACTGTATAAACCAGGCAAGTGAAGCTTAGAATGGCTTGTGCCATCAAAATTCTCAATTTGTAAAGATATATTTTTCATTTGTAAAATTCAGGTGTAGTTTTTTTCTTCTTCTTATAATTGAACTTAAAGAGTAGCTCTCCTCTTCAAAATGGGGGTCTAAACTAGACATGGTTTTTAAAGGGAAAATGTACTTAAAATTGTGATATTTTAGCATGATATGTCACTATAAATATGGGGCTCAAAAGTCAAATAACCAGTGATTACCTGAGACAATATTCTTCCACAAACTATTCAAAAGGAAAGCCAGTGTATCTGATTGTACGTCCTCAAATTCGTGCATCCTTGCCCACTTGGAACAGGCTTTTAATTTTAGATTTTTTTTTCTTTTTTTGCCTGGACTGGTACCATTTTATGGTAACTGCAGTTCTGAGCTATAGTACATTGTGCATGCAGAATTTTCAAAACTTTTAAATTCTAAGTTAGATTTTAAAATAAATAAAACTGCGCCAAATTCCTTCCTCTTCTCCCTGCCTTTATCTACAATCCCACTATATCCTTGAGCAACAGAAAAGTAAACCCCATCATAGACCTGAGCATACTTTTTATTTTCTACAGTTTTCTTTTCACAAACACGGAGTATCAAATTTGAGTACATCAGAGGATACTTCAGTATAATGTCAGTGGAAATTATTTTCAAATTTTTAGATTGGATTGAGGCCTCATCTGAAACTCTATGTTTACGACAGTACTCTGTTTTATAAGGATGTGTTAGGTAAGAGTATATAAGACTAACAGTTATAATTTGGCTGTTGAAAGATACAAAGTAATTTTGCGGTGATTGCTTCAAATTTTCATACTAATGGCCCTTTGTGGCACAGTTCTCTTCTAGAAATATAGCACCTGAAAACTTCAGTTATTTAACAGCACTGGTTTTTCCTGCAGTCAAATAGCTCCTTATTTGTCAATGTTTGTCTTTTGAATGAATGTTTAAACAGAAGTGAAATGAACCACATTTGACATGTATCTAAATGCTTTAACTGACTTCCTAGGCATGCTTTTCAAAAACACAAGACTCTTCCAGGTAGCAAAATGTCAGGATGGCTTTAACTATTGGTCCTATGCTATTGTTAAAGATATTAAAACAATGAATTGCAGCTGCTGAAGGGAAAAGGTGAAACATACTTGTTCCAATAAATAGTTTGTGCAATGAATGTAGATTTCTTTGCTTCAAAACCTTTTGTCAACAGATTGACAAATGGGCTAACATATCAATGATACTATTATAGTTTCTGTATTGTATTTTCTAAATAGATGTAAATAAACATTTACCATCAGGGAAGATATGAAATCTTTTTAAAGAGAAGATTCAAATTGCAACTTTAGAAGGAAGTACTGTGAAGAAGTATTACATGTTTGTAGCAGTGGAGGCTTTCCATTTTTCTGGGGTTCAACAGGTGGTGAAATGTCAACATCTTTGAGTTCCACTGGGAGTAATTGTTCCTTAGTCTTCTCCGAGGAATATGGATATCTCTCTGCCCGTCAGACGATAAATTACTGCAAATGAAAAGTTGTAGTAGCTCTTGCTATGCTTGTAGCGGAAGGAAGTCTATTTACTTCTGCTACAAACTGTCAATTAGATTTTAGAAGTCTGAGTTCGATGTAGGATATTGAATGGCTAGTTTTTTAAAAGGGTGAACCTGCACAGGAGGGGAAAATGGAGCAGCAAAGCCATTTCACTGTTTAATATTCTGCATTGCTGTGGGAGACTCATTCAAAAGGTAATACAGACCAAGAGTTGATAAATTTGTTACAACCGAACTGTATTTCTAAGATAGACCTTGCTGTGTGTTAACTTTTTTAGACAATGTATACTCAGTTTCTTCCATAGGCTGTTAACATACAAAGAGAAAAGGGGAAAATATTGCTTCATAACTTAAATACTAGTATGTTAAGACATGGCTGATTAGGAACTTCTGTATTTTAGGCTGCAATAAAATATGATAGTCCTTTTTTGTTTAAACCTGCTGTCGTCCTACAAGTGTAATGTATTACTGTGTTACTATTGTTCAGACCAGGATCTTATTACTAATGTTAGCATTTACAGACTTTTACTGGAAAAATAATTTATGATGTCCTAAAAAAATGCCTTTTCTAGGTCTGTCCAACATGAGTAGGAATTTAAATATTTTTTTTTATTTTTAATCCAAATATTTCTCAAGAGACCTCACCTTCCCATAAAAACAGTAACTATTTAAATTTGAGATTAATTATGTTAAAAGTCAAACTGGTAATATTAGGCAAGATCATTTGTAGCACAAGTTTTTCCAAACAGCCCTATGGACTACTTTACACTTGATCTTATTCCTGTTGACCTTGATGGGAGTTTTGCAGTTGATGTCCGGAGGAGTAGGATGGTATACCGTAAGCCTAATCTGCCTCACCATTAGTATTCAAGTTCTAGGTATTTTCTAAATATGTAGATGCAGACTGGAAATAGCTGCAAAGTAGACTGGGAACTGGATAAAAGAAGAATCTCTCTATAAAAGCTGTTGAGCTGACTGATCTAATTTGTATTCATTTGTGGTAAAGGAACACCTTGTTTAAATACTGTATTGGAAACGGGCTTGAATGACTAACGCTTAACCATTACATTAAAGTAAAATGTCCCAAATAATTTTTTTAATCCTTAAAAAAAAAAAAAAAAAAAAAAGATGGTGTTTTCTACTCCCCTTCTGTGTTTAAATGCTTTGGGGGATCTGAGAGCAATAACACAAAACATATTTGAGAGTTGCTCTTGCTCCCATCCCTTTCTTTTCCATGCATGTTCTAGTTTACTGTCTCTTCAGTTTCAATGTCAGCTCTGCTACTGCTGTAACTAGCAAACATCGTCCTGGAAAGCCTGGGTTAGAGTGTGCATGTGACACTGAGGAAGGTATCAGAATAAGGGAACTGAATGTAACCCAAACAGTGATGCTGACGATGCAAAGTGATGTCAAATGGAAAAAATAGGGAGTGTTTCTTCTAATCTTTCAGGGTTTCTTGTAACTGTAGGCACCAAATTGTTGGCCAACGTCATGATTTTTCCAGCTGACGTTGTGTCCTTTTGGTGCTGCAGCTTTGCTAATCATATTTATTTCAGGAAGAACATCTGAAATCCGTTTTTAAAATGTGTTTAAAGAATATTTGATATTCTTCCTCAATTATAATAAATATATATGGTAGTAATTTTTTTCTAGTGTTCATGATGATATATGGCATTTGATATTCAATATATCCCAGTGTCCTGGAGAAAATTTACTAAGCCAAATTTACTGTTTACATAAATGGGTGAATTCCATTATAATGGAGTCCCACCTTTTGCTTAGGGTTATTGATGAATTTGGATTGTTGCACATAAGACCCATTTCTGTGATCATAAACCAGACAAAACAAACTAAAGTACGGCATAAGGAATCATGAAGATAAAATATTAACAGATTTTAAAATCCTGTTTTCACAAAGGAAAAATAAAAAGTGAGTTGAGCACAGACTCACAGAATACAACCTTTGTAATAATGAAATACTGATGCAACAGGCAACTTGGGGGTGGAGGGGGACCTGCTATAAATAGCTACTGAAGCAAATAATTTTTTCCCCATAAGACTGACCCGTTGCTTTGTCCCTTTCCTCCATCACAGTACAGAGGAAAGCAAGTTCATAATGCCAACTACTAAGCATTTGAATATGTTAATTCTAGTACAGAATTAGAAGGCTATCTTTTCATATATTTTAGTAACTGTCATCTCCAAAGTGCAATACAAACTAACTAATTTTACTATGCCATCCCTCAGAGGGTAAGCATTAACTCCATCTTACTGATAATGAAATGAAGACAAAGGTTAAGTGACTTGCATAGGAAGTCGGCGATAGAACGGAAATTAGGACTCAAGAGTTTCTGATGACAAACCATGTGCTCCATATAGTTAGAGCACCTCTCTCACTTACCAATGGAATGTTAAAACTTGCTAATAAATGCAGTCTGTACCTGTGGAGTTAAAAAAAAATTACTGTTGTAAGAATTTTCAGGGTTCTGGGGAGGCTTGCCACTGGTGTGATCAGGCTCAAATCTTTCATTCTATATTTCTTTTGCCAGAGTGAACATTTTGTTGATTACCAAGCTTTTATGAACATCTATACAAAGGGGAGAAAATACTTGTTGAAAAGCTTTTTGACTGCATCATTAGGCTTTCTTGGATATGAAAAAGGCATTTAGAACACAATAAAGAACATTATTTTGTATATGTAGCCATGAAATGTAGATTTTTTTTATTTTTTTTAAAGATGCATTGCATTTCTCAAAAGTAGATAATTGCTTTTCTTTGTTTAAAAAGAAAAAGTACTTGACAGTGAGATTATAGCATTTTACTGAATAATGTAAGGTATCTTGTTTTCTTGCACAGGTTTCCACTTGAGCGGCACGGTGACAGATCCTGCAATGCAATCGGAGCCAGAAACTGTTTGCAAGGTAGCTATCAGCTTTGATCGTTGCAAGATTACCTCAGTGACCTGTAGCTGTGGAAACAAGGACATATTTTACTGTGCACACGTTGTGGCACTCTCTTTATACCGGATCCGCAAGCCAGATCAGGTCAAACTGCATCTTCCCATTTCAGAGACACTCTTTCAAATGAACAGAGACCAACTACAAAAGTTTGTACAGTATTTGATCACAATGCACCACACAGAAGTTTTGCCAACAGCTCAGAAATTAGCAGATGAAATTCTTTCTCAGAATTCAGAAATCAATCAAGTCCATGGTAAGTTTAGCAACTGCTTTCCCTTTGCTTCTTTTTTTTTTTTTTGGTATGGAGTTCAGAAAATCAGGTAATGTATGTAAATGTGGATCATTATTCTACCATTACTTTAAGATGGCTTGAAAAAACCCTGCTAGTTTGCAAGAGAAACCATGTATAATCAATGAGTGATCTACATTGCAATATGGTATAACTACTGTAGCAATGTAGTATGATCCATATTACAATCATATGTGTTTGTTTCTGATCTTCTTTCTATAGCCATCTTATTAAGAATACCTATTTTGCAGAAAACATACTGAACATATTTTTGATAGCTTCTCTTTACTGTTAATCTTTTAAATTCTGCTTATCCATACCTTCATTTCTAATGTGCTTTTAAAAGAAGCAAAAAAACCAGATACAATCATTAATATTTTTTCTTTCATTAAATTAAGCTTTCTGTGGTCCTTTTTGTTTGGGTTTTGTTCTGCATTGGGGTCAAGAAATGGGAAAGGGTAGTGTGTTTAAAAATATAAGGCCAATTGGCAAAAAACTGTTCTAGCCTAGCCATTGCAGTAACATTAGGTGCAGTTCTTCGGCGAGGAAGCGTATTTGACTGACTTTAATGAACAAAGTACCACTTGGTTTTGTTCTGATATAGTGCCCAGTATGTAGTAAGGACTTTCCAAACATGTACGAGGATTGGCCCCTGCTCATAGGAGTTTCAATACAAGGACAAACAAGTACACAAATGTCGAAGTAAAAGGAATAAGAATAGGCAATTTGTATGAACAAGTCACCTTGAGTCACTATAGGCAGCAGTGCAAGTGGATCTTTCAGGTGGACCAAAATGTGGACATGGGAGGGCCTTCCAGATGGGAGCCACATAGAAGGCACAGTGTGGATTGTTTGAGAATTAGATGGAAAGGTGAAGTTGAGAGCAATGGTGGAGTGGAAAAGATTGGGGGACAACATGACACTTGACAAGGTAGGATAACTAGGGTGGAGAGAGTGATATGTGGAGCTTTAAAGCTGTTGACCAGAAGCTTATATTTGATAGGCTACTTGATGGGAAGCCAGTGGAAAGACTCAGAGAAAGAAGTTAAATGAACGAAGAATATGAGTTTAGTGGCAACATTTTGTCTGGGCTGTGGGAAGGCAATGTGTGTGTGTTTGGGAAGCCAGAGGAGAAGGTTAATCAAGATGGAATATAATGAGAATCCGAAATGAGAGTGTTGGCCGTAAAGGAGGTGAAAATAAAGGACTGATTTAAAAAAAAAAAAGAAGAAGAGGAGGAAGGAGGAGGATTTGGAAATTGCATTAATGGGTGAGGCAAGGGAATGGAAGAGTGAAAAATAACGCCCAAGTTGTGGGTCAGAGTGACATGGAGGTTGGTGGGATAGTCTACAGTGATAGAAAAGGGGGGGGGGGGAATAGAGATGATAAAAGGAGAAAAAAGGTCAGGGAGGTAAGAGGACAGCTGGGAGAGGAGCAGCAAGCATCTTAGAGTCCCAGGAGGCTAAGATGTTGAAGAGGAGAAGTTCCACAGTAACAACAAAAGTAGTACAGGGGTCAGAGGATGAGGCTAGAGTAGGGAGAGCTGGGATGCTGCACAAAATTAAAACTGTAATTATACTAATCGTGGATGCATTGGCCTGGAAAAAACAGCCACTTTATTCAGTTTGAAGTGGGGCTCCCTTCCAATTGGTAGTACTTAACTTCTAACGTGCCTTTAAATATTTATTTTAAAACTGATATTGAAACCAAAACAATGAAAACAAAGGTTGTAAAGCACTAAACAAGCTTTTGAGAGTGTTCATTTAAGCGTATGGGTAGGATGGGTTAAGAGTATCTATAAAACTAAAATGTTTGTCAGCTTGTGTGCATTGCAATTACATTTGCCTGAAAACTATAGCAATAAGCCTATTTTAATTGCCAATATAATTATCAAGTAATCAAACAGTGGCAGGAATATACAAGTAGGAAATTCAACTTTAAATCCAAACAAACCAAACCAATGATCCACTACACCATGTTAAGAATGGTTTACAAGAAAAGGGATCTGTACATAAGAATGGCTGTATTGGGTCAGACCAAAGGTTCATCCAGCCCAGTATCCTGTCTACTGACAATGGCCAATACCAAGTGCCCTGAAGTGAGTGAACCTAACAGGTAATGATCAAGTGATCACTCTCCTGCCATTTATCACCCCCCTCTGACAGAGGCTAGGGACACCATTCCTTACCCATCCTGGCTAATAGCCATTAATGGACTTAACCTCCAGGAATTTATCGAGGTCTCGTTTAAACCCTGTTTTATTCCTAGCCTTCACAGCCTCCTCAGGCCAGGAGTTCCACAGGTTGACTGATGGTACACTCTGTGAAGAACTTCCTTTTATTTGTTTTAAACCTGTTGCCCATTAATTTCATTTGGTGGCCCCTAGTTCTTCTATTATGGGAACAAGTAAATAACTTTTCCTTATTCACTTTCTCCACACCACTCATGATTTTATATATCTCTATCATATCTCCCCTTAGTCTTCTCTTTTCCAAGCTGAGAAATCCTAGCCCAGGGGTGGGCAAACTACGGCCTGCGGGCCACATGTGGCCCACCGGCCCTTTTTATCTGGCCCGCGAGCTTGGGCCATCCCCACACCTGCCCTCCTGGCCCAGGGTGCCGGGTGAGTGCGGCAAACCACGCGGCCCTGCACTTTCAAGCCGAGGCGCTGGGGGCCAGCCGAGTGCCTCCCGCTGCAGGGCCCTGTGTTCCCCAGCCGGGGCTCCGGGAGTGCCGCCAGCCATGGGGTTGGGGGGACGGGGTGGCGGGAGTGCCCCCAGCCACAAGGGTCCGCGCTCCCAGGCCATGCGCCGCCTGCCATGGGGCCCCGCGCTCCTGGGCCACGGCGCCTGTCGCGGGGCTCTGTGCTCCCAGGGTGGGGCGCCGGGGCTGGGCCCCGTGCTCGCGGGGCTGGGCCGAGCACCGCCAGCCATGGGGCCCCACACCCGGCTGAACACTGTAAGCGGGGCCAGGGGCTTGGGTGGTGGGGTTCTGGGGGGGTGGTTGTTGCGGGGGGGAGGGGCTTAGATGGTGGGTTCGTGGTTAGGGTGGGGGGTCTCGGGAGGGGACAGGGAAGTGGGTGGGGGTTGGATAGGGAGCAGGGCCAGGCTTTTTGGGAAGGCACAGCCTTCCCTACCTGGCCCTCTGCAAAATTTTGAAACCTAATGTGGCCCTTGGGCCAAAAAGTTTGCCCATCCTTAATCTCTCCTCATATGGGACCTGTTCCAAACCCCTAATCATTTTAGTTGCCCTTTTCTGAATCTTTTCTAATGCCAGTATATCTTTTTTAATCTGTATGCAGTATTCAAGTTGTGGGTGCACCATGGATTTATGTACAGGCAATAAGATATTCTCCATCTTATTCTCTATCCCTTTTTAAATTATTCCTAACATCCTGTTTGCTTTTTTCTCTGCTGCTGCACACTGCATGGATGTCTTCAGAGAACTATCTGTGATGAGTCCAAGATCTTTTTCCTGATTAGTTGTAGCTAAATTAACTTCCATCATGTTGTATGTATAGTTGGGGTTATTTTTTCCAGTGTGCATTACTTTACATTTATCCACATTAAATTTCATTTGCCATTTTTTACCCAATCATTTAGTTTTGTGAGATCTTTTTGAAGTTCTTCACAGTCTGCTTTGGTCTTAACTATCTTGAGCAGTTTAGTATCATCTGCAAACTTTGCCACCTCACTGTTTACGCCTTCCTCCAAATCATTGATGTACAAATTGAATAGGATTGGTCCTAGGACTGACCCCTGGGGAACACCACTAGTTACCCCTCTCCATTCTGAAAATTTACCATTTATTCCTACCCTTCGTTCCCTGTCTTTTAACCGGTTCTCAGTCCATGAAAGGATCTTCTCTCTTATCCCATGTCAATTTGATTTACACAAGAGCCTTTGGTGAGGGACCTTGTCAAAGGGTTTCTGGAAATCTAATTACACTATGTCCACTGGATCCCCCTTGTCCACATGTTTTTTTGACCCCTTCTAAGAACTCTAATAGATTAGTAAGACATAATTTCCCTTTACAGAAACCATGTTGACTTTTGCCCAACAATTTGTCCTTCTATGTGCCTGACAATTTTATTTTTTACTATTGTTTTAACTAATTTTGCCCTGCATAGACTTACTGGTCTGTAATTGCCAGGATCACCTTTAGAGCCCTATAAAATATTTGGTGTTACATCAGAAAAGGGTTTAAAAAAATAAAACCAGATCCCTGTTTTTTTTAATTTTGTTTGTTTTTTTAAAAAAAATATATTTACCAAGTTAAGATTGATATAAGTTTCTGTTAAGAAAAAATGGAACTTTCTAATACACAGCAAGTAAAGAGTATTCCAGCTGAACATATTTTCACATCCAGAGTTTTAATTGGTCTTTACTCCAATTTTATACTGAAAAATATAAAAGCTGTTCCACAAAACCTATTAAACAATTAGTTTTGAGTTCTAATCGTGTTGACATACATAAGGGTAAAATCACTATCCAGTCTGCCACATCCCCTCTGCCCTTCAAACGAACTTAGCTAGTTCCCAGAACAAACTTCTTCTTTTTTAAAATAGCAGGTGTGATATATACTCTTGTTTCTCATGCAAAACCATGTTTCCTGCATTTTTATTGCCATCAACAGTTTACTAACATCATTATATACATGGACTTCACTGGTCACCTTTGTATTAGAAAATCGTTCACAGATGAGTGCTGCTGACTGCTGTTTAGAGCACCAATTGCAGAAATCCCCCCCGAATCTGATTATGCTGCACCTCTTAGTAAATGGAAAGTGATCTTGGGGTGATATGGTCAGAACAATTGAGCCAGAAGATAATTTTGGCAGCCATACTTTGAATGGATCTGTAGGGGACAGCATAGGTATTGAAGGTAAAGAAGAGGCTTCAGTATTCAAGATGAGGGAGGAGTTGACTGGAGAAGAGATTGAATTCGGAAGTCTAAAGGGGGAAGAAGGAGCAAAACGTGGACATGGCCTGGGTATATGGATCTGTAGAGAGAAGAGTTAATGCCAAGGGTATGGTCATTGGCATTTCTCTTGTCAAATGTCCTAATCTCAATGTTGCCGATCTGACAAGCTCCCATTTGCTTAATGGCTGACACTGAGGATTGAATTGGGGACTTCTTAAGCTATAGGGACTTGTAGCTTGCGCCAAAGAGACAGATTTTGTAGCAGAGGGCTGTAACAGACTTGTCTGTTGTGCTTTGGACAAAAAAGAAGAGCACATAACCACTGGGTAACCTGAGCATTGATACTAACCACTGGGTTACCTGAGCATTGACTGGGGTCAGTACCAGGTTGTAACCACTAACCACTGGGTTACCTGAACATTGACTGGGGTCAGTACCAGGTTGTAAAGCCATCAAGGAACACTTAGGGTAGTGCTGATGGTTCAGTAAGTGGCTCCTTTTTGGTCAGTAT
The DNA here is from genome assembly GCA_032164245.1 of Sternotherus odoratus. Taxonomy (NCBI): domain Eukaryota; kingdom Metazoa; phylum Chordata; order Testudines; family Kinosternidae; genus Sternotherus; species Sternotherus odoratus. The sequence goes on along the minus strand of JAVMKO010000007.1, from coordinate 75,503,625 downwards.
TGCTCTAATCCTATAAAATTGGTTTGTGAGATCATTGTGCTGTTTGCCTCATTTTAAAAGGATAGTATTTCAAAGTCTATGCTAGGTATATATATGTCTATGCTTTGGTGGTATAGGTATACTAGCAAAGTGCTCCTGGTGTAGATGCATCTCGTACGAGCAACACTGTTAGTTCTAGCATACCTACTCTTTCTCCCCTCCCCCCCAAGGGAAATAAGCTAAATCAGAAAAAGTCCAGTTTTTCCAGTATGACTGTGTTTACACTACAGGCTTTTGCTCCCACAGCTAGCTGAATGGGTCGCAAATCACACCCCTGACCAATATAGTAATGCTAGTAAAAATCTGTAGTATAGACATGGCCTGGAATGTGTGTTTTGTGTGTTGTTTTATGTGTTGTTTTGTGCGTGTTTTGTTTTTGAAGGACTGAGTGGGAAAACAAATATTTTTGCTAACAAATAGGAACTTCCCCTCTCTTGGATAAGCATAATTAAGATGTTAATACTGCTGTCCTAGTTGATTCCATTTGCAGAACTATATAGGGCTATTCTGTAACTTTCAAATGGACTTCCTGTCCTAAATCATGCAGGACAAGTTTTTCTAGATCTAGATGATCTATACCTAAGATTCTGACGGATCTTATCAATTAAATGGCTGGGGAAATCCATGAAATCTCATTAAGAAACTTGACTGCACCAAAGGATGGGAAGGAAACGTATGTTGCAACTGTGTTTTATAAAGACTTCCTTAACGATCCAGAGAATTGCAGACCAGTAAGCCTTCTATACCTCGTAAATTAGTTCAAACTCTAACAATAGACTAAAATAACACACATCTGGAAAATGATATAAGTAGGGTCTAAGCAGATTGGCCAGACACAACTTTGGTTCTACAAAGGAATCTGATGGAATTCTTTGACTGTATAAAGTGGTGGATAAGAGAACCTGTTAACTAAGAGACTACTAATTAGTAGTGGTATGGTAACCTCTATAGACACTAAGTAGTCCAGGGTTAGGGATAAAATATTTTCCTGGATAAGGAACCGGTTCAAAGACAGAAAACAAAAAGTGGTCATTTTTTATCATAGGGAAGCAGAATACTAACTGCAGGGTGACTTGAGGCTTCATACTAGAACTGATGTTTTAATGTTGGGTAATGACCTGTAAGAAATGGGGTAAGTGGAGTGATGGTAAAAACTGCAGAAGACAAAAAATTATTTAGATTAATCAAAACCAGAGAAGATTCTGAGGAACTCTAGAGAGGCCTAACTAAGCCAGGTGAATAGGAGACATAATGGCTGATGAAACTCCGTGTCGATAAATACAGAATAATATCTGTTAAAGGGAAACTTGAACTATTCAGACAGATTACATGGTTCAAAATTAATAGCAGTGACTCAGAAAAAGAAGTTGGGCATCATTGTGGACAGCACAGTGAAGATCTCTGTTGAGTGTGCAGTTTTAGCTTTAAAAAAATTCAAGTAAAATGCTAGGATTCATAAGGAATGGGGTGAAGAATGATACAGAAAACATTACTCCATTGTATAAATTAGTGGTTTGCCTTCATCTGGAGTACTGTCTGCAGTACTGATTACTCCACCTCAAAAAAGATATTGCAGAATTGGCGGTGATTCAGAGAAGGATATGAAGAATGAATAGGAACATGGAAAAAACTTATGAAGAGAAGATACTGAAAATATTTGGTCTGTGTATTTTAGAAAGGAAGCTAATAAGAGGACACACAATAAATGTATACAAAATAATGCATGGTCCAGAGAAGGTAGTTCAGGAGTTACTGTTCTAGGAGACAGGGAGCACCAGAACATGGGGACACTTAATGATTATTGAAAGGTGTCCAGTTCAAAACTGACAAAAGCATATGTTACTTCACACACTAGACTCTGGAACTCATTGCAATAGGTGTTGCTGAGGCCAAGAATTTAGCAAGATTTTGAGTGATTGAACATGTATAGATAACATGAATATCTAGTTGTAGTAGTTAATGTGAAGAAAGTGTTTTGGAAGATGTATGTAACCATGCTTCTGGGTGGTGTTGTTTTTTGTTTGTTTTTTAAGACTGTATCAAGTAATAGGATAACACTTTTGTGGAGGACTGACTAACCCCATCTGCCTACTATGGTGTTTCTTGCAACTTCTTCTGAAGCATTGGTACTGGCCACTCTTGCATATTGAGCTAGATCAGTTTTTCCCAAACTTTAACAACCTGTGAACCCCTTTCTCGCAAACCCCCACCTAAAATTGAATATTCCGAAGTATTTTTCACCTTTACCTAAATATAAATGATAAAAGTAGTGATATTAGAAATATAAAATTTGTTTTTACGACATGCTTATTACACACTATTTAATTATTTATCATTACGGTACACTCACTAGAACGCACATTGGTAGAACACGAATTCGGATAGAACGTGGTCGGGGCCATGGATCCCAAATGTAGTTTGGTCTCAAAAATTAGCGTCTATATAACGTGGTCCCCGCTATAATGCAGGACTTGGCATAGATCCCAAATCCTGCATTCTAGTGAGGGTCTGGTGTATTTTTGAATAAGCCTGTTATAAGGCAAGGCTCCTATGTTTCATCAAGGAGTATCAGATGTGAAACAGCATCAAGGTATTTAAGAAGCCAACTCAGAGCTCCTCCTACACAAGCATTCAGGTTTTGAGCGGTCCAGGCAAACAACGCATGTGACAACAAAACTTCAACTTGTTCTTTGTAATAATTTTAAAAACAATACTATCTGCCTATTTAATTTTAAAAACATCAAAAAAATCCACCTCCCTTTCCATTTCTTATAAGGACTCTTTAAATTGAAATCTCCTCAGTGTGATAGATATGCTTGCTTTGATCTGTTTAGCTCTTGGAAGTCCAGGGGCTCCAGGCTGCTAGTCCCATGCTGCCTGGGATTTCTAGGGACAGCTCTGTCCGCCATTAGGGATTTTTTCCCCCAAGTACCCCCTGTAACATTTCGTGAACCCCCAGGGGTCCACGAACCCCAGTTTGGGAACTACTGAGCTAGATGGATCACAGGTGTGTTCCAGTATGGCAATTCCTGTGCTACTGTGTGCTGTTAAATAGGCACAAGTGTTCCTTCCCAAAAGATGTTCTAAATTTATTGGCAAATGAAGTATTTCAAGTATAAGTTTGAAGCTTTTGGGGATCAAAGGCATAATAGAATTGACAGTTAATTTGACCATGTGTTGATTTTATATTATTCAAATAGTGCTTCTAAAATAATTCAGCTTAATTCTGACTACACTTGTAGAAGTTAATTACCTGGCTGTTGTGTCGGTAAGGGTACAGAATCACTGCACTCTGATAGGTTGAAACAATTCCATTTTTGCTTACTACAAATTAAAGCATGTTTTTATTTGAAATTTTAGTTCCATGTCCTCATTCCCTCCTCTTAATGCTGTCATCAGATGACGCTTCAAGGTTTAAATGATCTACAGTTAATTTTATGAAGATTTTTCACAAATTTAAATGTATACGTGAAGAGTACTAAAACATGGCTTGAATAAGTGGTTTGTATAGATTTGACTGAAGATAGAAACATTGTTCAAAAATGGGGAGTGAGGGAAGTGTACAGTTTTAAAACATAGATACTGTTTTTGTATTTTAACCCGATCTGATGGATGGTAGTTCCTGAGTAGTCTGCACTATATAGGCTTCTTTTTTTCGTATGCCAGAGTCTAGAAAGTGACAACTTCTGGTAAATGGAGGTTTGAGAGAGAAGTCTAAGCTCCTTGTTTACCTCTCACTTTCAAATATTGTTCTTTTAGAGTGAAATTTCTACACTTGCAGCATTCTGGTCAACGGTTAAACAGTAATTCAAAGCCTCAAGCCATGTTGTTTGAGATGTTGTTTTAAGCAATGTCAACAAGAAAAATGTCTCTAATAGTCTTCAGAAATTTAAATTAAAAATAAAAATGATTCTGCAGCTCAGAACTTGAAAATGGGTTAGTTTTTTAAAAGGTAGCTTTTCATTGTCATAATAGTCTGCGGAGAGAGGCACCTTTCTAAAATACTTTGGTTCATGGATATCATAACAAATGTTTGGAAAAGATGTATTGGCCGTGCATGATATTTTCAATTATATAAACATTTTGCTTTTAAGCCATGGAAGCGCCAATTAAAAATGTATATCCTTATTCATATGCTGAACATGTTTGTGTATGTATAAATTTTAAAATGGCCATAAGTGCATTAAATTAAAATGTTTTAAAGACCAGTCATGACAGATAAGTTAACTAAGCCTGAGGTGAGGAGGGAACAAATATGTGGGAGTGTCTAAACTGACACCATTTAATTACAGGTTTTAAAAAATATTTCATATAATTAGTGCTTTTCACTTTCAAAGCTCAAGGGTATGCTAATGAATCCTCATGACACCTTAGAAGCACATAAGTAATATTTATCCCCAATTTACAAATAGGGAAAGGGGGTTGGTGTTGATGTTAGGATTAAACTCAAGAATTTCTGACTCTCAGTTCTGTGCTCCTTCTAACAACAAACCATACTTCATTAGAGATTTAGAACTGTGCATTCAGGAGTCGCATTGAATTGCAAGAGACGCATTTTCTTGGAATTGAGCCTTTACCTTTCTTTGTCTTTGAACTTGTCCCTCCCTGCCAGTGGTTGTCTGGGCCTTCAGCTATTTTAGGCAAGTGTACAGTACCTTTATAATGTAACCCTGCTCTCTCTGGGGACAAGCAAGTATGGGATTTTCCCTTACATCCTCTACAGGGGTGTAATTCTGAATTACACATCTCATTTGGCTTCTCCACAACAGCCTTGTCTTCCTTGACTACTCATTTAGCACCTCTATCATCACTGGCTCTTGTTTCATATCGATCGATCCTACATGCCCCAATGCCCCCCCCGTTCCCCCTGTGCTTCAGTGGGAGCTGCAGGGGCGGTGCCTATAGATGGGGCAGTGTTCAGAGCCACCTGGCCGCACCTCCACGTGGGACTTAGAGAAGGGGTATGCCGCTGCTTCCGGAGCTGCTTGAGGTACATGCCTCCTGGAGCCTGAACCTCTCCCCATGCACAAACTCCCTACCCCAGCCCTGAGCATCCTCCTTCATTCCTAGCCCCACCCCACAGCCTGCACCCCTAGCCAGAACCCCCGCGCCTCACTCTCCCATCCCGGAGCCCGCACTGCCAATGAGACCCCTCACCTCCACCCGCACCCCAACACCAATTTTGTGAGCATTCGTGGCCAGCAATATAATTTCTATTCCCAGATGTGGCCCTTGGGCCAAAAAGTTTGCTCACCCGTGGCCTAGGCTGAGCACACAGTCTGTTAAATAGACCACACTATACACGTCAATCAAGAAAGCACACAACAAACATGACAAACTCACCCCAAAAGTCACCTAGTCGCCTTCCTTCACCTAGAGAAGTCCCTCTGAAAACTGCCCTCTTCATTATTCCTGTATTGGAGAACTCTCTGGCAACGTTATTGTTCTAGTTCTGGGCTGATCTGATACCAGTGTTCCAGTGACAGGATATAGTTACTGGAGAATCTATAATAGCCTTGTTGAAATTCAGCATTCTAGCACAAATTGACTTACGAACTTTTGATCAAATATAAGTAGTCCCAGAAAGAATTTGTTTTTCACAAATAGCAAGGTTTAGCTGTGACATCTTACTAAACTGTTTTAATACAATTAAAACTACCCCCACAAAATGATTTTAAATTATAATTTATCTCAACCAGTTTATTTTAAGCCAAGTTTGTGTTTTATTTATCTATAAATGACAAGTGCAATAAGTAGTTGTCTTTGTGTGTTTTGGAGCAATGAAATATTTAAGCTATTTTGCAAGATGGTACAAAAAACTTGAGCTACTACAACAGCTGCACTGCCTGTTCTCCTGTGGCTTGATTTTCCTTTTTATCTCATTTTCTGCAACTAAAGACTTATCAGCATTTGTTTCATGTAGTGCACTAGATTGAAAGCCCCTTAAAATGAACAGAGTAAAGAGAGAAGCACTTTTAGAGTGAAGTTCTTCATTCCCTAGTTTCATAATGTCTTGGGTTCAATTTTTGTCTTTACACACTCTAAATAGCTCCCCTGGAAGTCAGTGGGAGTTATACGTACATATTCAAGGGCACAGTTTTTCTCTCTCAATTTAAAAACTATTTAAGGATGCAATCCACATAAGATTCCCATTCTTAAGGTGTCAAGCTTTAGGAACTCCAAGGTCTAAGATTTGTGGCTTTCTGAGGTACTAGCAGTTGAGTACAAGACACCTCTCTGCTCCTCAAAATCTTCCAGTTGTGTCTTCACTATTCAGAGAAGGAGCTCACTTCAAGGGATTCAACCAGATTTTCAGCCATCTATAAGCTTCTCTGCATGGAGTAGCTAGCATGATGGGGAAAAATTATTAAATCCATAGAATTGAAATAGTTATTTTTAATTTCAAAAACTCTGGAGAACTTGTGTCCTCTTTTTAAACTTCTCAGCACCTTTTGAAAAAAGTATTCTAATTGGTACCTCTGTTTCCAGTTAGTACACTATTTTTATCGCGTTGATTACAGAAGGATACTTGTCTACACTGCAGTTAAAAACCCATGACCAGACTGTTTCAGCTGACTCAGGCTCACATGGCTGGGAGTAAGTCTGTGTTTAATTGTGGCTCTAGGACCCTCCCCCTTCATTTGGTCTCAGCGCCTGGGCTCCTGCCCAAGCTGGAATATCTGTACCATAATTAAACAGTCCTTTAGCCTGGGCCCCGCGAGCCTGAGTCAGCTGACCCAGTCGCACGTTTTTAACTGCAGTTTAGACGTACCCTTAGGCCCTGTCTAGACTAAGATTTAAGTGGTGAGATGTTACATCGTGTTACATAGCTGAATTGCTAACAGCTTCTAGAAATCAGAGAGCCAATGCAGTTGTACTTTAGAATGTGCTGAACTGATCAAGGTAAAACCTTTTTAATTCAGCCACTTGAACATGTTCTAAAGTATAGTTGCTTTGTCTTGATTAGTGTTCTAGAAGGTGTTAGCTATTCAGTGGGGTTAACTTGGTCCATCATACCACCTTTAAATCTTAATCTAGACAGCGCATAAAAGTGCAGTTTGACTCTGGGTATGGCTGCATTGTAGATAATTTGAGTGTTGCCCCTAACTCGAGTGACATCCACACACAAAAAAGCTTGAGTGTGGTGGTGCTTTCAACTCAAGTTGTCTAGCCTGATAAAGATAAAAGGCTAAAATTTTGCATTAGCACAACTTGTCAACTGCTAATATAGATACTTTCTATGGCAATCTAGTGGCTGTGTGTAGTTTGAGTGCTGTTTTCATAATGCTCAAGATAGGTTAATTTAAAAGGAGTTAACTCAGTTATGTACACTTGAATTAACGGTGCAGTGAAGACCTAGCCTGTGTAAAAATGCTTAGTAATCAACAGATCTATTCCCTCTACATGCTTGTTTACTCATGAGTTCTTCTACTGCGTTCCTGTTTTTGGGGGGGTTGTTTGTTTTTGTTTGTTTTGTTTGTTTTGTTTGTTTAAACTCCTATTGGCCTTGCAGAGCTATTACAGCTAAGAGGAATTGGGTTGATGTATTATTGGGCCATCAGTAGAATTGTACACTTAAGTATCAATCACTTAAATTTGTGCAAGATTGTTGAAGGCACTGGGTATTTTACAGGTGTCATGGAAGACACTATTTGGCAACACTGATAGAAGAGGTACTAAAGGAAACATAATTTTGATTGCAGAACCTTTTGTTACATGTACTAGTGCACAAAAAGGGGAACGTCAGGCTGGTTTGGCAGTACTGGCAAGAAAAAGAAATTGTATAATTGAAAATGTTTGATATAAATTTCACTTGGATCATGAACATGGAACCTTTAGAGTAGAGCCATACTTTAAACTCTCCAGAATATCTTTGTTTCAGGTATAAAGTTCTATATTTTTATGTGAAACTGACATAAAACATCAGATTACAGAAACTTTTTATTGTAAAACCTTTTGTAATTAACCAGTGTTTGCTTAGTTTGTAGCTAATTATTAAATATGATTACTTGGAGCCCCTTTCTCCTCTTCCCTCAGAGTGATCAGGGTACTGAGAAAAAAAATCAAAATATTTTAATAAGTTAAAGCTACAATACCCAAAATGAGGAGAGATCCGAAGTCCAGAAAATTCCTCTGTACTTCTGAACTCATTTTGCTTCATCTTCTCTCCTTCCCCCATGAACTGATTATCTTTATTTAGACCATAATGATTTTTTCACTGCTGTTTATAGGTGCTCCTGACCCAACAGCAGGTGCTAGCATAGATGATGAAAACTGTTGGCACTTGGATGAAGAACAAGTCCAGGAGCAAGTTAAACTTTTCCTGTCCCAGGGTGGATACCATGGATCAGGGAAGCAGCTCAATTTGCTTTTTGCAAAGGTAAGACTTACGTTTGGCTCACCTTCCTTTTTGTTTTCCTCTATCCAGCCGATATTTGATTAGTTAATTACGGAAAATGCAGTCATTTTTAAACCAAGTTAAGCTTTATTAGTACAACATTGTTATTTAGAATTTTCCATCACTGGAGCATAATTCTTGTTCCTTAAAATCTATTTGTTTATCATCACCAGCCCCCCCCCCCCCCAAAGTTTTGGAAAACCATGTATGATATTCTTGGGGCATACATTTTAATGTAAGTCTAAATTTCTTGTAGAAAAACTGTTCAGAACAGAAATTGCAGTGGGACATTAACAGTGATCTAAAATCATTTTTACTGTTGGAGAACAAATTCCATGTAGTCAAGTTCAATTAAAAAACAGTTTTGTCAGTGAGATTTTTTTTTAATAGTGTATGTGTCTCAAAGAGGAAGGAGGAATTAAATAAAACATAAATTTCAGTATTTCACTAGTATTATGTAGCTTCTTTTTTCAAGCTTATATTGAGACCTATTTTGTTTCCTAGGTGCGAGAGATGTTAAAGATGAGAGACTCTAATGGAGCTCGCATGTTGACATTGATAACAGAACAGTTCATGGCTGACCCTCGTCTGTCGCTTTGGAGGCAACAAGGCACTGCAATGACTGACAAGTATAGGCAGCTCTGGGATGAACTGGGTAAATGCAAAGAATTAAAATTATATGCTGTGTATGTATATGTTTCATAGATTCCAAGGCCAGAAGAGACAATTGTGATTGTCTAGTCCAGGGGTTCTCAAACTTTTCTGGTTTGAGACCCCTTTTTGCTGTGCGGCATTCACTGCTGACCCCTGGGTATGTCCGCCAAAAAGCCACCAATTGAACACTTCCAGTTTCGGTGGCATTTCGGCAGACACGCAGCGGTTGTCTGTCCGCTGACATGCCGCCGAAAGTGGAAGTGTTCCACTCGGCGGCTTTTCGGTGGACATGCTTCCGCAATCCAGGGCATCCGCCAGAATGCCGCTGAATGCAATGGGGGCTCGCGACCCCCCTGGGATCGCCCCGCGACCCCCAGGGCGGTTGCAACCCCCAGTTTGAGAACTGCCGCTCTACTTTGACCTCCTGTATAACACAGGCTGTGGCACTCCTCCAAAATCATTCTTTGAGCATAGCTTTCAGAAAGAACCTCTAATCTTAATTTAAAAATCAGCAATGATGGAAAATCTACAACATGCCTTGATAAATTATTCTAATGGTTAATTGCCCTCACTGTCAAAAATGTACGCCTTATTTCCAGTCTGCATCTGTCTAGCTTCAACTTCCATCGGATGATGATATTGTACCTTTCTCTGATAGACTGAAGAGCCCATTGTTACTTCTCTTTGTTAATCTAAATAGATTGAGCTCTTTGAGCCTATGGCTATAAGGCATGTTTTCAAATCCTTTATTCATTCCCATGGCTCTTCTCTGAACCTTCTCCAATTTATCAGCATCCTTCTTGAACTATGAGCATCAGAACTGGACACAGTATTCCAGCACTGGTCACACCAATGCTAAATACCTCTCTACTTCTACTCCTACTCCAGATTCTCCTGTTTATGCATCCCAAGATCACATTAGTTTTTTTGGCCACAGCATCACACTGGGAGCTCATGTTCAGCTGATTATCCACCAGGACCCCTGAATCTTTGAGTTGGTGCTTTCCAGGATAGTGTCCCCCATTTTGTAAGAATGTCCTACATTCTTTGTTCCTAGATGTGTATACTTACATTTAGCTGTATTAAACCATATATTGTTTGGTTGCACCCGGTTTACCAAACAATCCAGATTACGCTGAATCCGTAATCCGTCCTCTCCATTATTTACCGCTCCCCCCCCCAATTTTTGTGTCCTTTGCAAACTTTATCACAGATTGTTTAATGTTTTCTTCCAGGTCACTGATAAAAATGCTAAATAGATTAGGGCCAAGAATTGATCCCTTTAGGACCCCCCTGGAAACACTCCAGTTGATTATTTTACCCCATTTACTGTTACATTTTCAGACTTCTCAGTTAGCCAGTTTTTAATCCATTTAATATGTGCCGTGCTAATTTTATATCATTATAGTTTTTAATCAAAATGTCTTCTGATACTAAATTAAATGTCTTACAAAAGTCTAAGGAAGGAATGAAGGAAGAATTGGACATTTAAAAAAAGGCAGGGTTATCAGGATACTGAGTAAAACTGAAACACAAATTCTCTGCAGGCTAAATTGTTCAATTTAGAAGGGGTTGGAGCTGTTGTGAATTTCTGGCATATAGCGGGGAGTGGAAATGGCAGCTTGGACATCTAATTTGATGGTGAAACAAAGCACCTTTTGCTAAAGAAGAAGGCATATGCTTAATTGAAAGTAACAAGTTAGCTATATATAAAACTATAGGAATGCATACTTTGTTGCTTATGGAGGTTGAGCTGATAGGTGCTAGGAGGGGCTATCCTGGAACCGGCTATCCTGGAACCTGTAGCAATCTTCACATGATACTGCAGCTAAACTTAAAGTTTAATAAATTGTCAAAGCTGCCACTCCTCTTCTCTTCATTTTCAGTTTCATATCAGCAGTTTCCTCGTGACTGTGCTCATTTGATGCTACAGGCAGAAGAGCCTGAGCAGTTGCATTGTGACATCAGATGTAACTGAGGCCTAGTCTGCACTTTAAAATTAGATTGCCCTAACTATGTTGCTCAGGGCTCTGAAAAATGTTGTGCCTTGAGTGCCGGAGTTAGGTCAATGTAACCCCAGGTGTAGATGTGGCTAAGTCTTCTGTCAACCTACCTACTGCCTTGCAGAGAGATGGATTAACTACATAGATAGAAAAACTGCTTCCATTGATGTAGGAAGTGTCTAGTCTGTACAGGGCTGTAGTGTAGTCATACCTTGAGTCAGTCACTACTTTCTTCTTATAGTAAGCCTCATCCTCACCCTGCTGTCTGCATTGGCCATCTCGCTGCTTGACAGTTCCTATCTGGTGCTTCAAGTAGAAGAATCTCTCTGCCTGGAGCACCAAGTGAGAGCAGTATGTAGATAAATTATAACAGTTTGTCAAAGGTAAAATGATCTTGTCTGAGGGAGTCACAGTGGAAATCTCCATCCTCACTTCTAATTAGGCATGGTAGCTCCTGATCCGATGCAATCTCCTCTACTTTGGTCCTGAACCTGTGCACTCCCTCATCTATCAAGGCTCTTGATTATTTCATGGAATAAATAACGCTTTTATATTGTAGTTATGAAACACTTTAGCAAATATGAAGTGTAAGTATGGGTTCTTTTTCGAGCACTTGTTCATATCAATCACAGTTAGGTGTGCGCGTGCATGGCTGTTGGAAACTTTTCCCTAGCAGCTACCTGTCGGGCCAGCGATGGAGCCCCCTGGAGTGGCGCCGATACGGTGCTAGTTAAAAGGAGTATGATAAAAACAAAAAACTCCTCAAGGCGGGTCTCCAGCATAACTAAAATATGTTCCATTAGAGATGTCAAGATTACAGATGTAGCGTATTAAGATTAGAGTTACTTACTTCTGTTGATGCTAGAGACATTGGTAGTGCCTATAATGAGTGTAATGATTCACACAAATCACATGTTCAATATACTTCACCTGCTGCAGTGGTACATAGATAACTTTCAAAGTTCTGAGCTGGAATAATGCTGTTTAAATGGTTCCTCAGTAAAATATCACATGCTGATTTTAGAAAGTTTAACCCTCAATTACCATTGATCAAAACTGAGAAATTGCTGTGTTATTAATTATAATATGAACCCCTTTGGTCTGCCATTAAATTGCATTGCTAAAATAGAGGAATATGGAGATGGTTATAATCCCCTGAAGTAAATGTCTGCTGGTGCATGTTGCACTGAGTTCTCTGATTTCAATAAAAGGTCAGTCAACCCTCTTTCTGCTCTCAAAAAATTATCTCTATCCGTAGGTTAAAAAGTCCCCGCAGTTTGACTTCAGTAATAATTCTCTAATATTCATCTATCAAAAATTAAATAAAAGTTGCTTCTGAGCTACGAAAGTGAAAAGATTTTCTTTCTTAATAAAAGGGGGAAATTTGACTTTGTGCCCCAGCCCAGGGATCACATTGCTGCAAGGCTTTGCTTTGGAATTAAATGCTGAGCACTGCCAGATGCCAGGCATCGAGAAGAAGCTGAGTTTTGTCGGCAAATGGGATCTGCAAGTTAATTGGTGTTTTCTGCAGGCTTCTGGCTGTGAAATGAAATTGGAAGCCCTTTAGCCACATGGATAATACAGGACCTGAATACAAATGTCACATGTCACCATCAGGGCCCACTGTGAGACAATAGTGTTCCCACTCGAACACTACGCCATTACAGATCATTTAAATATGGGGATTACATTTAAACTAAAAGCCCCATTTGCCTTTTACTGCAATTTAAATGTCCTCTTAGCAAAAGCTAAGTGACAAATTAAATGAAAAAAGTGCCCACATTTTTAAAGCTGTAATGCAAAACAACCTTTTATTGCTTCTCATGTGCCACGAATGAATCATTATACTTGTCAACCCTAAACCAAGCCATAATTGGAGCAGCTACTGTTATCAAAGTGGGGCCGCTCTTGTGACAGCTTAATAAAGCTGAAACTGTTAAATTAAATCCCAGATGCTTAATCTGATGAAAGCAGTCAAGTAGAAGAATCCAAGACAAGTATCTACTACTTGGTGGAGTGATGGAGCCCAACAGCTTGTCAACACGTAGATTACAGGATCAGATTTTTTTTCTGATCTACCATTTTCAGTATCTTTTCCCACCCACTCGCCTGCCTTTGCAGTAAAGAAACTTCACACAATTTGCATGTTTCAAAACAAACATTTCTAGCAGATTTTTTCCCCCACTTTGATTTTTTTTTAAACAATATTTAGTTCACTTTTTTTAAAACTAAAAAAGAATGGTTTCTGATGGAACCAAAGGAAAGATGGCTCTCCTCATGTGCTCTACCCCAGGGAGAAGAGTCTGCCAAGGAAGTTCTCATTCTTATAAGACAGGACAATGGCTATTCGGTTAATTTTAAAATGCTGAGATTTTACTCTTGCTCTGATCTTTGAGGCTCTCTTTGAATGCCCTCAATTTTCATTGACATCAGCAGGAATACGAGGTGCTCTCAAGGTCTTGTATCAGCCCCAGCCTCACCTACCCAGTTCAACCACTCTCCATTGACTAATATTGCTAAATATGGAGCACTCTTGTGATGTCACTTAGTCTTACAACAGTATAAAGCCTTCCTGAGAAACACCTCTGAAATCTCTTTGATTGTACCTAGTGGAAGGGGCTGCGCCTGCATATGTATCACTTGTATGGCAAGAATTTTGTTGTTTCCTTGCCTAATGGATTAGCCCTTAAACGAATTTTTACTTGTGGAAACTACTGTACTATTGTATGCTCAAGATCGGTTGAGGGTTTTTTTTTTTTTAAAAAAAACACACTTTGATATGCTGTAGTTAAGCTAAATTGTTTTCATAGTAACATTATGTTAATATGTCTATTTTCTCAACCATAGTGATGGTTTTTTTATATTTTTATATTGTGAACTATTAGGAACTATTTTATTGTGAACTATTAGGAAAACTTGCTAACTTGAAGTTAAAAATCTTGCACAAATTCAGATCATGTGGAGAATTGTTGCAACATATTTGTGCTTTTTTAACGATCATTTTCAAATTCTTATTTTTTTTGAGCAAATTTATCCTCTCAATCTGAAATTTAATTTAAACAGATGATCGTTAGAGGTTGTAATTAGTTAGGATTTAATTACTATTTTACTCTGGGGAAACAATTGCTTCAAGGTGTTAAATAACATTTTCCTGTCTTCAAAACTACTTCCATGTATTCTGAAAAAATCCTTGTATTCTAATCTAGGACATATCAAGTTTGATTCTTTTTTTTTTAACCTAAACTAAATAGAAATCTTGAAGTAGAAGATAGGAAGGCCTTTAGTGGCTCTTCAGTTTGCAATTACAGAAAATAAATTGTCCGGGGCATGCCAGCTATTTCAAACAGATGACCTCTGCTCAGTACTTCAGAATAAGACAAAACCAGCTAAGGTTCTTGCCAATATGCCCCCAAGAGAAATTCCTTCCTGACCCCAAATTTAGCAACTACTTCAATGCTACCATGAAAAAGATTTACCATGGCTAAATAGTCATTTCAGTTTGTTTTTTGCAGCTGCATATTAAAATAGTCACTATTATCATCTTTATTTAAGATACATGTACACTGCAGAAAGACTCCTTTTCATCCGTGTATTACATAGTATTGTTAAAATTGACAGATGTAGGCCATAATTTTCAAATCCGAGTGCCTAAGTGTGGTTGCCTAAGTCCTTATTTAGGCACCAAATTAAAAGTGACTTTCTTTTTCCAAAGGTGCAAGGCATCTAAAGCTCCCGTTGACATTTACGTCCTTTGAAGTCTATAAGTGATGTAAGTGCCTAGCACCTTTGGAAAATAAGGCTACTTTTAATTAGGTGCCTAAGTATGGATTTAGGAAACTAAATTTAAGCTGTTGAAAGTAGATTGTGAAATTCAGTCATTCCTAAAGTGGTCAGGTGCCTTTTACTATGCTCAACTCATCCTCTTCTCTTGACCTTTTACATTGGTGTTGCTTCCTTTCTCTTACAGTAGACTCCCGATTATCCGTGCGCGGGTTAACCAGGCTGTGGATTAATCGGGATGTCTAAACGGGTTGGTAGGGGAAGCCCCAAAGCGGTGGCAGGCTCAGCCTTAACCTGCCGCTGCTTTGGGGCTTCTCCCACTGGCCCCTTATGAGCTGGGGTCTCAGCCTGCTTCCAGCCTGGGTGTAGGAAACCCAGGCTGGCAGCGGGCTGAGACCCCGGCTGGCAGGAGCCTGGGAGGAAAGCCCAAACCGGCAGCAGGCTAGTGCTGAGCCTGCCGCCGCTTTGGGCTCTCTCCCCAGGCTCCTGCCACCTGTCCCACTCAGCTCCCGCTGCCAGCCTGGGTGCAGGGAACCCAGGCTGACAGCGGGAGCAGACTGGGGCAGGAGGCAGGACCCCGGCTGGCAAGGGGCCAGCGGGGGGAAACCCCAAAGTGGCGGCGGGCTGAGCGCAGAGCTGGCTGGCAGCAGGAGCTGACTGGGGCAGGCAGCAGGACCCCGGCTGGCAGGAGCCTGGGGAGAGAGCCCAAAGCGGCAGCGTGCTGAGCAGTCAACTTGCCGCCACTTTGGGGTTTCCCCCGGTGGATCCCTTGCCAGCCTGGGTGTAGGAAGCCCAGGCTGACAGCGGGCTGAGACCCCGGCTGGCAGGAGCCTGGGGGGAATCCCAAAGCGGCGGCAGTCTGAGCGCTCAACCGGCTGAGCGCTCAACCGGCTGCCACTTTAGACTTTCCCCACAGGCTCCTGCTAGCCGGGGCCAGCCTGGGTTCCCTACACTGTAGAAAGACTCCTTTTCATCCGTGTATATTCATCCGTGCCAGCCTGGGTTCCCTACACCCAGGCTGGCAGCGGGAGCTGACTGGGGCAGGTGGTGGGACCACCACCATCCCCACCCCCCACACCAGGGCAGCCAGCAAACGCCCCCCACCCCTCGTAGACTCTTGATTATCCGGGATTTTATTAACCGGGAGTAAGGTTTTCCCGATCATCCCGGATAATCGAGAGTCTACTGTATTTATAATGCAGTATTTGATACAGCATAGTGTCCTTTTGGCCCCTCTTAAATGCAACTGAACAAAGTGCTAACATGAATCGATAAACTCATTTTCATTGTCAATATGTTGCAGACGTCACCCACCATTAAACTGGTTGGGTTTTGCGATTTTTGGATTTTAAAAAGTCTGCATGTTATATGCACTTCCATCGAATTGTATCAGCCATTTCACAGAATATTGTGTTAACATATATAAATGTCTTAGATTGGTTTGTATTGTTTAAGGTACTAAAGTAACCATTTCTGACTTTAGTGTAATAAACATTTCGCCATTTGGATGGTTGCTTTCATAAGAAATTGAACAGCAGGTCTTCTACACAGAATCTCAGTTGTGTGTGAAACTTCTCTTCATTGTGACTTTCATTACCTTTTGCTTCTGCTATTTGTTATCCAATTCTCATATATATATTATGTTCAAACTGACTGCTGTTAAATCAAAGGTTTGTGGCACTAAGAAGAGTTTTTGAAGCTTAAGCTTAAACTGATTTTCAGACACATTAGACTTTGTCCCCTGTAACTACGGGATGGAGTTATGACTCTTTGGGTTCCCTAGCTATACTTTTCCTTTAGCATATTTAGATTTCTCTAAGTTTCATCATATCTTGAGTTTCCTGGGTTTAGAATGCTTTTATTATAGGGGTTAGTGAATGTAATTATAACATCACTGTGATATTTTTGCCCTTAATTAGTGATATGTATTAACTTTTAATTCAAAAAATCATATATAAACACTAAACAAAAAATGTAAAATGTTGCTGTGTGGGTTATATCTTAAGTGAGTAAAATATCAAATACATCTTTTTATTTTTTAAAAACTTTTAGCAACACATTAATCAGTACATTCTGGATGCTTTACCCTGTTCTGGAGCAGCCCAAAGCAGCCAGAATAGACTGGCAAGTTTCTCTCCACTTCGGACTTCTACAGTTCACTGAATATCACTTCCTGCTATTCCTCTTTCTGTTGCTTATGTCTGGTTCAGCACATGGTTCTCAAAAATTCTAAGATTAATGATAATGTTTTGCTCAAGTTCATCAAAACTAAAAATTTGCTCTTCAGCAGAGGGTGATAAATAATGGCTAATACAGAGAATCCTATGAATACCTGCCTTCTTTTAAAATGGCTACTGTCTCCTATTGCTCTCATTGGGAGTGAAGCCTAGATGGCCTTGAGAAAGATGGAGGTCACCCATATTTCCAGAGACCAGTTTCCTCTCTCTTTCATTGGGAACACAGTCACTGCCTTCTATCTTGAAAGAGGGCATCTTAATTCGGACATTTATGGCTGCAGTTCTATTAAGATAATAGGAGATGGTAGCCATTTTGAAATGAGGATCATTCTTTCAGTTTTCTCTATTAGAACATCACTTGTCAAACCCTGCTGAAGAAGCAGCTTTCAGTTATGAAAAATAATGGCAAAATGTATGTAATAAATTTGTGAATGGTTTATTGCAAGATTTCTGTGAATGGTTTATTTATTAATTTGCTATTTGGGATGTTTAACGTCTGTGTTCCATTAGGATTATTCAGGACCTAACAAAAAAAGCTAGATGGTGGGTGCTAAGTTTCTTCAGAAACCCATTCTAAAATACTTTTAATTCCTAAACGAATTAACTGATTAACTTGTAAATTTTCCTGAAAATTCATTGTGTACCCAGAGTAAGTACTTCAGTTTTGAGGATATGCTGTAATACTCCTTTTATAAGTGGTTGAATCCCTGCTTCAAGTGAAAAACTAATTTCATCCTTCTCTGAGACCATGACCAGTGCTTCCATAATTAAGTGCAGAATTTGACTTGTGACTGAAATTAGTTGCTGACCTATATTTCATGGAGCACACTTTTTCCCTTTTTAAAAAACGTAAGAATAACATGAGCTAACATCGAATCTTCTGATATAACCTCCAGTAAATACCAGAGAAAGTAGATTATACATACCTGTGGAGTAGGGCAGGGATAGGCAACCTATGGCCCAAGTGCCGAAGCAGGCACACAACTGATTTTCAGTAGCATTCACGCTGTCCTGGTGCTGGCCACCAGTCTGGGGTGCTCTGCATTTTAATTTAATTTTAAATAAAGCTTTTTAAATATTTTAAAAACTCTATTTACTTTACATACAACAACAGTTTAGTTATATATTAAAGACTTCTAGAAAGAGACCGTCTAAAAACATTAAAATGTGTTACCGGCACGCGAAGCTTCAAATGAGTGAATAAATGAAGACTCGGCACACCACTTCTGAAAGGATGCCAACCCCTGAAGTAGGGTGATCTGATAGCAAGTGTGAAAAATCAGAACCCTTTTTGGGGGGAGGGGAGGAAAGGGAAGAAATAATTGCCTATGTAAGACAAAGCCCCTAACATTGGGACATCTGGTCACCCTACTATGGCGTGGTTACATCTTCATTGAGTTCTCTGAACATTCTGGGATCCAAACCATTGGGCCCTAGTAATTTTATTCAAGTCCTTTCTTGTTGAGAGGTACTGGAATCCCATCCCATGACAGCTACTGGAATACCATGCCCAGTTCTCACAACCTAATTCAAGAAGGATATAAATAAATTCAAGAGCGCTCAGATAAAGGGCCATGAGAATGAGTAAAAGATTAGAAACCATGCCTTATAGCAATATTCCAGGATCTCAAAGAGGAGTGACTTGATCATACAGTCTATAATATCTTCACGGGGAAAAGAAATTTCATAATTTAGCAGATAAAGGTACAACAAGATCCAATTGCTAGAAGTTGAACCTAGACAAAATCCAACTAGAAATAGGATATGCATTTTAAAAAGTGAGGGTAGTTAACCATTTGAATAAATGACCAAGGGTTGTGGTGGATTCTCCATCACTGGCAGTTTTAAAATTATACTGTATTTGAACTATACTGTAGTTCAAATGGAAATTTAATTCAGGGACGTTTTAAGGTTCTGTGTTTTAGGCAGAACATACAAGATGATCACAGTGGTCATTTGTGGCTTTGGAATCTGTAGGTATATCTACACTTATGGCAGAGTGTAGTGTACAGACACTGCACACATGGCTCGTATGGGTATAAATAGCAGTGTAGACTTTGAGGCACTGATTCAGTGAGTAGAGTGCCCTTCCCACCTGAACCCTGCCTGGTTCTCTGTACATGCCCAAGCATTTCCTCCCATGTCTACACTGCTATTTTGAGCAGTGTAGTGTCCTGCTGTCTCCCGTCTACCAGAGCCTTTCATGGCTGCCTGTAACTGCACACCACAGTGACAAATGCCTTTCACTGCAGTGTATAGCTACAGCCGTAGTGCCTGTACTCTACATGTTGCCATAGATGAGGCCTATGTGAATCTATCATGGCGTGTTTCAGTTATGTAAGCATAATGCTGGTTATCATGCTGTTTTTCCTGTCCTCGACCTCCATGCATACTATTGAATTTATCTGGGTGTACTTATCTGTCTTTAATGTGAATATATTTTCAAAAACTGTCCTTTATTTCGGCAACCTCTCCCTTTCAGTTTTTGTGGTCAAACCCCTTGTCTCTCTTATTTCAAGAAAGCTGAAATGCTGTAGAAAAAATTTAGTTGTTCAACATCCCTGTGAGGTAGTGCAGTAGAGATGGATGATCTATTCATAGTGAACAATTTATCTGACTAATTTCACCCTTTTTTCATTTTGAAAATGATTCGCAAGCATGTTGTGGTTCTTCACATTTTATTTATAATTGTTAAACTGTTCAGAAGAAATATTTAGTCCATGATTTGTCTGACAAGAGTCCCATTTTCTGTTCACAACTTACCTGTGACCATAAGTAATTACTTGACTTTATTGTGAGACTTATTAAAGTATGTATATTTTAAAAACAACCATGAGCAGTTCATTGAAAGTTTTAATACCCATTTGTTGCTCTAGTATTAGCAGTGCTGTTAGTTTATCTTGAATGTTTGAAAATAAAAGGGGTCATGAATGTTAGGGAAGTAAATCAATGGGTTTCTTTGAAAACACCTGGTGTTTTCTTCCAGCTCTGTAAATTAATTTATTCCTCTTGTTGTATTAATGATAAAAATGAATATTTGTAAGGAATCGTAACTATGGCCCTTAACTGAGATTTCATGGCTGTAACTAGTTTATATCTAGAGGAGATGACAATCTGTAGTTCTGATCTTGAAAACTACTTTGCTTGAGTGGACCCCAGCACCTGTGCAGAGCCCCATTGGCTTAGTTGGGGCTCCACTCAGTCACAGTAGTTTGCAGGATCAGAGCCTAAACTAGGTATAATTTGGTAAGGTTTAATAGAACAAAGGACTTAAAAAAAAAAAAAAAAAAAGACAAGGGGTACGATCGCATTAAATTATAAAATGCATTGTTTTCATCTTAATGTATTAAAAATTGAGGACACTGAAATTGAGGCTGGAGTGAAAGTCAGTATTAAACCTACTTTTATATATGCACAAAACAGTTCAGTGACTTGTGCAAGGGTCAGTGACTGAGTAACAAAGCTGAGTATAGAACTCCAATTCCCATTTCTCTGCACCAGAACACACTTGTTCCCATGACACTGGAAATGTGGTTGGCTTTTTTTTTTTTTTAATAATGTAACAGTCTTGGGAGAGAAGTAAGTAAGTTTAAGGAATTAGAAATCTCTGCATTTTGCCCCTTATGGTACACCAGTGCCCCCCATCACACACACACACACACACACACACACACACACACACACACACACACACACACACTTTAGTGTGCAGAAGGTATCACTGCTGCAGGTAATCTATTGCATTAATCAGCCAGCTAGTGTGAAATGCATGGGGAGTGATTATACTATCATACACAATACAATCAGCATGAAGCACTTGTCAAGACCAATACATCAAAGTTTAATTCAGTAATAGAATGAATTAGAGCAAAATGAAACATTCTGTTCTCCAAGAAACACAACACCCATTGCAGGTTCTTTCTGAAGGCTCTGTAGAAAAACCAGAGTGCATTAAAGGAATTGTTTTTATGAATAAAATTGCTACTCAGCTCTGACTGAATACTGTGAGGACTTCTCCTTGGAGTTCTTATGATGGAGAGTATTGTATTGAAGTGCTTACTCTATCTTCACTATTCTATAAAAACAACTGTTTAATTGGATCATTCTCCAGTGGGACTTCTGAATACTTTTTGTTCTAATGGAGACCTCTTATTGTATGTAGGAAGGAAGGAGGTTTTACCAGTTACTTTGGGGGATTTGCCCTTGAGAATGGGGGAGTAGTACACATTAGACTTTCTTCTGTTATTTTGCTAACTGCCTGGTTGCCATTCCAATGCAAGTATTATGTGTTTATATAGAAGCTTGGATTATGAAGTTGATATGATACTGTATAGTCAATTAGATAGGAAAAATGTTTAGATGTAATCTTAACAGCCACTTTTGACACTAAAGCTTTTAACCTATAAAAAGGCGAATAAATTCAGTTTTGTAAACATCCTCATGGCATATATATATAACACCTAAATGTTCTAAAACAATACTTCCACAAGAGAATTGCATAGGACCAAACAAGGTATGATGACATGTATGCAACATTTGGTCACTCTATGTGGCTGACAAAATCCCACAGTGCAATAGTCACTCTTAATAAAAGAAAAATAATCTAGGTGATTAACAGTGAAAACACTAAATGTGGCTACTCTCTTGTAATCTGAGTTGACTGCTTTTGAAATTTGATTCTTAAATGAAAGTTTGAGTTATGCATAAAAAAATTGTAAGTTTTAAACAGCAGCTTGTATGCAGATATAATGTATACTTTAATTTTGCAAGTGAGAGAATTTATTTAAATAAACATTAATACAAAATTCCACCAAGCTAAGGCTTTCTACTGGGTTTCAGCCTGTAGCAACCTATTACGGCAGTGTTATAAGCCACTGAAAATGGTTATTGTGAAAATGCTGACACAAGCTTAGCTATATACCATTATTGACAGGGCATCATCATATTTTTAGAGAAAGCAGATTTCTTTTGACTAATATGATCAGTCTTGTGTTGTAGCCTGACCCTTCAATTTCTCATCTTGTTTCCACAAAGTAAAATTAGGTGCAGTTTTTCCAGTTATAGGAGGGGGTGAAATGTAATGGGATTTATGGGAACTGTGTAATACTTAGTCTCTTAAGGAGAGTCTGCATACATTCCGTGTTCTTTTTTATGGTTTATGAATATGTGCATACTGTGAGTGTGTAATTATTACAGCACCCACTGTTACAGTAACTGAGCACTTTAATAATGATATTTTCTACTCGCTTGTTTAAATCCTGAGTCAGCATGGACGAACTGTCCCTTTCTACAGCCGTGGTTCTGGGGCAGGGTGTCTATTGAGAGAATATAACTGCTAATGTTTGACTGTATGTATTGGGAAACCACACACTATGGAGAACAGTGGCAAAATATATTTTTCTGTAGGTCGAGATGTATTGGAGACACATGACAGTGGTACATCTCTGAAGATGTGCTGTTTGAACCAAAGGTCTATTGAGGCAAAGCTGGCTTTATTCAGGTCAAGAGGATTATTGTGGAACCAGAATAGACAATTCCTCACTGAGATGTGACAGTTTTAGTATTTGTTCCCTTGTGAAATTAATATCAAATTGCAGTCACAGCATGACTTATCATCCAATTATCTTCAGGGAAAAATGAAATTTGCATATTGGTTTGTGATATTTTGTCTGTGCACTTTGAGGATTTTCATATTGGAAAGAGGTGGGACACAGTCTATAATCTGAATCCAAACTTTACTTTTTGTTCAGTAATGTATAGGTTTGGGGTGTCTGCTTGGCCTTGTTTGAGAGGGACTCTAGCCCGGATCAAAATGCCTCCAAAGTTTAGGGTGAAAATGATGGCAGCTGTATTGAGTGCTCAGTTGTGCCCATTTCTAATACTATATATTCTGACCAGGTTTTTTTTTCTTCTTTTCTTTATTGGGACAGTTGTTTATGTTGTGGGTCGTGTTGGTAGCTGGATTTCATTATATTGGGAATATCCTTTTTGGAGTAAAGGAGTGCTCTTTTTAGTACAGACTCTTGTGTACAACAATCTTCAAGTTTGAGAAGTCCGCTGAAATTCTCTTAATTAAACATTGGTTTTTTCCTGAATTTGGGGTGGGATAAGAAGTCTCCACACAAAAGGTAGTTGTCCTTAAGTTTTACTTGATCCTTACCTGTAATAAGCAGTGGTTATGGACAGTAACTGCCCCATATGGGAGCCATTAGTCAGAAGGTGGCTGGGAGCTTCCAAGAACTCCTTGTTCACAATCAGAAAAAGCCCCGTGCTTTGCATTGATATCTAAGAGGATGCCCCCTAAAGCTTGTCTGCTGCAGTGGGAGCAAGGGGTAGACCAGCTGCTGCTGTGACATAGGGAGAACAGCTTCACGGCTTCTTCCATTTGGCTGGTGGGTGAATAGTGGGCATGACCAAACATCTCCCTTCTTAGAAGCTTGCTGCAGTAGAGTGTTAAAGAACAGGAAGCAGTGATTTTCAAATACCCAGCATGCAGCAGCTTTACCCGAGAAACAGGGAGGTAGAAACTCTGCCCCACCTATGCACATTTCCTCTCATCCCCTCACACACACCATATATGCACTTCAAAAAACAATTGCTGGGGTGAGGAATCGGGTCACTGGCATTATACGTCCTCCCCCAAAATGCTACCATTTGTAGTACTGTGAGCATGGAACCTCAGGCTCTGTATGCTCAGCTCTCTGCCAAATTGGGAATTCCTTCTCCAGAAGGGCATCAGTTAACCTTGAAAATAGTGTGAAGGCCCAATCCTGCAGACTTTACAAACACACACATCTCACTGATGTTAGTGGGAGTTAACATTTTAAGTGGCACATGGAGGAGTTCTGTATGTGGGACTTGAACCAAATAGAGGTTATAGTATGTAATTTGATTGACTCGTGGATTTCTGTGTAAAGGGCTTAATATAAGAATTCATTCTTGTTTAATTTACACCAAATAGCTTGGCTTTCTGAGAATACAGTTAGTGATATAATTGAACTCACAACACAGTTGCCCTCTTGAAATTAAAGTAGCTGTGTGAAATTAAATATTTTGATATTCTGTCCCACCCTCCCCCAATTAAGTATAGTGTATCCACAGTAGACAGTCATTAACTTTTTGGACATTTCTCTGCTTTTCATTGGCTGGTTTTGATTTATGGTATGCAGGAATGCATAAAGCAGTCAGTTTTTGTAGAGGGACAGTCTGTAATTGTCTCAGCTGTATATGTTGCCTTGCTGAATAATTTAAAATAGTTATCAATTACAGTTGTATTAGTCTCTTTTTAATACAGAGGGTTGCATTGTCATGCTTTTTTTCCCTTGTACACTTCCCTTCCCCCATTTTCACACCAGCATATGAGGACTTTTAACCTTACAGGATCAAGCCCTCAGTTTCCACTGGCTCATCATAAAGTGGTACTTAAGAATATGATCCCATACCATGGTGGGTGGCATACTAACAGACTAAGTTACTTCTAGGAATTAATGTTGTATGATGACCTGTGTTCCAGGTATATCTAATAGCGAGCTATTATTTGGCTACCAGAGTTTAACCACCTTAGGTGAGCCAGCTGCATCTTTTTTTCTGGGCATCTGTTATGCAGTTTTTAGGCACTTCTGCAAATCTCCTATAGTGTGTAAAGTACATCCTTAATGAACAAATGAAGTGCTGCTAAATAGCAGGTCTTCATGCTGCTGTCAAAGTTCACATTGGTAAAGAGACAGCTGATACAGAGAAAAATGTTTCCATTTGAAAATTGTTGCCACAGACCCTGAAGTATTTGTGAATGCAGTGTTACGCAGTGTCAGGGAGTCAGATTGTGAACTGACGGTATGTGTGAAATGTCATCACAAATTAGCTTTCTCTCAGTTGTGTAAAAAGAGAATGTAAAACAGATTTTACAGTTTAATCTAATTACTCAAATCATGGCAGTAAAAATAAGTCTTTGTATTAAAAGTGCTGCAATCTTGATTGAATATTCAATCTCTCAAATCAAATGTGATTTGACAATGATTTTGAATGAAAATTAGTTATTTGGATAGGTTTTGATAAGTTCTGAGGATGTGGAGGTATATATGTACAGTGTATGTATACTTATGTTTAATATATTTGATTTCAAAATATTTTACTGTAATTTAAAACTGGGAAATAAATAGAATTATATTTGCTTTGTAATTCTTCTATGTTTTCATTTTTGCATTGTTTAAATTGATGCACTTGCTTCTCTGTCAGAATGAAAACAAAAGGATGGGTGTTTGAGTTTTGTAACGTGGATGTGGATTCTTTCTCTTTTCACTTTAAACTGATATTCCTTTCTAACGAACTATAGAGTGAAGACTTGAATTTTGTAGTGCTTCATATGAAGTCCCACTTTCTTTCTATATGTTCAGTTTCAATAGAAGATCATGTGTTCTAATTAAGTTATTTGGAATGGTTGAAAAAGGCCACATTAACCCCGTGATGCTGAGTCAGGAACTCATGGTCTTCTAGTATTAGACAACACTTGGAGGCTAATAGTGTGGCTTTGCAGGAGAAAAAACATTAAGGTATAAAAATACCATCTGGTAAAACTCCATAGGTTTTTACAATTAGTCATTGGCTGTTGCTCTTTTAATAGAAAAGATAATTGAGCAATTTTTTAAAACTCAGGTGCTCTATGGATGTGTATAGTCTTGAATCCCCACTGCAAGTTGGAGCAGAAGGCCAGTTGGTTAAAACAGCTGAGAAAATGGAACAGTGTGGATGTTTGTCCCTGGGAAGATGGAAACCATGGAAACGAGCTGCCCAATTTAACCAATGCTTTGCCTCAGGGTGCAAATGCTAACCAAGGTGAGTCTGAACAGATGCACTAATTGTAACATATGCTATAGCCTATATATTAATATATTCCTGCAAAATTCTGCTTTCTTTCCTGGGACAAGTAACTTTCTCACTTTTTTGTTCATACCAACTCCCACTCCCAAAAGAAAGTTATCAAGTGAAGGGAGGATGAGTATATTTTTAACAATAATTTAGCAAGAGATGTGTGTGTTCGTTGGTGTGTGTTTAAATGCATTTACTAAATAAAATATTTCAAGACAGAGTCATCCGAAATGTTTCCAACCCCTCTGTTTGTTTTATAAAAATATTAGTCTTAGCTATGCTACATGTATCTATATTTCAATTCAGTTTATGAATTATACTTAAAGTATATCATATAAACGTTCTTGGTTTGTTTTTTTGCTTGCTCATTAAGCTGATATCACTGGTCTGCTTTTCTGGGCTTTTCTATATGTGGTTTTCTTCAGTTGTGAAGCTTTCAGTAGCTATTTAAAGAGATGCTACTGCAACTAAATGAAATTAGATGTGTTAAAATGAAGAATCTATTTGTGGGATCAGCCCTGTGGTTAACACTCTACATTGACACAAGATCCCAGGTTCTATTCATGGGGCTGGGACTGTTGTAGAGGCAGGACAATGTCGTCTTGGTGAGGGGAGGTGTCTTGTTGCTCTGCAGCAGTCTCTATGGTTAATCTAGGAGAGATATTCAACTTTGAAGACAGTCCCATCCGGCCCTCCTGGGGCAAAGGATGCTGCTTTGCTAAGGACCAAGGTGGGGGAAATGTCCTCCATTTGTACAAGTAAGAGCTCTAATTATATAAGAATATAATCTTGCAATATAGAAATGTGGAGCTGGGAAGTCCCATGTCTACAATATTTGGAATACATATTGATTTCAGATTTCTATAAAATGAAGGAAAATTTAATGCTTGCAGAAGAAAAAGATAAAAGCTTGGACCGTGGGTCACTTGCAGTCTCTTGAAAGATATCTGTGAAGGGAATTGTCAAATTTCATTCACTTTCAGATTTGTTTTTAATCTCCACCTGTAGCCAGGGAAGACAGGGAGCATTCAGCACATAACTCCCTAGAAGATTTTTCTTTTTGGGTCTCCTAATGTCCAGCCCAACTTATGCTAATTTCAGCTCTGACTGATATCCCGGCAGCAACAGAATTCTGCTGCCACATGGAGTTCTCCAATGGAAATTCAGATCTTTTAGTATACTATGTCTACTTTATTCCAAGTATTTTATACCTTTTAAAAAATGATTTAATATGACAAAGGTTACAAGTATTTTTAACTGTGTAGAACCATACCACGTCACTTTTAAATACAAAATAAAAAGCAACACTTATCAGAGTCCTGCCCCAATACATTGACTCTATATTCCAGAAGAGTTGCATGGCTGACATGACAGATAGAAGCTAATGCTCCTAGCAGGATTGGACCTCCCAGGGTTCAGGAAGAATGTGGGAGTGTGCTGAATGCCCTTTATTCTAACTAGTGGGAGTGTTCAATATACATTGCTAAAATAGAAGGTAATTTGACAGCTCTCTTTACAGAGCACCATTTAGCATTAGTTTTAATGGAGGTAGATCTTTTTCTTTTCTTATGAAGGAAAAGTGAATAAGTGGAATAAACATCATCTGATTTTCCTAGTATTTAGAATGTGAAAAATGTCATCTGCAGTCTACTACTTAAGGAGAAGAGGGTACCACGAGTTTGAGGGGAGGAATTAGACAGCAAGACTGAAAAATATTGTGAATGGTTTATTCAAATGTGAATAAATAAAAGCTGATGACCGCTTTCTGTATTTGTGAAAATGACAGATTCATCAAACAGACCGCATCGGACGGTGTTCACTCGAGCTATCGAGGCATGCGATCTCCACTGGCAGGACAGCCACTTACAGCACATTATCAGCAGTGACTTATACACCAACTACTGTTACCATGACGACACTGAAAACTCGCTCTTTGACTCTCACGGGTGGCCCCTCTGGCATGGTAAGTGGCTAAACCGGAAAGACGTTTCCATGACTTGCTGCTTTGTTCGGTTTCTATGGCATTATTTTGGGGGGATGGTGGGAAGATGAATGGAAGGCCTGGAAATAGGAACAGAGCTCCCTTCAAATGCTGGTTCAGAAATAACCTTTTAAGTCCCTTTGCATAGCATATAAATAAATAAATACTCCTTTGAGCAGCAGAGTAAAATTGGTGTGGGGAGGGGAGCGTTACAGACATGGATGTACTTCTTTCCAATTATGTTCTCTGTTTTAGAACACGTTCCTACAGCCTGTGCAAGGGTTGATGCATTACGGTCTCATGGATACCCAAGAGAAGCACTGAGGCTAGCAATAGCTATTGTTAACACACTAAGAAGACAGCAGCAGAAACAGCTGGACATGTTCCGGTCTCAGAAGAAAGGTAAATGTAATGGCTTTTGCCCTTCTCTCTTCCCTACAAGATGACCAGAAAACTGGTATGGAGTTTTGAAAGAGGAAACTATCTCAGAAGCTACAGAAGTGAGGGTGACCTTTAGTAACTCTTCATTACCAGTTTATTTGGCCACTGAGAAATGTAATGTTTCAGATGTCTAAGTCTTTTACTAGATTGTAAGCTCTTTAGGCAAGGACCATATCTCCCTATCACTTTTTGTAATATACTTAGCATAATTGGGGTCCTGATTCTGATCAGTAGATTCAGGCATTATCACAATACAAATATTGCTTTTGTATAACCTTTTAAAAATGGAGCATTTCGTGTGTGGTTGCATGGTTTGGGGGTTCTTTTGTTTGTTCCTCTCTCCGTGAGGAGAATTTAGTTTGAGTAATGTATTTCTGAGACAGAAAGGATAACAAAATAATTGAAGAAGTGCCTAGTGTAGAATGAGACTCTTTATAAGTTTTGTTGCTTGCAAAGGATGCTCGATTAATATAACTGGAAAGAAGTTCTCTAATCACTGCTGTCTGTTGTGTAACTTTGTCTGCACTGTCCTAGCAATGTATTTCATCCTTATTTTTGAAGGAATTCTCTTGTGAGGGTCTATTCTCCGAAAGGCCTGTTCAGTAGTCCTTGGCCACTCAAATTAATCTAACATTAAGGTTAGAAGTAAAAGGGTGGCTTGGACCTGAACAGGATTCCTCATATACAGTGAAGAAGGGATGACTTTGTTAAGGAAGGGGAATGGAAGCTAGGGATCCAAGTTCTATTCCCAGCTCTTCCAAGGAGTGTCCTACATTCAAGCTTGCTTTTTAGACTCTAGTCTCCATTTTTGTTTGCATATACACCTGTGCATTGTGGATGCAGATAGCCGTGTATGGCGATGTGTTTAAACTTTTTTTTATAACATGTGAAAGTGTTTGTACAGAAATAAGTATGTGAGAGAGTAAGCAGAGACCAGGTGGACATCTGGCTTGAAAATTTAACCTTCAATCTCTCTCTTCCTCAGTTTTCCTAACTGTAAAACTAGCTTATCAGCACTTACTGACCTTTGATAGGTTCTGTGAAACTACATTCATTAATGTTTGTATGGTATTTGAGATACTTAGAGCTCTGTACGAGTGCAAAAAACTGTTACTATTACTTGTCAGAATTTTCAATGAATTCTCATTATGTAACACATCTTCGCTCAACATCCCATGGCTTTGCCATTTTCCAAACTGAGGGAAGAAGGGAGGGAGGGAGAAAGGTATGAGAGAGAGGGGCACCAGTGGTTCTCTCTCTCATACCTTTCTCCCTCCCTCCCTTCTTCCCTCAGTTTGGAAAATGGCAAAGCCATGGGAGATCCTGTTGGTGGTCTGCAAGCAGCTGAGTAGTCCCATAGTACTGGTGTTTCTAATTTCCAGCTGCTAAATTACCGAACTAGACA
This sequence comes from Sternotherus odoratus, assembly GCA_032164245.1. Lineage (NCBI taxonomy): Eukaryota > Metazoa > Chordata > Testudines > Kinosternidae > Sternotherus > Sternotherus odoratus. Next base: position 75,473,822 of record JAVMKO010000007.1, on the reverse strand, counting down.
GCTAAAATACACTAAATTATTTTCTAACATTAGTTTTCTATGTAAGCAATTGCTGCAGTTGCCATAGGGATGTTGTTATTGTCCATGAGACAGTTGCTCCAACATTTGGTCCATGCTGTGTAAGAACAGCTGAGAACAGTTTTAGTTTGAGATGTCTTTTTTTTTTTTTTTTTTTAATGTTGCAGCTCTTGCTTTTTTTCCCTTGGACTTGGAAAAAAAATGTTTTTTAAAGCAGTCAGAAATGTGCTAGACATCTCCCATATATGCAAGTAAAGACTTGACTCCTGCCCATAGAATTTTTTGTTTTAGGCCCCAGTCCCAGAGATGCTATATGTATGTGTGTAGGTTTATTTGCGTCATTGTAGACCCATTGACGTCAATCAGATTACTCAAACAGAATCATAGGAGTGGAAGGGACCTCAAGAGGTCATCTAGTCCAGGCCCCTGCACTGATGATCAGACTCCAGTATTACCTAGACCAGTGGTTCTCAAACTTTTTGTAGTGGTGACCCCTTTCCCACACAAGGCCTCTAAGCGCAACCCCCCCCTTAGGGGTCAGGCTGGGGAGGGATTCCAGCAGCCCTCCCGGGATGCGGGGGAGGGGAAGAGTTCCAGCAACCACACAGGGGCGCCGGGAGCCTGACGTGGCAGGGACTGGGCTTGGGCTCGTGGCAGCGCCGACAGCCCGCCACTGCACGGTTCTGGGGTTGTCAGGCACGCAGCAGCGCCGGCAGCCTGCTGGGGCCAGGATCACGGGGGCACCAGGAGCCCGACACGGCAGGGACTGGGGTTGGGTTTGCGGAGGTGCTGCCAGCCCACCGCTGCAGGGGTTGGGACCGGGCTAGTGGGGGCGCTGGCAGCCCACCGCGACAGGGGCCAGGGCTGGGATAATGGGGACTCCAGGAACCCCACTCGGCAGGGGCCAGGCTTGGGCTTACGGAGGCGCTGCCAGCCCGCCGCCGCAGGCTCTGGGCTCGTGGGGGCACCGGACACCCGCCACGGCAGGGTCACAGGCTGGGGGCGGGCTCTGGCTCGCGGGGGTGCCAGCAGACAGCCACGGCCGCGGCACGGGCCGCCTACGACAGCAGGGGCCAGGATCGGAGCCGGATGCCAGCAACCCAGGGCAGCGTTCAAGGCCACGCTTCTGGCAGCAGGGGCTCGCGACCCCCACATAACCGGCTCGCGACCCCTTTGAGAACCAATGATCTAGACCATTCCTGACAGGAGTTTGTCTAACCTGCTCTTAAAAATCTCCAGTGATGGAGATTCCACAACCTCCTTAGGCAATTTTTTCCCGTGCTTAACCACTGACATTTAGGAAGTTTTTCCTAATGTCCAACCTAAACCTCCCTTGTTGCTCCCTTTTTTAAGCCCATTGCTTCAGAGTTTAAGGAGAACTGGACAGTACTCCAGCTGAAGCCTAAATAGCGTGGAGTAGAATGAAGAATTACTTCTCGTGTCTTGCTTACAACACACCTGCTAATACATCCCACATGAGTAGAGTTAAACATGTGAATATGTGACTGGAGGATTGAAGCCTTTGTTTATTGTAACACTGCAAGTGAAGATCATAACAGACAAAAATAGGTACAGTAGACTCTCGATTATCCAGGATGATAGGAAAAAAAATTAATTCTGGTTAATAAAATCCCGGATAATCACCATCCATAGGAAATGGGGGGTGGGGGTGTTGGTTCACTGGCTGCCCTGCGCCTGGGGGGTGGGGGTTGTGTGTGCTTGGGGCAGCAGCAAAGCCAGAGCTGGCCCGGCGAGTTGCGCATATTTTTTTGACATCCTGGGTAATCCAATCCTGGATAATCGAGAGTCTACTGTATAATCAAGTCAAGAGTGTCATTCAAAAGGCAGAGAGGTTACTCATGTTGGCATGTAAAGGTTTTGATTGTTACGGTAATATTTTTTGGTTTAATCTTTACTTTCACACACACTGCTTGTTAGTGAAACAATTGTTTTATTTTAGTTTTATTTTCTAAATACGTTCTTGATTACAATAAACATGTCAGTTGAGTCCCAAAAAAAGTCCTCCTGGTAATGTCTTTCAGCTTGAAAATTTTAATTTCTATGCTGGAGCTGTGCTGCTTGAATAGCTCCACATATCAGATAAGTAAGAAGCAATCTTTCCAGTATTCTAAAGCTTGATGATGTGTATTAAGCATGATTCATCTTTGAGATGACACTTTTCATGTGAAATGGGACAGGAGGAATTGCATCTGTTAAGGGTATTTGGAGTGGGGAAATAGAGCACAATTATTATACTCAGTGGGTGTTTTATGCAGTTATGTTTTTTTACCAATATGGTCTTTAATCTCACTTATTTACACAGTACATACATGTCCAGGCAAACCATAAGTTTAGAATTGCAATCAAAAGGAAGCTACTGTCATGGGAATGTCTGCTCATAGAAAAGGAATTTGGGGACCCTATAACCTCTATTACCACAGCTGTACTTCCTTCAATTCACTGTGCTAAACAATATTTTTTTTCATGCTCTGATTGATTGATAGTTGACAGCTTTGAAACAAAGTATCCATGGAAGAATTTGTTGCCTTGAATTTAAGAATGACAAGAAACCACACTTTGTCAATTTAAAGGGCAGTTTTTTCTTGTATACAATACCTCATTTAAACCCTTGACTGTTTTTTAAAAGAAGCTGTCATCCTGAGTTTATTACTTTAATAAATATTTAGATGCAAGATAAGCTTATATTTTATTTATGAAAATGGAACACTTAAACATATTTTTATTATTTCTCTCAGCTCTATCAGATTCACTTAAAGTATAAAAATGGTGCTGCAGTGTTTCTGGATGAGGAAACTGAAATCTCCATTTATCTTACAGTAAAGAGGAAACACTTGTGTAACTTTTCAGCAAAGATGCTCTTTCTCCTCACTCCCCCCACCGAGGGGACTACATGGGTAGCAAATAAGTTTTTGAAAAGGCTCTAGGGTTGGGAGTTCTGACCCATGGTGCAACCCTCTGAAGCATGTAGAAAGTAGAGCTGTGTGAGAGCTTCATTTGTTTTCCTTTTGTTTGAGGGACAGCAAATAAGTAGTCAGAAAACTATTACTCTGTTTATTTCTGAACACAAACTACTTGAATTCTATGGCTGTTGGACAGAGTGCCCAGGATAATGTCTTGTTTTTAGTGTTAATTGCTAAAACTCACCTATCATTTTATATTTCTCTAATTTTCCTGATGTAGAACTTCTCCACAAAGGAGTAACCTCAATAACTAATCTTGAAGGCTGGGTGGGGCACCCATTGGATCCAGTTGGCACCCTCTTCAGTAGCCTTATGGAAGCCTGCAGGGTGGATGATGAAATTTTCCATGGCTTCTCAGACTTCACAGGTAAAATTGTTCCTAGGGCCTGGTCTACACTAGGCGGTGGGATCGATCTAAGTAATGGAACTTCAGCTATGTGAATGACGTAGCTGAAGTGGACGTACTTAGACCTACTCACTGCAGTGTCTTCACTGTGGTGAGTCGACTGCTGCTGCTCCCCCACCGACTCCTCCTGCGCCTCTCGCAGCGGTGGAGTACAGGAGTCGATGGGAGAGTGCTCAGGGGTTGATTTATCAGGTCTACACTAGATGCAATAAATCAACCCCCACTGGATCAATTGCTGCCCGCCTACGTGGTGGGTATTGGAGACATACCCTTGACCTATGTTTCGTGAGAAATTTTGAGCATTTTACTACCTTTCCTCTTCAAATTAACTTTAAGGAAACATTTGTTTCAGAACAGAGCATTCCCTATAAAAACATGTGGAAACAGTACTTGAAGTAAATATTTTTTTTTAATGAACTTGAACTGAAAACAACCTTAAACATTGCTGATGATTATTTCAAGCTTGAAGAATGCCTGTCTGTTATGCTTGAAATATCTATTTAATAAAACTTGGTTTGTTGCTTTGGATACGAAAATACTAGATCCTAGTTCTAAGATATTACTGGAAGAATCTAAAAATGGTTACACTTGGTGTGTAATGTAGCTTGTTTTATAAGGTAATCTTCTAGAACTAACATATAATGAGTTATATCAGTGGTAGAAATGGGCAATTTTTTTGGCGAATACTAAATTTACAGCAAAACTGTGCCCATGGATTTGGGTTGAATTTTGCAAATAGTTTTGGCCAAAAAAACCTGCAAAAATTTTTTTTCTGAAAGGTTGATGTTTCATTTTGACACTTTTTTCATTTTGACACTTTCAAAAGCAAGAGTTTCACCATATCATTTTTAATCAACATTTCTGAAATAATTTGGGTTTTCATTTGGGTGAGAAAAATCTAAAAAATTCAGTTTCAGTTAAAAACTAAACCAATTTTTGTGTGGATTTTTCGATTGAACTAGTTTTTCTTCAGTAAAAGTCTAATCCTGCACCAACTACCTCTGGGAGAAAAATGTTAAATTTAGAAAGGTAAAAATACAGCAGATAAGTTGCATTATATGCTTTCTAGTAAAAATGGTTTCCCAAGAGCAGTATCTCTTCTCATTGTTACAGTTGTCTTCCACTTTCTTATAGCTATTCGTCAAGATTTATTTTATCTGATTTAGTTTGTAAGCTCCTTGGGGCAGGGGGACTGTATTTTGTAATATGGTGTATCTGTGAAGCTCCGTGCAAATATTTGGTGCTATAAAAGAAAATAACAAGCAAACTATAATATGAAAATGAAATGTTAAACAACTTTATACAAACATAATAATGCATTTATTTATAACTTGTTCAATATTGAAATTTTGTTACCCTTGCTAAGGAACAAGTTGAGTTTAAAGACATTCAGAAATATAATTTACCATATCATAAATAATTGTCTTACATTTAAAAAAATGTATGAAATATCTTAATCAATTATTTAGATAATGGCATAGAGAGTATACTTATAAAGTTTGCGGATGGTACCAAGCTGGGAGGGGTTGCAAATGCTTTGGAAGATAGGATTAAAATTCAAAACTATCTGGACAAACTGGCGAAATGATCTAAAGTAAATAGGATGAAATTCACTAAGGACAAATGCAGAGCACTCCCCTTAAGAAGAAAAAGTCAGTTGCACACATACAAAATGTGTAATGAGGAAAGGGATCTGGGGGTCAGAGTGGACCACAAGCTAAATAAGAGTCAACAGTGTAATGCTGTTGCAAATAAAGGAAACATCATTCTGGGATAGGGATCGGCAACCTTTCAGAAGTGGTGTGCCAAGTCTTCATTTATTCACTCTAATTTAAGGTTTTGCATGCTAGTAATACATTTTAACGTTTTTAGAAGGTCTCTTTCTATAAGTCTGTAACATATAACTAAACTATTGTTGTATGTAAAGTAAATAAGGTTTTTAAAATGTTTAAGAAGCTTCATTTAAAATTAAATTAAAATGCAGAGCCCCTCAGACCAGTGGCCAGAACCCAGGTAGTGTGAATGCCACTGAAAATCCGCTTACGTTCCGCCTTTGGCACCTGTGCCCTAGGTTGCCTACCCCTGTTCTGGGATGTATTAGCAGGAGTAGTGTAAGAAAAACATGAGAAGTAATTCTACTCCACACTGATTAGGCTTCAACTGGAGTACTATATCTAGTTTTGGGCACCACATTTCAGGAAAGATGTGGCCAAATTGGAGAAACTCCAGAGAAGAGCAACAAAATTGATTAAAGGTCTAGAAAACATGACCTATGAGGGAAGATTGAAAAAATGGGGTTTCTTTAGTCTGCAAAATAGAAGACTGAGGGAAGACCCAACAGTTTTCAAGTACATACCGTATTTTTCGCCCTATAAGACGCACTTTTTCTTCCCCAAAACGGGGGGGGAAAGTTGGTGCGTCTTATAGGGCGAATGTGCGCCCCGGTTCCCCCCTCCCTGCTGCGGGCGGGCTGCCGGGAGCGTCCCAGTTCCCCCCTCCCCGCCGCGGGCGGGCTGCCGGGAGCGCAGCCCGCCCGCGGCGGGGAGGGGGGAACCGGGACGCTCCCGGCAGCCCGCCCGCGGCGGGGAGGGGGGAACCGGGACGCTCCCGGCAGCCCGCCCGCGCGGCGGGGACGGGAGAGCGGCGCGCTCCCGGCAGCCCGCCCCCGGCAGCCCGCCCGCGCGGCGGGCTGACGGGAGAGCGAGGCGCTTTTTGTGTGTGGTGGTGGGGTGTGGTTTTTTTTTGTGTGTGTGTGTGTGTGTGTCCGGCTTTTTCATTTAAAAACTCGGGGGCGTCTTATAGGACGGAGCGTCCTATATGGCGAAAAATACGGTAAAAGGTTGTTACAAAGCTGGGGGAGAAGAATTGTTCTTAATCTCGGAGGATAAGACTAGAAGCAATGGTCTTATATTGCAGTAAGGGAGGTTTAGGTTGAACATTAGGAAAAACTTTCTAACTGTAGGGGGGCGAAGCACTGGACTAAATTGCCAAAGGAGGTTGTGGAATCTCCATCATTGGAGATTTTTAAGAACAGGATAGACAAACACCTGTCAGGGATGGTCTAGATCAGGGGTCGGGAACCTATGGCTCGCGAGCCAGGTGTGGCTCTTTTGAGCCTGTCATCTGGCTCGCGGCGCCCGCGAGGCGGGGGAGGCGGTGTGGCGCGGCGCTGACCACGAGGCTGGGGGGCGGGGGAGGCGGTGTGGCGCGGCGCTGCGCTGCGCTGACCACGAGGCGGGGGAGGCGGTGTGGCGCGGCGCTGCGCTGACCACGAGGCTGGGGGGCGGGGGAGGCGGTGTGGCGCGGCGCTGCTCTAGCTGGGGGCATGTCGCTCTTCTTCCCTCGGCTGGAGTCAGGTCACAGCAGCGTGACCCAGCGAACAAGTAAGCACGGGGGGGAGAAGCCGTTTGCAAGGGGGCGTTGGGGGGAGGCTGGGCTGGGAGCGGCGGGAGGCTGGGCTGGGACGGGGGTAAGCGGTGTGGGGGGAACGGAGAGCGCGGCGGCGGCGGGGGGGAACGGAGAGCGCGGCGGCGGCGGGGGGGAACGGAGAGCGCGGCGGCGGCGGCGGGGGGGAACGGAGAGCGCGGCGGCGGCGGCGGGGGGGAACGGAGAGCGCGGCGGCGGCGGCGGGGGGGAACGGAGAGCGCGGCGGCGGCGGCGGGGGGAACGGAGAGCGCGGCGGCGGCGGCGGGGGGAACGGAGAGCGCGGCGGCGGCGGCGGGGGGGAACGGAGAGCGCGGCGGCGGCGGCGGGGGGGAACGGAGAGCGCGGCGGCGGGGGAACGGAGAGCGCGGCGGCGGGGGAACGGAGAGCGCGGCGGCGGCGGCGGGGGAACGGAGAGCGCGGCGGCGGCGGCGGGGGAACGGAGAGCGCGGCGGCGGGGGAACGGAGAGCGCGGCGGCGGGGGGGGGAAGGAGAGCGCGGCGGCGGGGGGGGAAGGAGAGCGCGGCGGCGGGGGGGGGAAGGAGAGCGCGGCGGCGGGGGGGGGAAGGAGAGCGCGGCGGCGGGGGGGGGAAGGAGAGCGCGGCGGCGGGGGGGGGAAGGAGAGCGCGGCGGCGGGGGGGGGAAGGAGAGCGCGGCGGCGGGGGGGGGAAGGAGAGCGCGGCGGCAGCGGGGGCGGGGGGGGGAAAGGAGAGCGCGGCGGCGGGGGGGGGGAAGGAGAGCGCGGCGGCAGCGGGGGCGGGGGGGAAAGGAGAGCGCGGCGGCAGCGGGGGCGGGGGGGGGAAAGGAGAGCGCGGCGGCAGCGGGGGCGGGGGGGGCGGGAAAGGAGAGCGCGGCGGCAGCGGGGGCGGGGGGGGGGAAAGGAGAGCGCGGCGGGGGGGGGGCTATTATATGGCTCTCTGAGCCAAAAAGGTTCCCGACCCCTGGTCTAGATAATACTTAGTCCTGTGATGAGTGCAGGGGGGGGGGTTAGATCATAGAATCATAGAATATCAGTGTTGGCAGGGACCTCAGGAGGTCATCTGGTTCAGCCTCCTGCTCAAAACAGGACCAATCCCCAACCAAGTCATCAGAGCCAGAGCTTTGTCAAGCCTGACCTTAAAAACCTCCAAGGAAGGAAATTCCTATGATTCTATGACTAGCAAACAGATGGATGGTCAAAAAATCATTGACTGTGACCCTGTTAATGGATTTGCAGAAACAGACCCTACATGGATTCCTACCAACTTCAGTGGAAATCTATGAAAATGTAAGGGTCCTCTCCTTATCAGCCCGTTGCAGGATCAGGGCTTGGTTAGTTCCGGAATAGGGTGAAAACAAGGAAATTCAAAGTGCAAGCTGCTATTTCAGCCTTATGAACAGAAAGTTGGGACAGTTGCTATTTTTCATAACTGTATCACTTTAGTATGGAATCTCTCATTCTTACCAGAGTTTCCTGGCTTTTGGAAGTTTATTGAAGCCTTAATGTGTTTTCAATATAGATGTGTGGCTTTATCTTTAAATGACAGTTGCATGTATTTCTGTCCTAAAGAATCGAATAGAAGCTCCCTATTGATTTACAAGAGGGTGGTATTCTTATATGTTAACATTTAAAAAAGTATTTAAAAACAGATGGTTACCAAAACTGGAGAGTCATTTTTAGTGGCACCTTTCAAAGTTTATACAGTAATTCACTTTTCAAAAATTCTTAATTAAAATAACTAGTAAAAGAAATGTTTGAACGTGAGATTGAAGACCAATCATTGATGAAAATTGTTTGTAATGTATTATTTGTTTTGTAATCCTTTACAGAGAACATGGGGCAGTGCAAATCTCTGGAATACCAGCACCTGCCTTCACACAAATTCTTAGAAGAAGGGGAATCTTACTTAACGCTGGCTGTGGAAGTAGCATTGATAGGTCTGGGGCAGCAGCGAATAATGCCAGATGGCTTGTATGCACAAGAGAAGGTTTGTCGAAATGAGGAGCAGCTCATTTCTAAACTACAGGAAATTGAATTGGATGATACGCTGGTGAAGATCTTTCGAAAGCAAGCAGTCTTCCTATTAGAAGGTAGCTTGAAATAGATGTTAACTGTTTCTTTAAACATTTGTAATTTTTTTTTTAAAAAAAAGTATTCCTGTGGGAACTGGCTTATTTATGGATAAGATTTTTTTAGAAGTATAATCACTCCAGTTAAAGATCTTCCTTCTAGCCTCTAATCTAAAATCTAATGTACTTCAAAATATTGTCTCTTTTGAAAGATAAAGCATCTTGCTGACCTGTGGTCCTTTGCGTTTCATTTTTATTGCATTTGTGCTTCAAATTAAATTTTAAGTTCTTCATAGTTTTGGTGTCGTAATGATGCAGTTCAGGCTCACAAATGATAAATAAAGGTATTGACGATTATCAATTGTTCTCTGGTAGCAAGATTCTAAATATGTCACTTGCAGTCTGACAAAGTACTGAGAGGCTTGTAAATGAACAAGGGTTTTATTGCTGTCCAAGACTAAATGGCTCAAATGATTCATTTGAGACCACTGGTGCAGAAACTGAATATTGTGCATTTTGAATATAGTTATGGTAAAAGTGATGTATTCAATAAGTTCATATAGTGCCTATTCAAACATAAGAAGTATTAGTATTTAGGGCTTGATTTTGAAAAATAACCCCTAATAGTTTGAATGAAATTTTGTGAAGAAAAATAATTGCATCACTGAAGTATCATATCTACGTTATTTGCAATGCAGTTAAGAGCTGGAAGTGTGTATGCAATTTTGCACATTTAATTGCATGCTTTTGAGACTAAGATTTTGGTTTTTAAAAAGGTCTAAAATATATTACTGTAAGCTCCTTTTTAGTGAGCAGGTCGTGGTTTTTGTACTTGTTGGAGAGGGCTTCAAAGGAAATCCTTGAAACAGAGAAATGTAGGGTTGGAAAGGACCTTAAGAAGTATCGATTCCAGCTACCTGTGCTGAGCTAGGACCAAGTAATCCTAAACTATCCCTCATAGATGTTTATCCAAACTTTTATTAAAAATCTGATGAGTATTCCACAACCTCCTTTGGAAGCCTAATCCAGCACTCAACTACTCTTATAGTTAGAAAAAATTTCCAAGTTTCTAACCCAAATCTCCCTTGCTGCAGATCAAGCCCATTACTACTTGTCCTGCCTTCAGTGGACATGGAGAACAACTGATCAGCCCTTTTTATAACAGGCCTTAACATATTTTTAGACTGTTACCAGGTCTCCCCTCAGTCGTCTTGTCTCAGGACTAAATGTACCAAGTTTTTAAACTTTTCCTCATAGGTCAGATTCTCTAAATCTTTTATCATTTTTGTTACTCTCCTTGAGCTCTCTTCGACTTGTCCCCATGTTTCCTAAAGTGTGGTGCCCAGAACTGGACACGGCAGTCCAGCTGAGGTTTCACCGGTGAAGAACGCAGCAGGACAATTACCTCCCATGTCTTACATACAACACTCCTGTTAATATGCCCCAGACTGATAGGCCTTTTTGCAACTGCATCACAGTATTGACTCATTCAGTTCATTATGATCCACTATAATCCCCAGATCCTTTTCAGTGGGACTACCATCTACCCACTTATTCCCCATTTTGTAGTTGTGCATTAAGTGCATAAGTACTACACTTATCTACATTGAATTTCATCTGGTTGAATTCAGATCGGTTCTCCAATTTGTCAGTCATTTTAAATTCTAATCCTGTCCTCCAAAGTGCTGGCACCCCCTTCCAGCTTCATGTCATCTGTAGATTTTGTAAACATAGTGTCTACTCAATTATCCATGTAACTAATGAAAAATATTGAATAGTATCAGACCCAGGACTGACGCCAGCAGAGCATCACTAGACAAATCCTCCCAATTTGACAGCAAGTAGTTGATAAGTATTCTGATTGTGGTCTTTGAACCAGTCGTGCACCCATTTTATAGTAATATAATCTAGACTGCATTTCCTTTAGTTCACGCATGAGAGTGTCATATGGGACTATCAAAAGCTGTACTAAAATCTAGATATGTCACATGTACTGCTTTCACCCATCCACTAAAGCAGTAATTCTGTCAAAGAAAGATATTAGGTTGTTTTGGTATGGCTTGTTTTAGACAAATCCATGCTGGCTCTTCATTACCTTAGGTGCTTACATACTGATTGTTAAATAATCGAGGCAGGGCCGGCGACAGGGGGGTACAACGGGTACAGCTGTACCAGGCCCCGGACTTAAGGCGGGGGGGCCTTAAATCCGGGGCAGGCCCAGTACGCAGCTGTACCCCCTTGTCGCCGGGGGCGGGGGGGCCCGCAGGTGGCGGGAGACCGGCCGGGGGAGCGGGGGGCTCCTCATCCTATATGGCTGTGGGGAACTGCAAGGCAACTGCTGCCCCTTCATGTAGTAACAGGAGATCTGCTGGGATCTGTGGCAGACGTGGTTTCTGTACTTCCTGTACCACCTTTCCATAGCTTGGACTCTATGAACAGTGTAACTACACCATTTACTTAGTACTGGGACTTTTTGTGACAGAATGGTTTCTCAAGCTTTCCCTGGTGTCTGTTACACACTTCTGTGAACAAAATATTAGGCTTTCAGATCATTGTTTCCTGTCATGATTTCTGAGAGCAATAAGCAAGGGATCGTAGCAAGAAATCTGTAGAGGTTAAATGAGTAGGAATATGATTGTCTAGTACACCATTACAAAGAGTGGGTAAGGAGCTCTTACACTGTTGTGTGCTGAGAACTCTTTGCAGTTAGGATTTCAGTACATTCAAACACTTTAGGCACAACCAATGTCAACACATAAAGAAAAATGGCAGTGTTTTAAGATTATAATCACATCAGTTGTGTTTAGTGAGCCTTTCTTCATAATTAGGTGTAACAAAAAAGTGCAATATGAAGATGACCTTTTGTATGTTTAATGTAGATTAATTAACACTGTATGTCGCTACCATTTAAATGCATGGAAAAGCAGGAGACTAAAATTCATTGCAAGGTATATTCTATTTTAATGTTTTGCTTAATTTAACTGCAAGTCTTCAGTGTTGCTGAAGCTTCTGATTTTTATCATGTGTCTTGTAATATTTGGCATATGTGAGCTGGAAGCTGATCTTTTGGGGGCTCAATGTAAAATGTGTTCCAATCTCCTGTTGATGGTGCTTGAGAAATATTAGAAGATATTTAAACAAAATTTGAACAATTCCTTCTTCCTATTGCTGACTGCCATTCTGATATTGGGGAAGCCCCATTATTTTTTTTATTGTGAAAAATGTACTTTTCTGTAAAATGGTTATTGCCTAAAGTAACCTCACTTTAACTGCAGATTTTAATTTGTAAACTTTGCGGAAATAATTTTAAATTCATCTATAAATTTAGAAGAGTTCTGTGACCCATGGACTGTCTGAATCCTACAATAAGCTCAACAGGGTACCTCTTCTTCTTTTATGTTTTTATTTAGCACTGACAATGCAAGAGCTTAGATCTGATCATTTGTAAGGCCCCTGCCCTACCATGACTATTGGAATATTTTCCCTTTGTGTTGGACATTTTTCTTTCTGGGCATATTAACAATTTATAATTTAAACACCTTTTCTTAAAGGTCCAAAAAGTAGTGGTGTTTAACAATGTGTAAAATCTGTTGTCCTCTCTCTCCCACACAGCTGGGCCATATAGTGGTTTAGGCGAAATCATCCATCGAGAGAGTGTTCCAATGCACACATTTGCCAAGTATCTCTTCACCTCTCTCCTACCTCATGATGCTGAATTGGCATACAAAACTGCACTGAGAGCCATGCGGTATGTATTCAGACCTCTTCTAGCAAAACAAAAATCCAAGTCAGAAAAAATTGCCGTAAACTGATTAACTATAAAGAAGGAAGGCCTGATGATTGAAGGGAGTCACACATGTGTTCTAATACCATCTCTGTCACACTTAGGATAAAATTACTTTATTCTCTGTGCCTCAGTTTCTTCATCTGTAAAAGCAATTAATATGTGCGTTAGTTACTGCCTACCTCAGCGGTGTTGGTAAAATCAGTTATTTGTAAATTGCATTGATATCCCCACTCTTGCTGCAGTGTTGGAGACACAGAATCTTCGTTTAAAAAATGACCACAATGATTGATGCAATCATGCTCTCCCTCTTATTGATCTGGATGCGGTGTGAAAGGTAGTTGCAGGGGTCATGACTCCAACAGCTCAAAGTTACTTTACCCTTGAAGGTGGCAGGTTTCAGGACCTTCTTCAATCTAATTTGTTCTGCAGGACAGTTTATTCCCCCAAACCCTTTATTATTTTACAAATTCACTTTATGGAGTTGATTATAAAATACTTTTTAAATAATGGTCTTTGCTGCTGTGTAGTCCAGACCAGTTTTCTTTTTTTGTCTGCTTCATTACCAAGCAATCGTGTACAGATCCAAATCGAAGATAGGAATGAGATTGGAATTAAATTGGATGTCAAGCCGCTAAAAATATCTGAAGGACCGGTATCCCAGTTGCTTTCTGTATTTGGGAGAAAGGGCATACCTAAGGAAGTGTTCAGTTTACTTTCGTTTTACCTCTCAGGGCAGCTATGATTATGAATGGCTAAATCCATGTTCTCCATTCTGAGTACAGTGAAGGAATTGGCCCCACCTGGATTGCCATGGATCCAGTACTACCCTAGAAGTTCAAGGAACTGGCTACTAGAAATGAAACCTGTGAAGAAATTTAAGCATTGGTTCTTACAAGTAGAATCTCTGAGGATACAGTTCTCAGGTCATAAAAATGCAATTAAAGAGGTTATGTTCCTGGTCTCTGGATCCAAGATAGTGAGATCTGACTGCATGATGTTGAAGGCCACAAAATCTAAGAGTAATAACGAGTCATTTCAGCAACCTGCCCAACTGGTCAAATATCATTTTGGGTCATGGTTTAGAGAGGTTTGACATACTAAAGAATTGCTTGCTGAACATAGTTCCAGAGCACACAAGAAGAGAGGATACTCTTGATTTAGTCCCAAGCAATACATATGAATTGGTTCCAGAAGTAAAACAAAGCTGGAAGGCAAGCAAAAAAGTGTATTGATGACGAGCTGCAAGAATTTACTTTAGCCAAAAGGATGTTCTTCAAAATAGAGATGTAGAAAGGAAAAAACGACCTAGGACAGGTAAATCAAGGTTGGGGATTGGAATGTTTCAGAAATTGCTGAACAAATTGCCAGACACAAACAGATTCATCCTTAATTGTCAGTAAATTTCATTCTTATTTTGTAAGTTCAGGGCAGGGACTGTCTCTTTTTGTTTGTACAATGCCCTGTACAATAGGGCCATGATTCTAATTGGGGGGCCTCAGAATGTTACCACAACAACACAAACGCTTTAATAGTAATCAGAAGTATGAAGTCTGCAAAAGAACCACTATGCATGTAATCTACCCTAAGTCTTTTGTCTAGGTAAAGTATTCTGGTACTTATCTACTTTAAAAAAAAAAAAAAAAAAAAAAGATTCTTGGAGGGCCTATATGATGGGATCCCAATGTGCCTGTCCTTTTTTGTTCCCACAGACTGCTCAGCGAACTTCCCTTTAGTAGATACTACAGTCTAGCTTTTCTACAATGTTTCACTCCCCACCACCTTTTAAACATAGTAGTGTAGTTACAGTATTTACATTCACCTACTTTACTACCCTTCCTCTAATGGGTGACAGTAGGTGTCTCCTCCCAGAGAACTCCCCTTCATCAGGCCCTGTGAGCCTTTATTTTATTTTTAATTTTATTTTCCCTCTGTCTCCTGTTTCTCACCCCTTGAACTTTCTTCCTGTGCTCTTTTATCCCTGGGCTAATTAAGTCGTTCGTTATCCAGTCCCAGTCTAGGCTGGTAGTCGGGAACGTCTCTCCTTAATCAGGCCCTCCTTGGAGCCTGATTGGTTAAATGATGACCCGAGTGCTGGTTCAGACACTGATTCCCAGTACTCTCACAGGTGGCAAGGGTCTTTTAATTTCCAGAGAACCATACCAGGCTGTACCATGTAACCAGTTAGTGCAATTAAAGACAGACCTATAAAACTAGATGAGCTCTGTTAGGAAGGGACAAGGCAGCAGAACTTTGCAAAATAAATATTGGATTTTCTTGCAGCTATCAAATCAATGGAAAAAAGAACCTATTCATATTAATGTATTTGGGCTATCAGAAAATGTTTGACAAACTCCCTTACAAGATGTTAATGAAGCTAAGTGGTCAAAAGATTAAATGGCCCCTCAAGGATTGAACTCACAACCCTGGGTTTAGCAGGCCAATGCTCAAACCACTGAGCTATACCTCCCCCCAAATGAGGATAATAGTGAGATGCCCAAGGATTCATACTAGGGTTGGTGCTTACCATATTAACAACAATCTGGAGAAAGGAGCAAACTATGAAATGGCAAGAATTGCAAATGACACAAATTTAGGTTAGAGAAGCCAGAAATGACAGCAGGCCATAGCTAAACTTGATGATTGCTTAACTCCGACAGATGAAACTCAGGGTATTAGAATAACAATTTGAATTATTTATACCCAGTTCTCAGTTCTAAACTAAGGCCTGGTCTGCATTAGAGTTAGGTCGACATAAGCTGCCTTACATTAATATAATTGTGTCAATGTACCCACGACAGCCTTGCTCCCACTGATGTAAGTGCCTTGCTATACTGGCATCATAACTCCACCTCCACGAGAGGCATAGGGCTTATGTGGGTGTAGTTAGGGTGACAGTGCCTGTGTAGACTTGCATTACTTATCTGTTGTTGGCTGTCATTCTTGTCAATTTCACAGCTCCATGACAGGATGGCTGCCCCTCTTCTTGACTCCCCTCTGTTAGCTGGGCTGCTGCCCATGCTCCCCACTGGGAACCCTGATGCCCCTAGACTCTCCGCTTCCAGCCTGGCTGCTGCCTGGGCTTCCCACATCTGGCTCCCCACTCAGGGAGGTGAGAAGTCCGGGCAGCTGCCTCCCAAATCCTGCTCAAGGAGGTGAGAAGTCCGGCAGCTGTCCCCAGCTCCTGGTGGGGAGCTGCACTGAGCTAAGAGCCCTGGCTTTCAGTCCCCCACACTGCCCCTCTTCAGTCAGCAGAAGCACTCCTGGTGAGGAAGTGCACCTCCCACAGAAGAAGGGTAGTGTGAATGTCAGCCACTGTAATAATTACTCTGGAAATTCAGAAGCTTAAATTTTAAAATCGGTAAAACAGGGTACCTTTTTTATACAATGCACAAGTAATCTGGTGGAGCTCATGGCCACAAGATATATTGAGATTAAGCACTTTGCAAAATTCCAGAAAACCCTAAACATTGATATAAATATTATTCATAGGTAAATTTAATGGGATTAATAAAATAAGGGATATAGGCCCTCAAGTTTCTGAACATTAGGAATGGCCATACTGGGTCAGGCCAATGGTCCATCTAGCTTAGTATCTTTTTCTGACAGTGGCCAGTGCTGATGCTTCAGAGGGAAAGAAACAGAAGAGGGCAGTTTCAAGTGATTCATCCACTGATGTCCAGTCTCAGCTTCTGATAGTTGGAGGTTTAGGGACACCTGGAGAATGAGGTTAATTGCCATTGATGAACCTGTCATCCATCTAATTCTTTTTTTAACCCAATTATGCTTTTGGCTTCAACATCTCCCGGCAACGAGTTCCACAGGTTGACTGTGCATTGTGTGAAGTACTTCCCTCTGTTTTAAACCTGTTGTCTATTAATTTCATTGGGTGACTTCTTGTGTTATGTGAATGGATAAATAATGCTTCCCTATTCACTTTCTCCACACCATTTGTGATTTTATACACCTGTCATATCCCCTCTTAGTCATCTTTTTCTTTTAAGATGAGCAGTTTGTCCTTTTAATTTCTCCTCATATGGAAGCTGTTCCATACCCCCAATCATTCTTGCCCTTTTCTGTACTTTTTCCAATTCAAAAATTTCTTTTTTTGAGAAGAGGTGACCAGAACTACACACAATTTTCAAGGTGTGGGCGTACTATGGATTTATATAGTGGCATTGGGTTTTTTAGTGTTTATTGTCTGTCCTTTTCCTAAGAGTTCCTAACATTGTGAGCTTTTTTGACTGATGCTGCACATTAAGCAGATATTTTCAGAGAACTGTCCATAATGATCCAAGATCTTTCTTGAGTGGTAACCGCTAATTTAGAGCCCATCATTATGTATGTATAGTTGGGGTTATGTTTTCCAATGTACATTACTTACCAACATTTAATTTCAACTGCCATTTTGTTGTCCAGTTACCCAGCTGTGTCAGAACCCTTCATAACTTTCGGCAGTCAGCTTTGGTCTTAACTATCTTGAGTAATTTTTTATCATCTGAAAATTTTGCCACCTCATTGTTCACCCTCTTTTCCAGATCTTTTATGAATATATTGAACATCACAGATCCAGTACAGATCCTGGGAGACACTGCTATTTACCTTTCTCCACTTTGAAAACTGACTATTTACTCCTACCCTTTGTTTCCTATCTTTTAACCAGTTGCTGATTCATGAGTGGACCTTCATTGTTCCATGACTGCTTACTTTTGCTTAAGAGCTTTTAGTGTGGGACCTTGTCACAAGCTCTCAGAAAAGTCCAAATACACTATTATCAACTGGATCACCATTGTCCATGTCCTTGTTGACACAATCAAAGATTTCTAATAGATTGGTGAGGCATGATTCCTCTGACTACTCCCTCCCAAGACCCCACACCCTACCCTCAATCACTGCTCTCTAGATGGTTTCTCAGTTTGCAGCACCAAGTTATATAGTGTGAGAATGTGGATCTGCAGAGGCAATCTATGTGGAGAACTCAAACTGCAAGTGAATTAATCTTCTTTTAGCACACTTTCTTTATCAAAGGGCATTATGAACTTTGTTTGGACTTCATTGAGTTTTCTGTGCATAGTGAGGACAGAATTTGGGCCCAAATTAGGAATGGATTTTTTTGGCCTGGATTTTGGGAGGCGTCTGTTTTAGGTCATGTTGTGATCAGAAAGCAGCTTCAGCTGAAATCTTGTTTAATTTTTAAAAAGCAGTGAATTATTTGATTTGAAAAAGTAAAGAATAATAAATACGCTTGAATGGATCTAATTGAGGCCTTCAGATCTGCTGCAGTTTTGACTTTTACTCTGTTTTATAATCCATCAAAAATAACATGTAAAAAGGTAAACTGTCCTCACACATTGGGCTTGCAGAGTGGTCTGGAAAGTAGGTGGTGGGAGTGAAGTATAAAGTGATTGCTACAAGATTTCACAAAAGCTGTCTGTTTCATACTCTGGTTGCTGTCATTCATAACCTGTTATTCAGTTCTACCTTTTCTGCATGTAACAGTTGGGAGTCCTTCTTTGTGCCTGCAAATCATTTTTCCTCCTTTCTCTCCTCCCCTTTATCTGACAAAATTTACTAACTGAAGCGTGTATATCTATCTATATATATAAAAGTCAAGTGGTGTATGTATGTATGTATGTATGTATGACAGCGAACTCCTCCTGCACCGTTTGAGCCAGAGACTTGAAATTTGGTATAGTGAGGGGTCTTGGGGTCTAGATGCTGGTAAGGGTCGAAAAATTTTCAGATCTCACCTTTGACGCCCCCCAGGGGTGAAAGTCTTTCAGGGCCAATCACATCAGCTCGGCGGTTAGGTGGTGATGATGTCATAATACCCCCTCCAACAGACACCGCACTCGCTCAGCTCACCCCTCCCTCCTCCCTCAGTTCTCTGCCCCTCTCCCCTCGCAACGGAACCCCGGAATCCATCAGCTCTGTGCCCCCCCCCACCTGCGAAGGCCCCGGAATCCCTCGGCTCTGCCCCCCCCCCCCCCGACGGATCCGAGTTGGGTTTGGTGGGGTCGGGTTTGGTCGGGGGGTCAGGTGGGGGTGTCGGGTTCGGTCGGGGGGTCAGGTGGGGGTGTCGGGTTTGCTTGGGGGGGTCAGGTGGGGATGTCGGGTTTGGTCGGGGGTAAGTGAGCCGGGGGGGTGTCGGGGTTGGTCTGGGGGGGTGGGAAGGTGTCGGGGTGGGTGAGGGGTGAGGGGTGGGTGTTGGGTTTGGTCGGGGGGGGGGAAGGTGTCGGGGTGGGTGCCCAGACCAAACCCGACACCCCCCCCCCCCCCCCCCCGGCTCACTTACCCCCCGACCAAACCCGACACCGCCACCTCACCCCCCCCCACCAACCGCAACACCCCCAGACCAAACCCGACACCCCCCGGCTCACTTACCCCCCCGACCGAACCCGACACCCCCACCAACCGCAACACCCTGACCAACCCCAACACCCACACCTCACACACACACCCCGACACCTTCCCACCCCCCCAGACCAAACCCGACACCCCCTGGCTCACTTACCCCCCCGACCGAACCTGACACACCCACCTCACCCCCCCAAGCAAACCTGACACCCCCACCTCACCCCTCACCCACCCCGACACCTTCCCACCCCCCCAGACCAAACCCAACACCCCCCGGCTCACTTACCCCCGACCGAACCCGACACCCCTACCTCATCCCCCCCCCCCAAGCAAACCCGACACCCCCACCTCACCCCCCACCAACCGTAACACCCCCTGACCAACCGCAACACCCACACCTCACGCACCCCGACACCTTCCCACCCCCCCCCCAGACCAAACCCGACACCCCCTGGCTCACTTACCCCCCGACCGAACCTGACACCCCCACCTCACCCCCCCAAGCAAACCCGACACCCCCTGACCAACCCCAACACCCACACCTCACCCACCCCGACAACTTCCCACCCCCCAGACCAAACCCGACACCCCCACCTCACCCCCCCAAGCAAACCTGACACCCCCACCTCACCCCTCACCCACCCCGACACCTTCCCTCCCCCCCCCAGACCAAATCCAACACCCCCCGGCTCACTTACCCCGGACCGAACCCGACACCCCTACCTCATCCCCCCCCAAGCAAACCCGACACCCCCACCTCACCCCCCACCAACCGTAACACCCCCTGACCAACCGCAACACCCACACCTCACCCCTCACCCACCCCGACACCTTCCCACCCACCCACCCCAGACCAAACCCGACACCCCCTGGCTCACTTACCTCCCGACCGAACCCGACACCCCCACCTCACCCCCCCACCAACCGCAAAACCCCCTGACCAACCCCAACACCCACACCTCACCCCTCACCCACCCCGACAACTTCCCACCCCCTCAGACCAAACCCGACACCCCTCCGGCTCACGGTGCACTGTGTAGCACACAGATTATTAAATACACTGTTCGGTCGGGGGGTGAGGTGGGGGTGTCGGGTTTGCTCGGGGGGTGAGGTGGGGGTGTCGGGTTTGCTCGGGGGGTGAGGTGGGGGTGTCGGGTTTGCTCGGGGGGTGAGGTGGGGGTGTCGGGTTCGCTCGGGGGGGTGAGGTGGGGGTGTCGGGTTTGCTTGGGGGGGGTCAGGTGGGGGTGTAGGGTTTGCTCAGGGGTAAGTGAGCCGGGGGGTGTTGGGGTTGGTCGGGGGGGTGGGAAGGTGTCGGGGTGGGTGAGGTGTGGGTTTTGGGGTTGGTCAGGGGGTGTCAACTGTCTGCCCCCTCCCCACCTCCGACTGACCCGAGCAACGCCGGGCACTTATGCTAGTGTATATAGATAGATAGATAGATAGATATGCTAGTGTATGTGTGTATAATATATAAAAACACACACAGTGTAAATACCCTTGAATAGGTTCAGGTTGCTCTTGTATGTTTCAGGAGCCTACAGAGAACAGAATGACATGCTTCGGTAAAACCTCAATGGTTTTACAAAAAGATTCTATAGTCCTTAATGAGGAAGCAAAATACCCTTCTGCAATTACATAAAGAACAGAGATACCTTTTTTTAGCTCAGTATTGTAATAAATAGTATTGTAATAGTATTGTACTAAATTTCTTATTGAACCAATTTATTTATCACCTAATGTTTCAATGCAGTGGATTTCGAAGATCCTTTCCTGACTGGAGAGATGCCAATTTCCTTCCTTTTCCCATTTCATTCCCTTCAAAAATAAATAAATATTCAATTGAGTACAAAAAATAGTAACGACCTTGAGCCCAAAGTAAGATGACCAGATTTTTGGAGCCATTAACTAGTACATTTTTAGGATTTTGGAGGGAGTCTGTGCCAGCTGAAGGGGAAATTGGACTGAGATCCATGGTGGGCCAGGGGCTGGGAATCCAAGCATGTCTGATGTCTAGTGGGAGAGAGATGAAAAAGGATGACTTAGTTGGGGTTGTTTCGCTGGTGGGAGGGAGGATTGTCCTGCCTTCCTGAACGGTGACTGGAGTCTAGCTGTGTCGGCAAAGAGTACTCCCCGAATAGGGACAGGGCATTTCAAATCGCTGAGGAGTCTCATACGCTTTTGTAGTGTTTGGAGCAGCAGTATGGAGAAGATCAAGAAGCTGGTCAAAAGGGAGACAATGTATCAAGGCTCAGCACAGCCATGTATGGGCTTCCATTATTGTTCAAGAGGAGAGGAAGTGTTGTGGGAGGAAAGGGAATTGATGGGGAGCTAGAAAAGGGGGAACATAAGGAAAGAGGTGGCCACTCATCAAGACAGTCGCATTGAAACTGGGTCAAAATCCATTGTTACTATAATGGGTCAACAAAGGCATCATGACTGCCTCATTAAAGCAGGATGTCTCGTTTAACCCTTGTCAAGAGATAATTTTTGAGATTTTTTTTTCATTCTGTGGTTATCATTCAATATTTCATTAGCCTTTCACATCTTACCCTGAATTATCATGACCTAGAATGCATAAAAGAGTATTTTCCTTCAGGATGACTACAACCTAATCTTTTCTAATGGTGATTATATACCATACTGGATATTAGTGAGGGAGGCAGGTTGGTGATCATTTCTGCTATACCTATTCTCCTAACCCTTCCAGCCAGTATCCATATATAGAACATGGTGGTCACTTTTCTGCATGTAAACTTTCCTTCATTAGTGAGATGGTTCTAGATTAGGGTAAACCCATGGAAATTGTAGCTTCAGGATCAGGCATTGGTGCCAGGGAAGTAATTTCAAAACAGAGAAATGACTACCCATCACTGCAAACTAGGATCTTTCCTCTAGAAATGCTATTTTATAAAATGTTAAGAGTTTCTAGCCCTCATGTGCCAAAAACGAAATGGAAAAAATTGTTGCATTGTAGTTGAGGAGTAAAATGTCCAATATTCTTTTGGATTTTGACTCAGATACTGAAGTCTGTCTGAGAATCCCTGTCATCCATGGCACGCTTTGTTTTGTAGTAGGAAGTTCACATACAAGTCATGTACAGCATATTGGAAAATATTTGCATCTCTCTGTGTCACTGTGAATTTCTCCACTTTCATTTCTGAGAGCTGCAGTCTGACTGAAGTAGAAGTGAAAGATTTCAGCCCCTGGGATCACTGAGGGAATAGTAATGGTCCTCAGTAATGAACAGCTTAAATCTGCTTCTGATTCTGAATTCTAATTTTCCTATTGATACTTAAGAAGGATCATGTGTCAAATATGGGTGACTAATAGTAAATTAAGGTTTTGGCAATCCAACTTTTAGCGTCTAGTTCAAAGGACGTGGTTTGCTACAGTTTTTACATCTGAACAGGCACACTTTGTACAAGCAGCAAAAGTGCTCTTGTGGCTTTGTGGTTGTTCATAGATAACCCTAGCTCTAATGATGATTGAGTGAAGAGTGTATGTTCTTTCCTATTTTCAGGTTGCTAGTATTGGAATCTACAGCTCCATCAGGAGATATGTCCCGCCCACACCACATTGCATCAGTTGTTCCAAACCGCTATCCCCGTTGGTTCACGCTAAGTCACATTGAGTCCCAGCAGTGTGAGTTGGCATCAACTATGCTAACAGCAGCCAAAGGTAGCGTTATCAATAAAGCTGATATGTATTTTTAGTAGACATGCTATATTTCCAATATTGTATTTTATACACAGAGTGAAGTTAATTTAAAACTGCTGCTTAGGAGTCTGAATTTTGATCTGAAAAGCACTTGAGGAAGAAACAACTAACTGAACAAATTTAAGTCTGTCACTTGGTTTTCTAGCACTGCTGCTAGGCCATCTGGATAGTAGCCAGACAGACCAGGTTCAGGTCTGAGACAAGTTACTTGTTTTGCAGTGGCATAATGCGGATGGGCAAGACCCAGCAGTGGACAAATCAGTTCTAAAATTCTTAATTTAAGATAACTTTGTAGCATTACTGAGCTAACATCAGCAGGCATTGGAGGGATATTTGATTTCATGTTTTCTCTTCACATGTACATTTACTTAGTTCTTTCTAAGAGAACTTGTATAGCTGAAACTTGCTTATGTTGCTGTAGTTCTGGCACCTGTCGTTGTAACATCTGCACCATTAGTGAATGTTTTTAGGTAAACTAATTGTTTCTTTGTTTTGTGGTTTTGTTTCTACATTGCAGGTGATGTTCGGAGGCTGGAAACAGTGTTAGAATCCATCCAGAAAAATATTCACTCCTCATCACACATCTTCAAGCTTGCCCAGGATGCATTTAAAATAGCAACACTCATGGACAGTTTGCCAGACATCACTCTATTGAAAGTTTCTTTGGAGTTAGGCCTTCAGGTATTCCCCAAATTAGCTATTGCTGCAGTAAGAGACTGTAAGTCCTTTGACCAAATTCAGCCCCGCAATGGTGGGTACAGCTCCCATGGAAGCCATTGAGAATTGTACCCACTTATCCAAAGTCCAAACATAGCCCCTTCTCTTCACTGATTTGTATAGTACTTTGATAAATATAGGACCAGTTTATGGCACCAGCTTCAGCCCTTTTACACCATACAGGTGGTGGTACGTGACTAGAACAGTTTCCTAGCGGACTTCTCCAATCGGGGGGTAGCACGAGACTAGTGTAAGCAGTCACAGTATAGGAGTGTATTCAGGGTGAGAGGAGGAATGGCTAGAGAGCTAAGTGTTCTGGTTATTCTGGCTGCAGAGAAACCAATAGGCAGACTTGTATGTCTGTCTAAATTAGAGCAGCCAGCCCTTGTGGCTGCCTTAACATTTATGTTGGGGCTGCTGTGGCACCTAGACCAGACCAACATTAAGAAGATGGGGGGAAAATGGCATAAAGGACAGGAAGGCAGTTGTACAGTCTTGTAGTCTAAAGCGAATGATTCTTTGCATAATGCTACAGTAAAAAAATAAAATAAAAAAAATTCTTCAAGGCAATTGAATCTTCAGTTTCCAAAGGACTGCTTCTTTAAGAAGTTTTGTTTGGAAGCTATGTGCATGCATTTCATTACTGGTAGGGGAAAGATATTTTCTTCAGGTGGCCTCTTTGCATTCCTGGTCTTCGGAATGCACAGATGGTGCAGTTTGGGCAGATGGCACCTTCTAATAGCAGTGTCCATTGGAGCAATTGTTGGGGTGCAGGGCAATGAAAGGAGCATAGGGGAATGGTCCAAGAACCTTAGTTCCTTTGAACCACAGTTCTCTGTGTCATCACAGCCTTTGTTTAGTTTGCATTTATTTATTTCTTATTTCATTTCTTGTTTTCTTCTCTTGGATATTTTTATTAAGGAATTTAGTGGCCGGGCACAGGTCTTTGGTTCCAATATGTCAGAACTTGAAGGGAAAAAAAAGAAAAAAAACCCCAATTTCAAGTGATGCACCTCTGATGCACCTCTTCCCTGTCAGCTTTCTGCTTTTGGACAAAGATGTACTTTGTCTTGCCCTCTAGAGGAGTGGGGAAGTTGTTCATCATCTCGTGGCTGTATATTCAACATCCATCCTCTGGGCCTGAAAGGAGCATCAGAATTTCCTGCAAGCTGTGCTATTGCAGTAAGCATCAATGACTAAACCCTCAAACTCTAAAGCGCAGTGCTGCAGGTGCTGGGAAACTAGCTTCTGCTCCAGTCCCCAACGTGGTTTAATGAGCCTGACAAAGTCCTGACACTGACGTCTGCCTCCCTGACTGGTGCCAAATTAAAGGGGCCAGTCTACGGAAATGCTGCAAAGATCACATCAAGTAAAGCAATAAACAGTTGACCTTACAGGTGTCAGCCTCTGCTGAAAGAGCCAGTACTCAAGGACCTGCCTCTGAGACTCCAGGACTTCCAGTTCGTCACACGGAGGTGCAAGAGCATGTCCTTAGTGCTGTGGCCTCGAAGTCTGAGTCACAGCAAAGAGTGGTATTGAAACCCAAGTCTATGTAGTACTTCCCTGTCATTGTCATTGGTTCTGTGCTTGAACCACCGATAAGGCACCTGATATTTCCTGCGATCAGAAGAGGGCCTTCATGCAGCACTGTATACGCTATCCTCTGTACTTGGAGATACAAATAGAAAGCACATGCAGTGAGGCAGGTTCCTCCTTCTCCAGGAAGTAAAAAGAAAAATCTTGCAAGGCTGAACCAGTTTCCTTAGCTATGCAGACCTCCCAAGAGATCCAGGATCTTCCCCCTTGGACTTCTACTGGTATCCTGAGGAAATGTCTCATCCCCTTTCAGCTTTTCACTTAATCAAACCATTGTCCCCCTTACAAACTTCCTCTGATTCAGAATCCGGTCACTTCCAGCCAGATAACTTTATGTGCCCTTCCCCTCACAAGGAATAGATCAAGAAATCTAAAGAGCATTAGTGAGAGTCTGTTCCACCTTTCAGGTTGTGTGAGATCACTGTCCCACATCCAGGGATTATAATAGGAAATTCTAAACTGGGTTCTGGCAGAACTGGGAAGGTACTAGCATGGGCAGTGTGGCCGTATTCTCCTTCTATTAAGTATTGTCATGCATTTAAAAGGGCTGAAGGAAGCTGGCAAAAAGGGAACCATCTTCTAAAGAGTGAAATGACCTGCACTGGAACCATCCTGCCTGGATATGTAACTCTTGCTAGCATCAAGGGAACAGTCTCCTTTACTTGTCCTGGACACACTGTTTGAAGAATTAGAGGACTGTTGAACCTCTGAAAGTAGATATGGATGTCCAATCCTGTTCCTCACCAGAGGATTTGCTTCACTTCCATTAACTCACAGAGGGAATAGTGACTACCTTAAACATCCTTTTTGGTACCTTTAGACAAAACTACACACACAGTTGATGACAAAGTTGTTTACCCTCTAGGAGCAAGATAACCCTGCCAATTCTAGATGGTTTATTATAGGCTGGCAAAAAATACCTGGTTACACAGTATGTACCAGATCAAAGGTAAAGTGACCCAACCCTCTTATTACCAAAGGTTGGCCATTTACTAAGCATACCTTGCATCTAAAGCTGTAGTATCCATGGTTACATTGAGGCACCACTCATGATTACATTTGGACTATTCTTGGAACAAGTACCAAGGTAGAATACTTAATTTGTTTAGCTCTAGAACAGACAGTTGTAGAGAAATTTAAATACACCAAGTTGGCTGCAAAGTCTCTAGGGATTTCTCAATCCCCTAAGAAAAGATTTGTATTACATAACATTGCAATAGCCAAGACAGCCATGCCCAACCTCTGCTTCCTATTCATTTCAAAGAAAGCACTTCCAACAACAGCCCTCTGTTCTGCATCAGGAGAGAAGCATAGTGTACATGTCATAAGCTGGAAGGACATTTGCTGGGTCATCTTCCTCTCCACCAGCTTCTCATCCTCAGGTTTGAGTGGATGCTCAACCTCAGACCAGATATAAACCACCTATCTAGCTGCCTTCTCTTCACTCGGAAACAATCTGTCCTGTTTCTTAGATACCTGGAGTACTTTCACCACAGACTAATGAATCCTGGAGACTGCCCAGCATGCTTACTCCATTCAATTCTAAACAAATCCATCCCACCCCAGCTCTTCTTCCCCATCCCTCTTTAGGGATTCTTATCAGAAGAACTTGCTAAGATCAGAAGTTCATTCGCTACTACAGTTGATGGGCGCAATAGAGAAAGTTTCTGAAGAGTTTCTAGGGATGGCATTTTATTCCAGGTACTTCTCATCCTAAACAACAATGGTGGTCTTCAACCCATTCTGGTCCTTCAGAAGCTCAATGTTTTTTCATCAGAAAGTTCAAATTCTATATCTGTATCCTCACCTCTGTCATCCCTCTCCTTTTCTGTCCAAGATTGATTTGAGGCTCTTGATTTGCAGGATGCTTATTTTCACATTTCAAGCAGTTATTTACACTGAAAATACCTGGGGTTTCTTGTGGGAAGAGATCATTATCAATGCAAGGTTCTTCCATTTGGTCTGTCTGCATCATCTTGAGTATTCACAAAGTGCCTTTCTGCAGTGACAGCATGCTTGAAATGTCAGGGTATCCATATATATCCTGATTGGCTTACCAAGGCATCCTCATAGCAGGAATGAGCAAAAGCTCGATCATTAACATGTACCTTATTCCAAACACTGAGTTCAGGAAAAACTGGTAGAAATCACACTCAGTTATGATTGAGCAAGAGGGGAAGGTGATTTTGGAGCATTTCTAGATACTCCGAGCTTTCCATCTAGAAGAAAGCTACTTATAAATCCTTATGTGGTTCCAATGTAGAATTTCTATTGCCATATCAAACAGTAATGATCTCCCTGGAACTGATGGGTGTTATGGTTTCAGCAATATGTATAACTCCTACAATACAAGTTTGTTGAACATTATATAATAGTTACTGATAGAATGCTCTGTGTAATTGACACTACCCAGGGATGTGTTCCTAACTTATATGGTATAGTCATAAGAGCTGGCTTCAACCCCACAGCTTAATCAACCATAGTCAACACTCAACACTTCCAATCTGAGCTGGGGAGCACATTGCAAGAGTTTGACGATTTGGTCACTAAAATGCTGACATGGAGGTTTTTTCACACACAAATTTCAGAGTTGAGAGATATGGTGAGCTCTCAAGTCCTTTTTTCTACATCTAGCTGGCAGAGTAGTTCAGTATTATCAGATATACTACAGCGATGTTTTACGTGAACAAACAGTGGGACACGTTCTAGCCAGCTGTACAAGGATACTGTACGTAGCTCAGTAGGACTGCTGCATAGGACTGAAGCTCTTCACCTTGAAGGCAAGGACAGTTGTAAGCTCAAGGAAGCAGGGACAGTCTTTGTCTACTGTGTTTGTACTGTGTCTAGCACAGTGCACTCTTGGACCATGCTTAGGACTCTTAGGTGCAACAGTAATAAAAATGATAATATAATCGCAGATCTGTTGAGTGGAGACTTGCGTGACCAGCACAAGTGGTCCCTCAAGATCTCCATAGCAAAATCATCTCCAAGTTGGGGTATCTGGAAATTAGACCGCCTTGAAACAAGATACAACTTCCCATGTCAGAAGTTTTGCTCCATATATGAATGAGAGAAGGTGGGTGAGATAGTACCTTTTATTGGACTTACTCAAAAGCTTCTCCCTTCCACCAATAGAAGTTGGTCCAATAAAGGTATTACATCACCCACCTTGTCTTGTTCAGATTTATATTTTTCTCATGGGGGAAGGGAATACTGAATACTTTCTCAGTGATATTCTCATTATGTAATATGTAGATGACCTTGTTGTGGTCATCTAAATTTCTACGGGATCTGCACAGTTACCTGCAGCAACCTTTCTGTACAGTTTCAGGTACTGAAAATTATAAACATGTTACTTGTACTAGAACAATCCTTCACAAAATTAATTAAAATTCTTTCTGGAACAATCATATTTAAATATAAAAATGAGTTGGAAAGAAACAGTCTATTTGCAAGTGCATTTGAAATATGGAAGTATTACCTTTAAAAACCAGATAAGACACCTTTACTAGAATTTTGATCATGTTAGTCTTGAGCTTCTTTAAACTGAGGTTTCATTCTGATAGATGAGTCATTATTGATTCTGAATACAGAAACAATCACTGGAGACTTGGCAGAATTAAGCAGCTGAGCAGATTGCAATAAGCAATAATACTAGTACGTATCACAGCGGTCAAGTGAAAGGCAATACTAAGTGTCTAAGGAAAAAAAGTTAATGGCTAGCCTACCCAAAATAGGCATGTATATCATCATCCATTTTAAACACCACTTTTTCTATTTGAGGACCTTAAGTTTTATTTTTATAATGAAGCATTTGGTTACTTTTGAGGGAAAATCTGACCTTTAAAGAGCTACAGTTTTATTGTATGATGCAGAATGTAGTTCTGAAAATAATCTGTCCTTTCAGTAGAACTCATCAGTATTTTTCAAATCTTTGAAATTTGAACAAAAATATGACCATTTTTGCTAGGATTTTTTTTGGGGGGGGGGGGGGGGCATTTTTTTCCATCAGCGCTATATCTAATTAACCCAGATTCTTAATTGTTTGTGTGCTGTTTCAGCTTTGTAGGAGAATTCTTTTGTCTTAAGTGTCCATCAAATGCCTGTTTGTTTTTAAATAGGTGATGCGAATGACGTTGTCAACATTGAATTGGCGGCGGCGGGAGATGGTGAGGTGGTTGGTAACATGTGCAACAGAAGTAGGTATGTTCTACAGATATTGTCCAAGGACTCCTGCATTCATTAGTCTGTCTTAAATGGTTTGGTGGCTTCATTTTGTTTGACTCTGTATAGGCACTAAAAATGTCAATCACTTTCTGTCCGGCTGGAGAAATTACTTTCTGATTAGAAGTCTTTAATTATAGCATTAACAAGCATTTTTCTTGTTCATCTAAGATAACAGACACAACCCAAGTGAAATGAAGACTGAATAGTTTGGTATCCTTTGTCTTTCAGGATGTAGAATGAAGCAATTAGTCTATTCCCATGTGTATCACTGTGGACTTGTGGTCACTGTACACATGTTAAGAAGTGGTGTACTCTGCAAGTCGCTCCATTGAGATCAGCATAGACCAGGGGTTGGCAGCCTTTCAGAAGTGGTGTGCCGAGTCTTCATTTATTCACTCTGATTTAAGGTTTCACGTGCCAGTTATACATTTTAATGTTTTTAGAAGGTCTCTTCCTATAAGTCTTTAATATATAGCTAAAATATTGTATGTAAAGTAAATAAGGGTTATTTAAATGTTTAAGAAGCTTTATTTAAAACTAAAATGCAGAGCCCCCCCTCCCCTGGACCAGTGACCAGGACCTGGGCAGTGTGAGTGCTACTGAAAATCCTCCTGTGTGCTGCCTTAGGCACACCCCCATAGGTCGCCTACCCCTGGCATAGAGTAAGGTACCTCTCAACATGAATGACAGACTCCAATTACAAGGTTTGAGTCTTGAGAGAGGTGCCTTGGTGGTTAGGGTGCTAGTTTGGAGACCCAAGTTCTATTCTCTGCTTTGACCCAGACTTCTTGCATGTGGTTTGATGGGTCACATAGACTCTGTGCTTCAGTTCCCCACTTGTAAAATTAGCATGATAATACAGGCATGTCGCATCTTACGCACAATTAACATAAAAAATATTAACAAAAAATAAAATAAAAATGTAAAAATTTCCTCTAGGGTGATTTCACCTGCCATTGAACTCAATGGGCTTTGGCTATACGCGGTTTCCACTTTACACGGTGACCATGGAACGGAACCCTCGCACAGGACGCGACATGCCTGAACTTCCCAAACTTACAAGAGCGCTGAGGATAAAAAAAAAGCCTGAAGTGCTCAGATTCTGCAGTAATGAAGGCACTATAGCTACCATGAATATAGCAATTTTAATTGTTAGTGTGGCTCCATTAAAGTACACTTAAGATCTTTATACGTATTCCTACTTTTCATGGATT
This sequence comes from Sternotherus odoratus, assembly GCA_032164245.1. Lineage (NCBI taxonomy): Eukaryota > Metazoa > Chordata > Testudines > Kinosternidae > Sternotherus > Sternotherus odoratus. Next base: position 75,443,336 of record JAVMKO010000007.1, on the reverse strand, counting down.
TGAGTCAGATTCTGCCTAGCAGACAGCTGAGATCACTTTGTGTTTCAGAACTTCGTGATTCCACTTTTCCTGTTCAGTATTACTTTGTCCTTTGTCTTCTACTTATCTGAGAAATTAATACTGTTGGTAGCCTGGAAAATAGTTTGCCTTTCTATGCCGTCAGACAAAAAGTGGTGTATGTCTGCAAGTTTTCATGCAATGGTGTGGTGTTTTATTGCTTTTATAGCGTGATTAAGTATCCTTTGATACTAGAGCGTATCTTTTATTTTGTTCAGTTGCCTGTGTACAGATAAAGTGCCTTTATTCATGTCATATTAGCTCACATATGCCAGTAGAAATGTCCAATAAAGAGCCTATAACATCACACAAACCACCTCTAAGACTTAATTGAGTTTGTAAAGCAGGGGCTCTATTTAAATGAAGATCTGGCATTCTTTGGTTACATTGAATCTCTTGCACATGAGTAAGGGGTTCACAAGAAACGCCAAGTTCAACAGAGGCAATGGGGACCTCTGGTTGTGGTTTAGGTAAGCTCACAGGCATGTGTAAATAGGATCTAGCCATAATAAGGCAGTCTACTTGCCTATAATCTTCCAGTCATTGTTCTCTCCCACAAGAGCAATGAAATGGTACTAAAGAACACTGCACACTTCAGGTAGAAAAACCAGTAGCACTAAGAATATTGCTAAGAATATTTCCCTGTGAAGGAATTTCCCATTCTGGTGTAATGGAACATATCAGTTGGTATAAAATTTTGTTCTGGAAGGCGTGTTTATAATTGAATACTCTAGTACAATGGTTTTCAAAGATATCTCATGCCCCTCCCTCCCCTTCTTTGCTTCTGTAATCATTTATCCCTCTCCTTCCCTTCCCCACATCACCTCCCAGTACATATACCACCACTTAGCTCTGAAGGCAGAGTGGAGAGCAGCGGCTGCTGACCCGGTGCCCAGCTCCAAAGGTAGCACCACCACCACCAGCGCAGAAATAAGGGTGGGAATGTGAAAAGTGATATTTGTCAGTATCACTTTTCACAGCAGATTTAGTGCCCCGTTGCCACCCATACTTCTGCGCTGCTGCCGGCACCCTGGGGCTGATAGCCAAAGCCCTGCTGCCTCCTGGTGAGGGATCGGAGGGTCAAAGAGAGCCCAAGCCCGGGTGGTGGAGCTCTGGCTGTCCCCCTTTCCCTTCCTCTTGGATGTGCAAAGCCTTTCTGCATGAGCCCCAGCCACCTGGGGCTGATAGCCAGAGCTCTTCACAAAAACCAAAACCACACAGCTCATGCTTCCCATGACACATTTCCATGTCACCCTTACAAGGTCCACCCCATAAGTCTAGTCCCAAATACAAATATATGAGCATTTTTGAGGTAGCATAAAGCATTTTGCCCTGCCATCAGAGGACTATTGACATAGAGAAAAAGGAGGTTAAATGCTTCAAAAAATATTTCGATTTTGAGGGTTGATTTGAGCTACTGGGTCTGATGTTGAGAGGTTTTGAGTTCTGTAGCTGGCCCCACATGTATGAGCCAGGACTTGTTATCCAAAATTAATTATCTTAAATAACAAGAAAAACAAGATGTCTTGCCAGGAAATTAAAACTTTTATCATGTGACTTCTTCAAGTTCTCTAACAGCTTCAGTGACTCTACCAGAGAGAATGCAGAATAGTCTTATTTTAATGTGCATTTCCCATCATGTTATCTGCATTGAGTTTGTTTGCATAAATAGCAGGTGGTTGGGTGTACCGATAACCCACTAAGCTTAGTTTGAAAAAAACAAAACAGCCAAGTCATTGTGAAAGCTTGTTTCTAGTTGAATCCTAGTGATTGTCAATTGTTGATGATCCTGTCTCTGTCTCTCACAGGTGTTTATGCACTGGATAGCATCATGCAGAACTGGTTCACGCTTTTCACTCCAACTGAGGCCACTAGTATTGTTGCTACAACAGTGATGTCCAACAGCACCATTGTCCGTCTGCATCTGGACTGCCATCAGCAAGAGAAACTCGCCAGCAGTGCTAGGACGCTTGCTCTACAGTGTGCCATGAAGGATCCTCAAAACTGTGCCCTCTCTGCACTGACCTTATGTGAAAAGGATCACATAGCTTTTGAGACCGCTTACCAAATTGTTCTAGATGCTGCTACAAAAGGCATGAGCTATACGCAGCTTTTTACTATAGCACGCTATATGGAACATCGTGGTTACCCTATGCGGGCCTACAAGCTGGCCACTTTGGCCATGAACCATCTCAACCTGAGTTACAATCAGGACACACACCCTGCCATTAATGACGTTTTGTGGGCATGTGCGCTCAGCCACTCCCTTGGGAAAAATGAGCTTGCAGCTATAATACCTCTGGTGGTCAAAAGTGTCAAATGTGCAACAGTACTTTCAGACATTTTGCGTAGGTGTACTTTGACCACGCCTGGGATGGTGGGACTTCATGGAAGGAGGAACTCTGGTAAGCTCATGTCACTGGACAAAGCCCCTTTAAGGCAACTCCTGGATGCCACGATTGGAGCCTACATTAATACAACACATTCACGACTCACACACATCAGCCCTCGACACTATAGTGAGTTTATAGAGTTCCTTAGTAAGGCCCGGGAGACTTTCTTAATGGCTCATGATGGACACATTCAGTTTACACAGTTTATCGACAACCTAAAACAAATCTACAAAGGCAAAAAGAAACTGATGATGTTGGTTCGTGAACGGTTTGGTTGACGAAAATGTGTGAGGGTGGGGAGTGGGGAGGGGAAGGGGTGGTTTGTTTTTACTTGAGCCTGCCTTTGTATCCTTTTTAACTTAAAGAAACAGAGCCACACCGGTATTATATGTGTATAGTTATATTGAGTTTGCAAACTAAATTGTCATGTTGTGAAAGTTTGTGTGTTTATTTCTTTTCCTTTTTTTTCTTTTTCTTTTTTTTCCTTCCTATTTTGTATGAGAGAGAGGTTAAAAAAAGGTTTGGTTTACACTGAGTATATGTTGTCAAGTGGCAAAAGCCCACATTGCTCTCCTGTTCTTTCTATATACGTTCACAGCCTCAAAAACAAAAATATATATTGCAATGGCTTTAAAAACCAAACCAAACACCTCCATCCTGTGATAAGTACCTCGAATGGATCCAGCTTTACTCCTTTGTAACTCATCCTTACATTTCAGCATAGTTAAACAAACCAACAAATGAAATACTAATAGTTAAAAGGCTGACCACGTGGCTTTGCAGTGCTGTTCATCCAGAAGCATGGCACACAATGCTTGTGCATGTGGAAACTTAGCGACTGTCAACATACATTCTCAGGGATTTATCAAAAAAAATTAAAAAAAAGAATGAGAGCATTTATTGTACTGTATATATATTATAGTATATGTCTGAATATTGAAAAAATATAACATTAACTAATTTATAAAAAAAAAATCTATGTAATGCAAAATACTTGAAGCTGCAGTAGCTTGGTTTTAAACAAAAAAAGAAAACCTATCAGAAGGACTAAAGTGCGCCTTGCTTCGGGGTTGGCTCAGGTGGTGAACTATATGCTGGGCATCTATGCAGAGCCACCTTTTGGATTGCATGGTTGGACTGATACCTATTGGGGGAAATTTTATATATATATATATTTATACAACCTGTGTATACATATATATGTATATGTATACACACACACACACACACACACACACACATGCTTGTAACAGGCACTATAGTAAAGAGGGACAACAAAATACACAGCCAGAGCAGCAAGCCTTAGCATTAAGAATACAGTATGTCAGAAGTGGGGTTTGTGCCTCCTAGCCTAAAAGACTTAAAGAAATATCCTTTTTGACACAAAACACAAAATGTTTTCCAAAATAATTGACATGATACATTATGCTTTTGCAGTGAGCTAATAATAAGCTAACCTTTGTGCACAAATAACACACACACACACATATATATATATATAGTATATGTATATGTATATGTATATATATATATGTGTATGTATATGTAGTATGTATATGTATTATATATATATACATATATATATATATATATATATGCTGCATAGGTAGTATTATATATATATACATATATATATATGCTGCATAGGTATTTTGACTTTGTGCAGGACAGAAAGTTGTGTAGGTATGACTGTTCTACTTTTCAGTTTATTTTTTAATATATTTTATTTTCTCTAGAATTACTCAAACAAAAGCAGCCTTCTATCTTGCCTTGTCTTAATGCTTTAAAATAACCAAACTGGAGATCTAACTACCAAACTGTTCATTATATTATTAAATACCAACTTTGGTTACAGTATAGTGTCTTTACTTTAGCTGATGGTTCTGTATCCTTGTGCTTTTTAAAGCAGTTTTTATGTTTTGGTGCAAAAGTTGTCCAGTGTCTCTTGTTCCCTTCATTAGAGAACATGCTAGAGGTATGTTTGTAGGTATTTTTGTTTAGAGAAACTATTTCATGCTCTCCATTTTATTTATTATAATAGGTAAAGAGGTTGTACTTCATCACCCATGTAAACATGCTCATGAAGTTGAAAGTAATTCAGATTTGATACACTGATATCAATTTATTTATGTAACTAAATCACTGTTTTATAAACTTGTTAATGATCAACAATTTTTTGTTTTGATTAAAATTAGTTTTTTGAAAGTTGATTCTGCCTCCTTTATGGTGTCTGTTACTGCAGGTGAATTCTGTAAGTGTACGTCTTACATGCCACAACTTTTATGTTTGGTGCAATACTGTATTAAGATATTCCATGGTCATTTCTTTAGCAATCTGTATTCTGGAAACCAAAACCTTTGTTTTCCAAAAAACACATTTGTAACTGGTGATATTTTCAAAAATTTCAGTTCTACCCATTCTTGCATAAAGACAAAAGATACAGTGATAAGGCAGATGGGGAAAGAATGAATCCTGCTTTCTAATAAAGCTGTATAGTTCGTAGTATAATAGAGTAGAGACATATCTCCCAGAATGGAAAGTAGAGCTTTGCTGATGCATCGCTTTCCTAGAATGGCATTAGTTAGGTTGACATGAGAAACTTGAAAAATCCTTGTATATGTGGTAGCACAATACTTGCTCTCTGTTTATTTTCAGTTTACTTGTATATTTTCTGTATTCCACAATATGTAAAACAGTTCATTCCACACAGTATTAGGGCTTGGTTACACTGGCACTTTATAGCACTATAAAGCCTCCAGGAGCACTATAACTTCCTACCCATCCACACTGGCAAGGCACGTATTGCGCTATAAACCCACAGTTATACCGCTCCTGGTAATCCTCCCTTCCTTGAGGAATAACAGCTATTGCGTATTCCCTGCAGCGTATTATCGCAAGTGTGAACGGGCATTACGCTAGAAGTGATCTCTGGCACGCCTCTGAGCCATTTAAGGCAATTGACGTCTCTTCGCTTTGTTTTGAACTCTGCAGGAGGAATGCGGAAGTATCTTTTCAGAGTTTCTCTCTTAACTCTGCAGATAAGCACTGCAAATGTTTACAAAGGGAGCTGTGTGACCGAGAAACTATAGCAGGCTCGGAATTTCAAAGGACACCCACTGACAAGACTCTCAGGCCGTAGAAAATTCCCTCGCTGTCTCCCTCTGCATACACACTACACATTCCCCCTCATCCTCCTCATTTGAAAAACACGTTGCACCCAGCTGAATGCTGGGATAGCTGCCCATAATGCACAACTCCCTGTGCCGCTGCACGTGCTGCAAATGTGGCCATGCCAGGACATGTTATAGCGCTCTACCTACTGCTGTATATGGGGACAGCTATAACCAAAAGCGCTATAATCCTGTAAGTGTAACCATGCCCTTAGGAGCCACTGCTTTAAGTGGTCTAATGCAGTTCTCATGACCTTAATGAATCCTGATTTGGGTGGCTAGTTATCTTTCTGGGAGCTGGGGGAGGGAAATGTTCCACTGTAACAGGAGTGCTCTATTCTTAACATTCTATCAGCTGCAAAATAAAAAATGGGTATGAGTTTGAGATGCACAGAAGCCAGATTACACTGAGATGTCCCCTGACTGTAAGGTTCTCATCTATACCGATCCTGTATAATAGAAGTGCCAGTGACACACATTAATTTGCAAAATAGCTCTGTTCATAGCAAATATTAGATACGTGAAGACTGTCATCTTGCATGTATATGATGCTTGGGGTAATAGTCTGCTGTTTATAGTCAAACACTTAACTTGGATCTAAATATTTTTCTTTGTACATGTGTGGTTCCAGAATATCAACAGTATCCTATAAAACAGATATTGTGCACACTGCTGTGCTGAAATCTTAACACCTTCAACATTACTCATCTGCGCAGATGCACATTCTGGATTGTCTCTGAAAATATTCAATGATATCTTCCAAACGCTGATATCATTGAATATTTTTACACCATTAATAATGGATCTGTACGTATATAATACATCATGCAAATTAAAACCAAATAATGGGATCACCTCTATTACTGTGACCGCACTTTGCACAGAACTGACCACTCTTGTGCTCTCATTCTAGGATTTATTTGACTTAGACACATTTACTTTATTTTGTAGTTACTCATTCTTCACTTTGTGGAGTTCTGTTCCTTTGTCCAACCTCAGACCTACCAGGCATTGCTTTTGCCATGCAATAAATTTAGATTGTATACTCTGAACTCCCTCACTTGACCCCTTCCTGTGATTCTTCCATCCCCTGGTTTGGGTACCTTTAAGTATCTTAAGATAAAGGGAGAATTAGCAACTAATGAATAAAAATGTCAAAGCATTGCCACTGTGCCCCCAAATCTGAGCTATGAGGCTTGTGCCAGTTAAATGACAATGAAAGGGTGGGAGGATCTGAGATTTTATGCCATATCTGATGTAAAATGCATGTCTGACGACCAGCCCAAGGCAATTAACAGCCAACTGTCATAAATCAACAATATCAGCTTTCCATAGGCTTTGGTCCCTTCTAGATCCTCCTTTGTGTCATCTGGCTACTTCCTCTTCCATGCTAGGACTGTTCTACAGGCCTCATGAAGATTATATGGAGTTCTTGAAAATAAGAGTGGCATTTTGGCAATAAGCAGACTCCAGTTAGAGGACTTGAAAGTTCCAGCACTCAGGACCACAGGTAAGACTTACTTGATGTCCTAATTTAAAAAAAAACAACTTTTTTTATTCTAGAAGAGGTGTTGACAGAATGCTGCACTTACCTGCCCCTCAATGGATAATGACGAATGAGAGACAAAGAACCCAATCTGGCCTTAGGATGTAGCTCAGTGATTACCTACCTTTTCAGGTGGACAATGAATACATAAAGAAAGCCAGGAATACTTGTAGCACCTTAGAGACTAACTAGTTTATTTCAGCATAAGCTTTCGTGAACTATAGCTCACTTCATCGGATGCATAGAATGGAACAGAAGTAAAATGCATTTATACACACAGAAAGAAAGAGAGAAAAATTGTACGTTCGCTTATGCTGAAATAAACTAGTTAGTCTCTAAGGTGTGTGACGGAGTCAGGCCAGAAGGGTCTAGGAGAGTGCTGGAAGGCAGGTATATCAGTCTCAGGATGTGCAGGTCTCTGTTCCCTGGATAGCCAAACAAAGGCTACTCCAGGCCAATCAAGACACCTGGGGCCAATTAAGAAGGTTCTAGAAAGCAGCAGAAACAGCTAGCCTGATTGGGACACCTGAAGCCAATCAGGGGCTGGCTGAAACCACTTAAAAACCCTCCCATTTAGTCAGGTGGGTGTGGGTGTCAGGAGTTTGGGAGGCGTTGGAGCAGAGAGCAATTTGGAGGCGTTGGAGCAGAGAGCAATTTGGAGGCGTTGGAGCAGAGAGCAGTTTGGAAGGAGGCCCTGAGGTAAGGGTGAAGAGAAGTTGGAAGAAGCGGGGGACTGCTGTGGGGAAGTAGCCCAGGGAATTGTATGGTGTTTGGTGCCTAAAAGGTCAGCCATCTTATCTGATACTATTAGGGTCCCTGGGCTGGAGCCTGGAGTAGAGGGTGGGCCTGGGCTCCCCCCTTTTTCTACCTCCCCTAACTAATCACAGTGAGCCTCTGAGGCTAGCACAAACCACCTGGGAGTGCAGTACCCACAGGGAGAAGGCCAAAGCTTTGCCACAGGTGCTACAAGTATTCCTGACTTTCTTTACGGATACAGACTAACACGGCTGCTATTCTTGAATGAATACATAGGATTCATTATTATGGACATTGTAGATGGCAAGATGGAAGCCCATTTAAAGAGAAACCTGAATTTCACCCCTTTTGGGTTAAACTTAGCCTGGACATAAACGCATGCAACTACCCTTAACTTCAATAGGAGTTTTATCAACTTACTCCAGTCCTGAATTTGGTCCATAGAGTTGTCTAATAAAGGAGGCATTTCAAGCTTCTATAAGGTGAGGTCCATGTTAGCATGAACCAAGAAGGATATGAACTGGTTATCAATGGAAGGCTTACTGTAGAGTCAATGAAAAAAGAGCACTGATTTTGGAACACAATACCAGTTGAGTAAGGGAGTCCTTGTGCTTAAATGTGTGGATAAAAACATTTCTTCTGCAGTATATAGCTCCTTGATGCCCATGGTCACCATGAGAACCTCACATCACCCTTGTGAGATAGGGAAGTAATCCTCAGTGCTACAGATGAGGAACTAAGATGAAACTAAGTGACTTACCCTAAAGTCATGGAGTTGGTGGCTGAACAAGGAATTAACCTGGGTCACGTGTCATAGGTCAATGCCCCCAACCACTGGATCAGCCTTCTCTGGTATCTTCAGGTGAAATTTCAAAGAGCTTGATGACCACTTCTGAGAAGCCTGTCTGGCAACGTATGAACCTCTTGAAGCTTTTACTTGTAGCTGTACTTTGTTTCATCCCTCTTACCTATATATGTTCACAGTCTAAATTGGACCTAGGGAGAGACTATTTCTCAGTGGAATTGGGTCTGTCTTCATTTTGTTTTTTAGAGGTTTTCAACCCTTATTTTATTTCCACATCAGGTGGTGGTGGTTGGTTGTTTTTTTCAGGAGAAACTTGGACCTGTGACATAACCTTCCAGAATTGGTAGATTACATTAGTCTCACGAACAGAGGGATCATTGTAATTTAACCATTTGCTCTTCTTTTCTTTATCTCAAAATCTCTTTCCTTTAATGCTACAGTTTTACTCCAGACCTGGAGCGTATGGAATTAACAGAGAAGAGAATTCATAAGAACACACGAGAGAAATTGAAAAGTAAGCTGTATGTACTCTACCTATTGATACTTCAGATTTCGGAATGTAGTCTGAAACTGTACATCTCTGTGGATGTATCTTACAGTACCAGATGAAATTAACTCAGGAGAGTAAGCCTGCTAATCTGAGCTTTAGATGGCTGATTAGATATTCCTGCACGAGAAAAAGCAGTGCACATAGTCATGAGGCCTGCATCTTCGATACTTTAGGATTATTTATTTAATTAATTTGTATTATTGTAGCATCTAGGAACCCCAGTCATGGACCTGAACCCCATTGTGCTAGGCGCTGTACAAAGAACAAAAAGATGGTCCCTGGTCTAACGAGTTTACCATGTGAGCATAAAGGCAAGAATAGAACTGGGTTTTAAAGTATGTTAAGCATGAACTTTATTGTATGCATTAAGAACCAGTTTTTATTCTGTGGAAAATCCATAATGTTCCATTGCTCTTCTGATTTCATTGTATTCATAGAAATTTACTCCTGTCACTAAAGAAAAAGTGGTTTAATGCTGCAAGCTTTCTAAGTTTCTCCATGAAAAAGGTGTAAAACGTTTTTTTGCTTTGTTCTGAAGACGTTTGTCTCATTATAGAGCAAGTTACACCTCTGCGAGTCACAATTGGTGCTTTATATACAGAGGGAGTTGAAGGCATTGGTCATGCCAGTTTAGATTGTCTGGGTCAGAGTCATCCCTCCTGAAATTCCATCAAAGCGCATAGAATTGCACCAGACATAAATTTGGTTAAATTCCTTATAATCACTCGAAATTACCTCCCGTTTTGGTACAGAGACTGCTTTACAAATCCTTCTCTGTCATACAGCCAGCACCTCCAACCCGAGTCAATTGTTCTGCTCTCTCTTAGTACAGGATGCAACTCAAAAAGTAACTGCGCCTGCTACAAAACACACCTCTATTTTAAAGTTCAAGTGTACCATGTATTTGGTCAAAAACTGTGAAACCACCACTGAGGTAATGGGTGCTGAATTCTGCCGCTTTCTCAGCCTGCAGCTATGGCTAGTACTGTCAGCAATAACCTACTGCCATGTGCAAACAAGTCTATTTAAGTACAGTAAACCCTCGATTTAACGGACCCCGATTTAACGGACTTCGGATGCAACGGACAAAATTTCCCGATGCATCCGAAATCAGTTATTGGGGGCTTCCGGCTCCCGCCCCGGGGAGCCAGGCGGGAGCTGTCAACCCGGCTGCCCGGCTCCCCGCAGAGGGGAGCCAGGCGGGCGGTCTGACAGCTCCCGCCTGGCTCCCCGGGGCGGAGAGCGGGGCGGTAGCTGTCAAACTCAGGGCGGCAGAGTTGACAGCTCCCGCCTGGCTCCCCGCAGCGGGGAGCCAGGCGGGAGCTGTCAACCCCCCCCCCCGCCCAGCTCCCCGCAGCGGGGAGCCAGGCGGGGGGGGAGCCAGGCGGGCGGGCTGACAGCCGGGCGGGCGGGAGCGGGGTTGGGGGGGTTTGACAGCTCCCGCTGGGCTCGCCGCTGCGGGGAGCCCGGCGGGTGGGCTGACAGTTCCCGCCCGGCTCCCCGCAGCGGGGAGCCCGGCGGGAGCTGTCAAAACCCCGCCCCCCCCCCCCCCGCTCCCCTGCAGCGGGAAGCCAGGCGGGAGCTGTCAACCCCCCGCCCCCTCCCTCCCGCCCGGCTGTCAGCCCACCCGCCTGGCTCCCCGCTGCGGGGAGCCGGGCGGGAACTGTCACCCCCCCCCCCCCCCCGCCTGGCTCCCCGCTGCGGGGAACCGGGCGGGGGAGGGTGGGGGGGGTTTGACAGCTTCCGCCCATGATCAGTAAAACCTCTATATAAGGGACTAATTCGGGTGAGGGGGTGTCCGTTAAAGCCAAAAGTCCTGTTATTTAATGATTTTAAAAATTATTAAATAACGGACTTTCGGCTTTAACAGACACCCCCTCGCCCGAATTAGTCCGTTAAATCGAAGTTTCACTGTATGTCCATATAAACAGCGCTTATGCTTTTTTGTTTTTGGTAGCACACGCTGGTCTGGTTCATGTTTGGAGCTTGTGCTGTGACAAAGGGCAGTAGATAAATGTTAGGGGATACTTCACTGGGCTAGTACAGTAAGTGTAGTTTATAAGATATTTTACTGGGACTCCTAACTAGAAGTAGTAACAAGGCTTTCAGTTGGAACATTTCTGATCATTCCTTAAACATGTTGTCAGATACTTGTACTCTGGGAAAGAAAAATAGCCCTTAAGAGAAGATTATACCAGCTGTTGCTCCTTGCAGGCAACTAGGTCACAGGGTCAAAACACCTATTGACCAGTATCCGCTAAAACACCTGGAATTTAACTTAAAAAACTGATAGTAATTAGCAAGTTTGTACAGCCCCTAGCATGATGAGGCGCCTGGTCCTGGTCTCCTACGCACTACAGTAATATAATAAGAGTAATCATCTTGCTACATATCACCTGTGATACCAGGGGGCTCAATGGAAGGAAATTTTTCAAGTTAAGTTTCCTTTCTTGAATAACTAAATCAAACATTGAATGCTAACGTGCTAATGGTCCTTTTATGATGGACTTGAAACCTAGTATCTGGAGTGCTCAACATTAAGAGGGTAGACAATAGTCATTTACTGCTAGCAGATCCCATGTTCCTGGTGTCCCATGATGGGATCCTTCAGTAACATTAGTTAAGCCCAAGGAAGTTGCAGAAATGTCAGTGTCAAAGCTTTCAGTAAATTACAAGTTTCATGATTTCTGGGATTTGTGCTGCTCCATCAGTCCAGGTGCAATTGATTGAGCAGAGCCCTGAATGCAACTTTGTGTTAACTGTGGTTTTCAGTGTTGTTCCTCTTTTGTCTTTACCTTAGAATGCTGCAATTTTAAGAAGCTTCAGCTTAGAAAGATGTTCAGCTGGAGCGTGGGTGCACCTAATGTTCCCCACATGTGGCATGACCATGTGAATTGAGGGGTATATAAATAAACTGGATGCATCACCACCCCAGCTGGGTTGTTCTATTTGGAGGTGGGTAGGAAGTGTCGACAGATCATTGGATAGAGCAGAAAAGAGTGGCTCCTTTCTGGAGATCAGAAGAGGATCAAGACCTGTCTGTGATTGGCTCCATCTGCCTATGTCTTTATATGACCCTCATCCCTGTCACATCTGGATTCTTGCCCAAATCCCAGAAAATAAACTTGTTTCTGGTAATTTACATTTTGGTGGTAAGTGTCCCTGTTTCCACAGCCAATCAGAAGGGTGAGGCAAGGAAATAATGTGTGATTAGGGAGGTGTCAAATGTTTATAGATATAGGACCAAATTTCCCCCTTGCTGTAACTCCCATAGTGTCTGTGGGGCTTACATGGAGGATGAATCATGGCTCATGCTATGGAAGCTCTGGAGGGAGGAAGAACATAAGAACGGCAATGATGGAAGAAGTGTTGCGAAATGCTCATTGATACTTCTGCTCTTGATGGACAAGAACAATAGTTTTGGACTGGTGGCCTCAAATTCCAGACCATGAATTAGCAAATAGTAGATCAGGAGTTTAACCAGAAGATTTTAATTATCTCCATTCCACAGTGTTCCTATATTTTAAGGTACCTGTTAAAGTAAGAGCAGAATGTAATCTTTTTCACTCTGCCAAGGCTGCAGAGGAAAAGTAGCATAATAGATCTGTTTTGTTCTATTAGTGTAAAGCTATAAGAGGAGCTGTATTTTTAATGGGTGGAAATATGTGGTCATGAGGAAAACATGATGATTTCTTTTGTGCATCTAGTTGACATTTTAAGCATGTTAATATATTACTATGGTAACTAAAATTATACAATAATCACACCAAAAGCCGAAGACATAGTGCCTGTCCTGTTCGTGTCATTGAAGGAAACACATTTATGTGAAGAATCTCTTTGCAGTCATCCTCAGCCTGCCAGGCTTAGACACAAGAGGAACTGTGAAGGGCAGATGCTGTTGCAAAGGCTGTACCAGTCATCAGCTGTGGCTTCTTTTGACTTTTTGTGCTTTAAACCTCTCCAACTGGTCTGACCCACTTTCACCTAATCTGCGATAAGAATTTAACCAGCTAATGAGGTCTATGGGGTGCAGGAGCAGCTTGTGGGGGGAGGGGACACAATCCAAAACCTCCTGCTAAATATTCAGTATGTTGTAGGCCTTTCATGGACCTTATGGGTGCTACATCAATATAAATGATGCATACCACTGCATATCTCGATGTCTTAATACCTGAAGCATGCTGAGACCCCCACTTCAGCTCAGCCTTTCCTATCTGCTCCTGATTTTAATAATACAGAAATATTGATCCACTTTCCAGGAAGTTCTCTAATGTGTCTAAAATCCTTGCTGAGAGAGTTTCCCAAGGTTGGGATGGTACTTAACACCAGATGCAAGGTTAATTTTCAGTGTAGCACACTGCCATGTTTCACCACAGTATCTCTAACAAACGGGGTATGATACCTCTGTGTTTGGGGTCGGGGTGATGTGACACTGAAGATGGTATTAGGACCACCTTACCCAGTTTAGTCATCCCCAAGCATTCAAAACTAGGAGATTTTTAAAAATAATCAACTTTTGGTTCATTTTATTTATCTTCTAGTCTTTGTGCCTTTAGGATTCATGTTTTCAAGCATTTCTTTACATACGTGAAGGCTAGAGTCTTTTCTTTATGAAAGGTGAGATTTCCATATGATCCCATGATTCCAGGAGTTGGGCTTAAAAGAAGTAAAATATCAAAAGACTCATACTACAATACCCGCACAAGGAAATAAGGACACAGATCAACAGAGCCAGACGTGTACCCAGAAGCCTGCTGCTGCAAGACCAGCCCAAGAAAGAAAACAGAACACCACTGGCCATCACCTACAGTCCTCAGTTAAAACCTCTGCAACGCATCATCAGTGACCTACAACCCATCCTGGACAATAATCCCTCACTTTTACAGGCCTTGGGAGGAAGGCCAGTCCTGGCACACAGACAACCTGCCAACCTTAAACAAATTCTCACCAGCAACAGCACACTGCACCACAATAACTCCAACTCAGGAACCAATCCATGCAACAAACCTCGATGCCAACTCTGCCCACATATCTACACCAGCAACACCATCACAGGACCTAACCAGATCAACCATACCATCACTGGTTCATTCACCTGCACATCAACCAATGTCATATATGCCATTATATGCCACCAGTGTCCCTCTGCTATGGACATCGGCCAAACTGGACAGTCCCTACAAAAAAGGATAAATGCACACAAATCAGATATTAGGAATGGCAATATACAAAAACCTGTAGGAGAACACTTCAACCTGCCTGGACACACAATTACAGATTTAAAAGTCACCATACTGCAGCAAAAAAACTTCAAGTCCAGACTGCAAAGGGAAACTGCAGAGCTACAATTCATTTGCAAATTTAACACAAACAATCTAGGACTGAACAAAGACCTTCAATGGCTCGCTAATTACAAAAATAGCTTCTCCTCTCTCCATGTTCACCCCCCCCATTCAACTGCTAGAAGAATAACCCACCCTCCCTGATTGGAGATAACAAGCTGGTTCAGCCTGATTGGACTAACCTCGGTTATCTCCTACCTGGTTCTTGCCTACTTTTCTATACCTGCCTCTGGACACTTCCACTGCTTGCATCCGACGAAGTGGGTATTAGCCCACAAAAGCTTATGCTTCAAAACTTTATAGTTAGTCTTTAAGGTGCCACAGGACTTTGTTACCTCTGATAAAAAATTAGTGAGTTTGCAACACTGCTTTACCACCATGTGTTATGTGTGTAAATAGATAATGGGCAGTTGGACAGTTCAGTGCATAAATTTGGAGATAAACATAAGGTGGGCTGCATTATAACTAAAAAACCAAAGGAGAACCATTCATTAACACCACTCCTTGGTCTTTCGTAGTCAATTGATCATGGAAGGAGGTATATATGGATTTAAAAGCCAAAGTTTGCCAACTTACCGTACCATAGGATGTGAAATACCTGACCATGTGCCTTCGTTTGGCAAGTAAAATGATTAGGGGTTTTGAGCAGGTCCTATATGAGGAGAGAATAAAGAGGCTAGGAATTTTCAGCTTGGAAAAGAGGAGATTAAGGGGGGATATGATAGAGGTATATAAAATCATGAGTGGCATAGAGAAAGTGAATAAGGAAAAGTTATTCACTTGTTCCCATAATATAAGAACTAGGGGCCACTAAATGAAATTAGTGGGCAGCAGGTTTAAAACAAATAAAAGGAAGTTCTTCACACACCGCACCATTAACCCGTGGAACTCCTTGCTTGAGGAGATTGTGAAGGCTAGGACTATAACAGCATTTAAAAAAGAACTGGATAAATTCCTGGAGGTTAAGTCGATTAATGGCTATTAGCCTGTATGGGTAAGGAATGGTGTCCCTAGCCCAGGGGTGGGCAAACTACGGCCCGCGGGCCACATGTGGCCCACCGGCCCTTTTTATCTGGCCCACGAGCTTGGGCCATCCCCACACCTGCCCTCCTGGCCCAGAGTGCCGGGTGAGTGCGGCAAACCACGCGGCCTTGCACTTTCAAGCCGAGGCGCTGGGAGCCAGCCGAGTGCCTCCCGCTGCAGGGCCCTGTGCTCCCCAGCCGGGGCTCCGGGAGTGCCGCCAGCCATGGGGTTGCGGGGACGGGGTGGCGGGAGTGCCACCAGCCACAGGGGTCCGCGCTCCCAGGCCACGCGCCGCCTGCCATGGGGCCCCGCGCTCCTGGGCCACGGCGCCTGTCGCGGGGCTCTGTGCTCCCAGGGTGGGGCGCCGGGGCTGGGCCCCGTGCTCGCGGGGCTGGGCCGAGCACCGCCAGCCATGGGGCCCCACACCCGGCTGAACACTGTAAGCGGGGCCAGGGGCTTGGGTGGTGGGGTTCTGGGGGGTGGTTGTTGCGGGGGGGGAGGGGCTTAGATGGTGGGTTCGTGGTTAGGGTGGGGGGTCTCGGGAGGGGACAGGGAAGTGGGTGGGGGTTGGATAGGGAGCAGGGCCAGGCTTTTTGGGAAGGCACAGCCTTCCCTACCTGGCCCTCCGCAAAATTTTGAAACCTAATGTGGCCCTTGGGCCAAAAAGTTTGCCCATCCTTGCCCTAGCCTCTGTTTGTCAGAGGGGAGTGATAGATGGCAGGGGAGAGATCACTTGATCATTATCTGTTAGATTCACTGACTCTGGGGCATGTGGCATTGGCCACTGTCGGTAGACAGGATATTGGGCTGGATGGACCTTTGGTCTGACCCAGTATGGCCATTCTTATGTTTAAGCCACTGACAGGCCAAGTGATTTGTTTATAACAATGTGCTGTGTTTTATTATTTAACATAGTAACTACTGAGTGTTGTTTTTTTTTTTTTATCCCGTCAAAGCCTTGACCCTTAAACTGGTCAGTTCCTGTCTCTTCTAGATAATTGAAGTCCATACACATTGTTCTCAGTTGAGAAAGAAGTGATGATGCTTCGCAAGGAAGTGGTATGGTGCTGTTCTAAGTTTTGTCATTCATTTTGTGTGTATTGGCTTCCTTAAACAGGAAATGCAGGCTGTAAAAGATGACTGCTAACAAGTAGCAATTCTCCACATGAAAGAGAATAGGACTCTCCAATGTCAGAGCTTTCATCAGAAATTAAGTAGGAAGCACAGTCATTGTCAGTAAGTGTATATGTTGCAAAGAAATAAGCTCTCTAGTTATAGAAAAGTCCAAACATCAGACAATGGAGGACTTGATCTTTAATCTGCATTTTGTTTTGTACCCAGATGCAGAGGCGTTGATTTCCCCAGTTCCCAGGGAGTGCTCGACCCCTGTTCCGCCTCCTCTTACCCTTGCCTTGCCCCCTTTCCCCTCCTCCCCCAGCGCCTTCTGAACACAGTTGAACAGCTGATCACCACCAGACAGGAGGCGCTAGGAGGGAGTAGGAGGAGCTGATCGACAGGGCTGCTGGTGGGTGCTGGGACCCCCTATTTTTTTCTCCAAGGGTTCTCCAGCCCCGGAACGCTCAGAGTCCGTGTCTATGCTCAGATGGCCTATATACCTGAGGTGTGGGATAGTTGATCTAATTGCATTCAGATGGCACAGCTCCACGTATCCCTTATCGTTTGTCCTGCTGAACTGGAGAAGAGCAACTTGTATCTCTGGCATGTTTGCCACATTGGTAATTTCCGAGCACTTTTTGGGTTGCTCACTCCAGGATACTTGCAATATATCCAGGTTATCCTTTATCAGCAGCAATGCTGGGGCCCCATTCCTGGGTGGAATAGGATGTGAAAAAATACCTACATTTTAACATATAGTAGAGAGGTAGCACAGTTTAGAGCACAAACCACAGGACTGGGGATCAGGAGCCGTAGAGTTCTAGTACTGAAAAGGATGTTGAGGATTAAGGAGACACCATGGGTCAGTGAATAGGGCATGAGATGAAGTCAGCAGACCTGTATTCTGTCCTAACTCTGCCACTGCAAAGCCTATGTGCCTCAGTTTCCCCATATTTAAAATGCTGCATTACTTTATGAAGTGTTTGTTAGCTACAGTTGACTATTATAAAAGTGCTAGGAATTATTACTTCATTTAATATTAGCGGTTATGTAGTGCTTTACATTTTCACTAAGTATACACTGAAGCATTGACTAAATTCAACAGGAAAAAAAGGATTTGGGATTCAATAGGAAATGTGGTCCTTGATTCAGCCTGTAGTTTCTCGATATATCTGGATTTTCAGGCCAGTGGGTGTTCTTTGCATAATATCTTTGCAGCAGTAGCTAACAAATTAGCACAATGGGGCTGGATAGCCCTTACAGCATTCTGGAAAGCAAATCAATGATACTTGTGTGTAATTTCCATGAGGTACAGTTTCCAAAGGTTAAATACCAAATTTCAGCTCCCTTGACTCTTTAGTTTCTCTAGTAACTTTGGTCCCATGAACTGCCCTGGTACAAATATTCACAGCTGATATCTGGGAAGCTTAGGGTTTGTAACCAGCTGTAAATCTGGAATAACATTATAAAGCCCATTGTAGACAATGGATTTACCACTGGTTTAGGGCCTGGATTAGAGAAGTACATAGCACATGCCTAATATTCTGCACTAGTAGACTCTGTGGTAGGTCAGGGATGCTACTCCCGTGTTTTAGGAACATTGTTGAATTCGTGTTTTACATAGATCTAACAAAACAGAATTTGGTCCCTCATCATTTCTTCTGTTGGTGAGTGAGGGTCAGGCATTCTACGTGAACAGTGTGGTCTGAAAGTGTGGCGGATCCTGGCTCCTTAATATTGGCTCCCTTCTTCCGCTAGTCAATTAAAATCTAGTCCATCTTGGTTGTATGGTGAATGAGACATGCAGTCTCAGTGGTGGGTTTGTTAAAATCAGAGAAACACAAGGATCCTCAGAGGTTCAGAAACATACCTGAAGGATGCACAGGGGGAGGATAGGGAGAGAACAGCGAGCTGTCTTCAATGGTGAGGTGTTTTCATTAAAGTTCCCTTGTTTTCTCCTTAGTAGCTTAAAATATACAACAGGAGTGAAAGATAAAACTGAAACAAATTGCTTCTTGGCAGCTCTATTTCTCTTGGTGGCGTTTTGCAAATGCATTAAAATGCACCAAAGCTCTTTGCAGCTCAACAATTTTTAAAAAATGTGTTTTAAAGGTAACCTTTGTAAATACACATTAAAGGGTTTACCCTATAGCCTTCTCTTGTCTACCATATAGCCAATTCTAGGCCTGTTATATAAATATACTTGTGGTATGGGGGCTTGATTCCACTGTCCTTACCTGGGTGAATTGCTATGGTTCCTACAGAAAGCACATGCAAGCACTGCATAGGAAAAACTGCTTTTCAAGGTCTGAAGAGCAGAATGGAACAGGCTTGTATCTCAAGCCTGCAAAGGTAAGTGGCTACATCACAGACTAAAGGCAAATTATTCTTTTGATTATAGAGCAATTTGGGCTATAGAGGTGTATTAAAGAGTAAGATAGCACATTTCCAGCTGTGTGTGTATGTGTGCGTGTACACACACACTTTGAAAAAACATTTGTATAAAAGCAGATGAACTGTGTTCTTGTACACCAAGTATCACACGTTTACAGCTGAGTTATAAAACACTGAAAAACTTGGGTATATAATGGAAAAATTGGCACATCCTTAAATACGTTCATGCTAAGAGGTGTCACTGTAATAATCCCAGACTTTTTAAAAGATATATGTGTTGCTCTGGAAGAGGCTATATTCGCTTCTGCCTTAAGCAAGGCTTGTCATTTCTATTCTTCAAATCATTTGAATCTTCCATGGCATTTAAGTAGCCCTGGATTATATCTAACAGTGCAGATGCTGCCAGTACATAGCAGTGTGATGTTTTGGTTACCTAGTGTTTCCATTTACAGCAGTGAAACTTCAGTACTTTTCTGAATGTCTACTAGTGGAGCTTTGTCAATTTCACCCACTGATCAAGTAGAGTGTCTGACTTTACATGATTTATCATTCTAACTTCTTCCCAGTTTCTCTTTTGTGGGGATAATTACATTATGGAGTAACCATTTTAGTAGGCTGACCATATTTCCTTGAGACAAAAACGGGACATTGGGATGGCAAAAACGGGACGGGGTTGGGGGGGTCTCACCAGATGAAGTCGGTGCAGTGGCTGCAGAACCTGGGCTGAGGGGTGCTGGGGGGGTGGTTGGGGACTCTGGGGGGGGGGTTCTGGGCAGTCTGGGGGGGCTCTAGGGCCCACGGGGTCTCACCGGATGAAGTCAGTGCAGTGGCTGCAGAACGTGGGCTGAGGGGCGCTGGGGAGCTCTAGGGGGGTCTCACCGGATGAGGTCGGTGCAGTGGCTGCAGAACGTGGGCTGCTTGAAGAAGCGTGCCGTGACTTTGTGGCTCTTGACCACGTGGATCACCTTCTGGCGCAGCGCCCCCTTGCGGCAAAACAGCGGCTTGGCCAGGCACTCCAGCTCGGTGGGCGTGGTGACCAGTGCCATGGCCCCACCTGGGCCCCCCAGCGCCGGGCAGGGGGGAGGCAGAGGGGGGACGGGGGGGGATGGATGGAGGAATAAGCAGAACGGGGTTGGGGGATGAAGAGGATGGAGGGGACGGAGGGAGAGAAGGCAGGAAGGTGAGAAGGGAGAGGATGGATGGATGAGAGAAGAGATGGGGGTAGGGAGCAGGGGGGGTGGAGGAGGCAAGGGACAGAGAGAAGGAGGGATGGAGAGAAGGGAGATGGAAGAGGAGGCAGTGGACGGAGGGAGAGAAGGGAGGAAGGGAGGGATGGAGAAGGGAGATAGAGGGATGGAGGGATAGAGAGAAGAGAGGAAGGGATGGAGGGATGGAGAAGGGGATAGAGAGAAGGGATGGAGGGAGCGAGAGGAGGCAGTGGACGGAGGGAGAGAGCAGGGAGGAAGGGAGGGATGGAGAAGGGAGATAGAAGGAAGAGAGGGATGGAGGGATAGAGAGAAGGGAGGAAGGAAGGAGGGCTGGAGAAGGGGATAGAGAGAAGGGATGGAGGGAGCGAGAGGAGGCAGCGGACGGAGGGAGAGAGCAGGGAGGAAGGGAGGGATGAGAAGGGGGATGGAGGGAAGGGAGGGATGGAGAGAAGGAGGGAAGAAGGAGGAATAGAGAGAAGAGGAGGCAGTGGGCGGTGGAGCGGAGCTGTTGGGAGCTGCAGCCGGGGGCCGAGCGCGCCGCCGGAAGTTTTATGTCACATAATCCGAAAAGCCACCGATTTTTTTTAAAAAACAAAAAACAAAAAAACCATGCTGGGGACCCCCCTGCGCCGCAGTCTCTGCCGTGGGCGGGCTGCCAAGTGCGCCATGGCCCCAGTCCCTGCTGCGGGCCGCTGCCGGGTGCGACCTGGCCCCCAGTCCACGCTCCGGCGTGCTGCTGGCTTAGCCTTGGCCCCGGTCCCCGCTGGCAGTCGGGGCTCGGGGCTTGAGCCACCACCCGGGGCTCCAGCCGCCGCCCAGGGATCCAGCCGCCACGCTCCCCGGGGCTCAGGGCTGCAGCCCCCGCCTGGGGCTCCAGTCGCCGCCCAGGGAGCGCGGCTCAAGCCGCCGCCTGGGGATCCAGCTGCCGTGCTCCCCGGGGCTCGGGGCTCCAGCCCCCACCCGGGGAGCGCGTCTGGAGCTGCGCTCCCTGGGGCTTGGGGCTCGAGCCGGTCCCCGGGGATCCCGCAGCAGGGAGTTGCTGAGGTGGGGGCTTGCGACCCCCACAAAAGTGGCCCGCGACCCCTCCAGGGGTCCCAAAAAATGGGACAAAATTGATATTTTTGTTAAAAAGACGGGACGGTCCAGAAATATGAAAAAAACGGGACTGTCCCATTCAAAACGGTACGTATGGTCAGCCTACATTTTAGTCCTTTGTATTCTGACTGGCATTATCAGGCTACTGCATTTATTACAAACTTATCCGGAGAAAAGCTATCTTACTATTAACTTTCCTCTTAGTTATTTACTTGCTAATTTTACTGGTTCTGACTTTCCTGTGCAAAGAGGAATAACAACATATCATTAGCTAATAGCACAATGTAGTATTAAAATGCTTTGCATACTATAATACCTTTCATCTGACCTCCTCAAAGCACTTTATAAGCATTCATTAAGCCTTACATCATTCTATGAGGTAGATATGGGACTTCTTCCTTGTCACCCCTGAAATGCAGCCACCTCTGGGGCAGAACATAGCAGCTGTTTTACAGAAGACCGTCTGTACCATTACACAACAGCTCCTACAGCAGGTAATGAAATCTATCGTGTTGAAAACAGCAAGGGGAGTTAGGCAGGCTAAATGTGATTACCTAATTTGCAATTTAGCCAAGACACTAGGGTAAATTTCCCTATTTTGAAAGCAATACTCCCAGGAAGAGAGTAGATTGAATAATGAATAGGAATGTTATTCTCTTGTTACAAATCTTTCTCCAAAGCGTTTCCTGCAGTGGCTGTGAGTCGACCCATGTAATGTTTATAATGTAGACATGCCAGTAGTCCTTATTCCCTCCCAAGTATTTCATTGGTTTTTTTCCTAAAAGCTCACAGGTGATTAGAAAGTATATTTTGGAGGTGAGGGGTGGGGGAATTTCTGTCCCTCTTGATACATGTATGGCTGTCATCATCCTTAGCACAAGTGTAAACGCATTTGTAGTCAAAAAGTGTCACTTCCATATTTCTGGCTCTAACAGCATCTACTCAGCTCCCTGCTCAGCATGCTGGGTTAATGAGAAATCACATAGCTTCACAGAACCCTGAATCGTCCTCTTGCTGGACTGGAGGTGAGGAACAATCTATGGAGAAGTTACTACCAGGGTACTACCCATTTTATGGATCTGCACCAAGGTGCAGGCCTCTGTGAAATCACTGGATTAGCACCTATAGCTAGCTGGGCCCAGGCGTCCATACATTTGTTGGCTCAGCCCTTTGAGCTTGCTGAGCTGATGCCCGGGGTGAGATGACTGGCTCGGTTTTGCTAGCTGGCTGGTCTGATGTGAAGACAGAGACAATGGTGCCAACTCGCAATTGTATCCTGACTTTCATGATATTGGGGGTTTGTCTCAAATCACCAGCGCCTGGGGTTATGTAATAACGTGCGAATCCCATTTTTCTTTTAAAATGTCTAGCCTTTGTGGCTGCAGACAGAAGCTCGAAAATGTGACCCCTAAAGTTAAAAACCAGAAGCTAGGTTAAGACACAAAGTGTATTGTCCTCTAAAACCTCGTGCCTTTCTTTCAGTCTGACGTGATTTCTGAATGCTTGGGCTTGGCTCTGCTGCCTTTGCTACTGCAGAGGAGACTCAGGTTACTGAGCGGAATCTCGAGCATTCTGGTTGGATCTCCGTGAATGGGCCCCTGAAGTTACTAGCTCAGCAGTTACTGCTTGCTGAGCTGATGTCAAGGGATATACCTCTGTGATGTCACTGATTTGGTATCTGTCTTGCTGGGCTTATTTCAAGGCACCGAGTTCTCTCAGGTCTCTGGTTCCCAGTTCTAAGTTGTTGGGGTGATGTCAAGTCATGGGCTTCTGTGAGGTCACTAGCTCAGCAACTTGGCCATGCTGGGCTAGTGGCAAAGGAGAGGCCTGCGTGAGGTTACTCGTTCAGTTACTCTGACTGGTTGGTCTGACTGGTTGGTCTCACGTCAAGGCAGCGAACTCTCTTGGGTCATTGACTCAGGACCTCTAGCCTGAGAAGTTGATGTCAAAGGATAGGCTGTTATGAGGTCACTGGCTTAGAACTTCTAGCTGGCTGAGATGATATTCTGAGATGAATGAAGAGCTCAGCAATGTATGGTGGCTATATGTCGTCAGAGGCTTGGCATGCTACGGAGCAGAGTGGAGAATGGGGACTTGCGGATAGATAGATGTGAGAGGAATGTGTTTCCAAACAGGGCCATAGCCAACTAAAATGCAAGTGTAGGCATGCAGTCTGGTGTTCCCAGAAACCCACACCATTCTAGCATGCCAAAAAAGGAAATGGAACCAACAGGGCCATTCTGTGGGTCTGGCTTTGTGGGGCAGCAGGAGCCAGCGAACAGAATCAGCAAACAAGAGTGTTGTAAAGGGGTTCTCCAGGTGGAGGAGGAGAGATTGTGATCTTTGGGGTGAGTCTGTCTGTTTGCCAGGCACTTGCATGAAGATTGTAGTGTGGTCTGTCGGGGGCAACTGTGCTGAGCTAAGTGACCTCCTAGACTAGGCTGAGAGTTTACAAACAAGGCTTTAGCCTGCCATCTTTTGATCCCTAGCCAATTTACAAGCCCTTGGCAAAGGGGCAGGGCTAATTCAGGATGAACAGGGGGTTTACAAAGCTAGTTTCTAAGTGACCAGAGGAGCTAGCAACCAGGAGAAACAAACAGTGGGGTTCAGAGAGGGAGTATGAGAAGCAGATACACCTACCAAACATATTCAAAATGAAGGCCAGTACCCCCTTCGAAAAAGCAAACAACCCTTCAAGAGTAAAAATAATGCAGGCAGAAGTCCAGCAGCAGAGTGTGTGTGAGGTGGTTATAGGGTGACCAGACAGCAAATGTGAAAAATCGGGACGAAGGTGTGTGTGTGTGTGGGGGGGAGGGGGTGGTAATAGGAGCTTATGTAAGAAAAAGCCCCCCAAATCAGGACTGTCCCTATAAAATTGGGACATCTGGTCACCCCAGGTGGTTATCCAGTTTATTGCACTGAATGCAGCATATACGATTACCTGCCTTGTGGGCAAGGGACAGATGTGCAAGGAGCTCATGGCCTTCAGAGACAGAGTACAGGCTCTTGAGACCAGAGTTGCTAAACTGGAGGAGATAAGACACAGGGGACATAGATGAGACTTCCTGGGACATAGCAGAGCAGTCCCACCCCCAGCTTGACAGCCTCTGTGCTGCTGAGGATGAAAGTCTTGGGGAAGGAGAACATCAAGCTGTAGTGGAGGAAAATCATCCCATAGTTGGGATTCTCCTTCCAGATGATGATGTGGTATCCTCTCACACTGAGGATACCTCTCCAGGGGAGGGGACCCAGTTATTAGGAAGGGGCAGGTAATGGGGGATTTGATTATCGGAAATATAGATGGCTGGGTTTGTGATGACTGGGAGAGCCACATAGTGAATTGTCTGTGGTGTGAGACTGTTGTAGACCCCTCAACATCTAGATAGACTTACGTGCAGTGTTGGGAAGGAGCCAGTGGTTGTGGTACATGTAGGCCCCAATGACCTAGGAAAGGTGGGAGAGAGGTCCTGTAGGCCAAATTTAGGTTGCTAGGTAAGAGATTCAAGTCCAGGACTTTCAGGTAGAGTTCTCTGAAACACTTGCAGTTCCTTGTGCAGGACCAGTTATACAAGCAGATTTGCAGGGTCTCAATGCATGGATGAGAATATGTCGTGGGGAGGAGGGATTTAGGTTTATTAGGAACTGGAGAACCTATTGAGAAGGAGAAGCCTATCAGGAAGGATTGCTGGCAAGTAAAATTAAAAAGGTTGTAGGAGAGTTTTAAAACTAAGGGCTGAGAGAGAGCCAACAGGTGTGGAGGAGCACATGATTCGGACAGAGACATCCCTTAGGGAGGATATATTAAAGGGGATACTCTAAATCCCACTTAAAAGTTAATAGGATAGAAGTTAATTAAGTGCAGGCAGGAACTGAAGAGAAATAGTCAAATGAAAGTGTCCCATTCAGTTACATCACATGAAGGCAGACAACTAAATATAGATAAATTTTGTAAGTGCTTATATACAAATACCAAAGTTTAAATATTAAGATAGGCGAACTTGGGTGCCTGGTATTAAATAAGGGTATGGATATAAGCAGCATCACCAAAAAGTTAGTGGAATGCTGATAATCAGTTGAATTCAGTGATTCTATGGTACAAAACCGATAGGAAAGACAGTGTAGGTCATGCTAGAGAGACAGTGACACTATGTGCGGGGGAGGGAGCATAGAATCAAATACAGTAAAAATCTTAAATTAATCAAATAGAAATTTCATGATTGAAAAATAAGAGTACAGAGGTAAGAATATATTACTGAACACCTTGCCAGTATAGTGATTGTGAAATGTTCAGGGAGATTAGAGGCTACAAAAACAGAAAACCTAATAATAATGGGGGATTTCACCTATCCCCATATTGACTGTATGCCCCAACTCAAAAAAGATACCTTAGAATAGCTGAAGAAAAGGACAATAAAAATGATTAGGGGTTTGGAAGAGATTCCAGATGAGAAGGCATTAAAAACACTGGGTATTAGCCCATGAAAGCTTTATGTTTCAATACTTTAGTTAGTCTTTAAGGTGCCACAGGACTCTTTGTAACTTCTGCAATTCCAGACTAACATGGCTACCTCTTTGATAAAAAGACTGGGACTGTTTAGCTTACAAAAGAGATGACTAAGGAGGGATATGTCAACATGAATGTTGTGCAGAAAGTGAATAGGAGAGTATTTGCCTCTTTATATTACATAAGAATCCAGGTTTGTCCAACAAAATCAATAGTTGCCATTTTAAAAGAAACAAAAGAAAGTACTTCTTTGCTCAACTCATAGCCAACCTGTGGAACTCATTGTGAGGGGATGTTGTGAAGGCCCAGAGTATAAATGTGTTCAAAAAAGAACTAGATAAGTTCAATGAGAAGAAGTCCAAGACCTGCAGAAGAGCTCCATGCAGCTCAAAAGTTTGTCTCTTTAACCAACAGAAGTTGGTCCAATAAAAGATTATACCTCACCCACCTTGCCTCTCTAAGGTGCATCAATGGTTATTAGCCAAGATGACCAGGGATGCAACTCTATATTCTGGGTGTTCCTAAACATCTGGCTGTCAAGAACTGGGACTGGACAACAGGATATGGATCACTTAATGATTGCCCTGTTCTTTTCATTCTCTCTGAAGCATCTGGCACTGTTGACTGTCAGAAGATGGGATACTGGGCTAGATGGACCATTGGTCTGACCCTGTATGGCCATTTTTATGTTCTTATACTCTGGAGGGGAGGCAGAGCTGGAGGCAGTCGGTTCCTCCTCTTTCCCTGTCTGTCCTGTTGGAATGGGTGGGAGACCAAACCGGGGATGTAGTTTAGAGAAGAAAGGGGGCAGATAGGGAACTATACCATTGATCAGCATTATGATCGGTTTAGAGTAATAAAACTATTCTATACATCACCTACCAGATCAATTTAAAAAATAAAAATAGGGATATTTTAAATAGATTGCTGCTTCTTAGAATAGGAATGATACAGTCCTTAAAGCACACATCAGGGGCAGTGAAATTATGGAATTCTGGCTACTGCTTTCAATAGAAGAAACCCACCCTAGATTTTCCTGAGTTGTGATATGAAGGGCACCAGGATCAATAATGTTATCTTCCCTTTCTCTTGTATAAAGCTTTGTGACAGCAAATTTACTCTGGTTGGCTTTTGTCATGCCAACAAGTACGCTTACGTCAATGGGGGAGGCCATGCTCCCTGGCTGAACTATGTAGGTAGCAACTATTTTGATTGTAGGATGAAAAATGACACTGTAGGCCTGAAGAGGCTTAAACACCATATTGAAACCAGGCACAAAAATGTCTGTGTTGGATTGCATATATTATGTAAATCGAGTATTTTCATACCACAGTGTGAATGGAGACAGTCCCCTCTTGGGTGAAATACTGCACGGCGTATTCACTGAAACATGTCTTCACAGTCAGGATAATATGCAGAATGTGCCGATCATCAGGAAGGGGTTATGCCCATGTTTACTTTCACTTCTACTATGACTACTGTATGTTGGTAATAACCAGTAGAGGAAGATACTGCCTAGAGGCAGACATATTTGTTACAAAATCCCTCTGGAACAAAGACAAATGCAGAGATCTGTCTGTACCCTTGGCAGCTCCGGCTGTGCAAATGTGCAGCTGGGATGTACCATTTTGGTGGCTGGCAGTGATTGTGGGGAATGGGGATAGCAGAGAAAGAAACAAGGACTGGAATGTGAAAGTAACTTGGCCTAGATAACAATAAAATATTGTTTTGGCATGAGAGTGGGTCACGAGAGCACTTTGGCAAACCATCCTGCCAAAGGCTCTGCACTGAAGCGTTTAACCAAACCAGGCACAAGGAAAAGGTAACTGCACTCTTTGTAACTGTGACCACTCAGACACCCAATTCATGGTGACTGGCAGCAGTTGTGGTGACTAGTGTCAGAAGATAGAATATCAATAAATTAAATTACAGCATGTGGTAGATGGTGAGATATTGTGTAAAACAGTGTTAATCTCCAGGCTAGAGACCTGGCCCTAAAACAGGTAAAAAGGAAACGTACAAGGTTCTAAGAATGCCCTTTTCTCTTCACATCCATGTGACGAATGGCTGTGACTTAGTGGTTGGTGTGAGCAAGATATAAAATGGAACCCACGACCTTGGAAACTCTATCAGTTCAGCTATCCAGTCAAGGATCTAGCTGCAACCTTTGCAGCTAAAAACTGATCCAGAATTACCTGGCATGAATGTGACATGAGAGAACTGAATGTAAAGTCTGCCAAATAACCCATAAAGCTGTCAGGAAGACACCCAGCTATTTGTAAATCTAAGATCCACATATATATACACACACACTCAGATGGATAGATAGCTAGACAAATATAATACTGTTTCTTTTGCAAGAGAGTACCTGAAAGAATTAAATTATATATCCTAAAATTCCATAGACCTGTTTATAAACTTTTTCTGCTAACATACTCCCTGTATTCCTCCTCCCTGAAGGAATGAGAGTCCTGTGGCACCTTAAAGACTAACTAAAGTATTGAAGCATAAGCTTTCGTGGGCTAATACCCACTTTGTCGGATGCACGCAGTCAATTATCAGTGGCATATAGTTTGTGAGCAAAGGCTAATATGTTCACAGAAATGATTTGCTGAAGAATTGCAAATAGCAAACTTAAAAAATGAGTCTTGATAAAATTATTCACAAATAGAGAAGGGCCTTCATTTGCAGAATGAGTTATTCATTGTGAACTGTTCTCTGGGTCTCCAAGATTATAACAACACCCTCCACTATTCCTAAATTCACATAGCAGTAGATGTAGTAAATAAAAATAGTATGATAGTGTTCAAAAGCCCAGTTAGGGATTAAGTGGGGGCTGCTCAAACAAGGAAATGAGACATTGTGTAGACTGTGTAAATTAAACGGGTTCTCCTGTTCAGAGCTGTAAGATGTTCTCCATCCAGCCATCACCTCTCTTGGCCTATTTTCTGAGGTAGGAGAGCTGCTGCTGCTGTGCAATATATTCAGACTAATCAATCTCTGTCTGTACTAGTTAGATAATGAGTGCTCTAGCTTATGACCCTCAAGTATAAATTGCAATAAAGTAATTTTATACCATTTAATTTTCCTTCTAATGGTTACAAAGACTCTCTGAATTGTTTGCTTGCTTCCCCACAGCAGAACAGAATTTCCAAGAGGAGGGGAGGCAGGCTGGTTAGCTTTTTGACATCGATGGGTAAACTCTGCTTTTTCTGAACTGTTCTACTGCTAGCACTAGGTTTCTCATCAGTGCGTTTTGGTTCCCCAACAGCGCGACAATGGATGACTTGGATCTTATTATTAACTTGTCTCATAAAGTGCCATGTAAAATTAATAAGCAGAGTGAGCGAGAGAGAGTGCATTCAAGTCTTGGGAGAATTAAGAGTATCAGAGAGAGCATGAACTCAGATATGCAAGATGGGGAGTTAACTGCATACAGGGATTTTTGTAATAATGATAATGGATTGCTTAACCACTGTGGGGTCAATGGTTCTTATTTTCAACCCAGCTACACTGTAACAACCTCTGTGATGGTTGATCTGGTTATAAAGCTGTATTCCCCCAACACATTTAAAAAATGTCTTGAACATGCAATATTCATGGGACCATGTTCCCAAAACAAGCGCTATAACCATGTTCTATAACTATACTACAGTCCTTCTGAAGCACAAGGTTAAGGTACAATTTGGGATCATGGTTAAAATGCAGTTCAGTTGCATTTACTCAGCAAAACTGAATTTCCCTTTAATTACTTTGGAACACTACAAAGTTGCAACTGGGTCTCACAAGGTAGTAATTGTTGAGATCATCATGAATTTGGATTTTTCTGCCTCTGGTGTATTTAATTTTATGTTGTTGGGGATGCTGTTTTTTCAACTGGTCAAGTCTGTGTTTTCTTTCTCTCTCTCTCTCCAGTGCCTTCCCAGCACAGTTCTGTAGACTGGATCCCTTCTCCTTCAGCATGGAAAGCTACAAATTTCCTCCTAAGGTTTGAAGCAATTGGTTGTGGAGCTCTTCTTCCAGCTGAGGAGTGACGCCTCATCTGAAACCGAAGTCAATCAAATTCCAAGACTTAGTTGGCAGGAACTGCTCAATTAGCAAGTAGCAATCAGCTGTTTCTTCCAGAGCCTCAAGAATGGAGCCTCCAGAACACAGGAGGTCCTGGTACTACAGCTACTGGTGGTGCTGCCGCACCCACTGGCTTGAAGTGGTTTCGATCATATATAGGATTTACAATTTGGCTCAGTGGTTCTCAGCACCCCCTCTACACAAATTGTTCCAGCACCCTGCCCCACAGAAGTGGCTCTCCTTTCCAGGCTCAAGGAATGAGAGCTGCAGCTAATGCTAAGCGTTTTGGAAAGGTATGTAAGTGCACTGCTTCAAATGTAAAATGTAGGAAACATTCTGGTTTAAATTTTGGGTAGGTGTCTATATCTTCCCCACTGTAGTGGGCAGGACGTCTACAGAGTGACTTCCAGCCAAGATAAACTCAGCACAGTACCCAAGACTTTGCCAGGGGGAATCTTCCCCTTTAGCTCAGGCTCACATGGCAGAGTTGTTGCTTGTTAACCATGGGGAACTTGGTTTGATTGTTTGCTGTAGAAATAGGCAGGATGTACAAATTGCAAATCTAGCCAGAAGTGGGGAACTCAGTGGACTCAGTGGACTAGGTAGGCAGGATCCGGCAGCACGCTCAGAGGAGGAGGAGGAAGCGGAGAGGAGGTGAGCTGCAGGGGACGACAGGGCAGGGAGCTGCTGGTGGGTGCTCTGCATCCACTAATTTTTCCCTGTGGGTGCTCCAGCTCTGGAGCACTAATGGAGTTGGCACCTATGCCAGGAAGAGATAACAAACTGAAACCATGGGGTGACACAGAGAGGAAAACGTGATAGGTGCCTTAGAAATAGCTACAGTCAAATAGATGGATGGATAGAACTCAGTGGACTACTTGCATAAGTAAGAGTTTCCAGGACTGGGCCCATAAACTTTCAGGGCAGATTCTCTGTCTTGGGTACTGCCCTTTTACCTGAGTGCATACAATGATGGGATCTGGCCACAGCTACCAGTATGAGAATTTGTCTGCTAAGGGAACTTCAATGGCATAAAGCCACCAGAGCCCACTCCGGTGCCAACTGCCCCCACAAAAGCAGTGCTGGGTGTGTATGGGAGAGAGGCATTTTTGAATGCTTTGTATTGCCAATGGACTATAGCTAGACTTTAGCCGGACCATAGGCTGCTCTAAGTTATGTCAACGTTGGAGCAGTTTGGTACTTAATTGGCTTCATGGAGAACCACCCTGACATCCAGTCCTGAGCTGATTTCTGTGCAGAAGAGCTCCTCTGTTTTGTTTTACTGATGTACTTAACTTCTGTTATTCTGTGCTATAACTGTGCTAATAAATGATGGGAACATACACACCACCCTATACCGGAAACCTACTGACCGTTACACTTACCTACATGCCTCCAGCTTCCATCTAGAACACACCACTCGATCCATTGTCTACAGCCAACCTCTAAGATACAACCACATTTGCTCCAATCTCTCAGACAGACACAAAAACCTACAAGATCTCTACCAAGCATTCTTAAAACTGTAGTACTCACCTGGGGAAGTGAAAAAACAGATTGACTGAGCAAGAAGAGTACCCAGAAGCCACCTACTACAGGACAGGCCCAACAAAGACAAAAACAGAACACCATTAGCCGTCACCTTCAGCCCCCACTTAAGCCTCTCCAACGCATCATCAAAGACCTACAACCTATCCTGAAAGATGATCCCTCACTCTCACAATCTTGGGAGACAAACCAGTCCTCGCTTACAGACAGCTCCCCAACCTGATACAAATACTCACCAGCAACCGCACACCACACAACAAAAACACTAACCCAGGTACCTATCCTTGTAACAAAGCCCGATGCCAACTCTGTCCTCATATCCATTCAACTGACACCATCATAGAACCTAATCACATCAGCCAAACCATCAGAGGCTCATTCACCTGCACATCGACCAATGTGATATATGCCATCATGTGCCAGCAATGCCCCTCTGCTATGTACATTGACCAAACTGGCCAGTCTCTACGCAAAAGAATAAATGGACACAAATCTGACATCAGGAATCATAACATTCAAAAACCAGTAGGGGAACACTTCAGTCTTCCTGGCCATTCCATTAAAGACTTTATGGTGTCAGTTTTGAAACAGAAAAACTTCCAAAACAGACTCCAACGAGAAACTGAGGAACTGGAATTAATTTTCAAATTGGACACAACAAACCAAGGGCTTAACAGAACTTGCGAATGGTTCTCTCATTACACTAACTGATTGCATTTCCCTTGTTAATTTACCTTTAATAGGTGTTAAATCCTGCCTGACAGAAATCCATTTCAAAAGGTATTTTTTTCTCCTATTGATAATGGCCCATCTAAATTTAACAGCCTCTTAGAATTGGTATGCTAATGTACAACTTTTTTTTTCTTTCTGTGTGTATAAATGCATCTTACTTCTGTTCCATTCTATGCATCCGAAGAAGTGAGCTATAGTCAACAAAAGCTTATGCTGAAATAAGCATAAGTTAGTCTCTAAGGTGCATGGTTAGTCTCTAAGGTGCTACAAAGTCTTCCTCGTTTTATTTATGGATAAAGACTAACATGACTGCTAATCTTAAATCTGTTATTCCAGTTACTCTTATAAAAATATATATTTATCACCCCAATTTGTGTTCCATTTAACACGTGGTATGCACATAAAACATCCTCTACAGCAGGGGTGGTCAAACTATGGCCTGCAGGCCACATGGCCTGCTGACCATTTTCATCTGGCCCACGAGCTTGGGTCAGGGGCACGGGCCCAGATGCCGGTGCTCCCAGCCTGCCACGGGTCCCCGCGCTCTCAGGCCTGGCCCGCCCCGCGCTCCCTGGCCAGGGGCTGGGAGCCGTGGGGGCCTGCTCTCCCTGGCTGGGCCCAGTGCGGCGTGCAGTTGGGCCCCGCGCTCATGGGCCAGGGGCAGAGCCGAGTGGAAGCCATGGGGCCCCGCCCACCCTGGCCGGCCGCAGCGCTGGGAGACGCGGAGCCCCACCCGCGCTTCCTGGCTGGGGGCCGGGTGGAGCGCGGGGAACCGTGGGGTCCATGCTCCCTGGCAGGTCGAGTGGAGAAGCGCGTGGCTGAGTATGGTAAGTGTGTGGGGCAGGGCTGGCGACAGGAATTTGGGGGGTCCGTACGCAGATCGTGCGGGGCCCCCCCCCCGGTCTCCCGCTGCCCGCGGGGGCCCCCCCCGCCGGTCTCCCACTGCCCGTGCCCCCCCCCCCGGCCGGCGACAAGGGGGTACAGCAGCGTACCGGGCCCGCCCCGGTTTTAAGGGGGCCCCCCCTTAAGTCCAGGGCCCGGTACAGCTGTACCCGTTGTACCCCCCTGTCGCCGGCCCTGGTGTGGGGATCCGGGGGGTGGTGGTGATTAGGGTGGGGGGGATCTGTGGGGGAGGGAGTTCTGGGGGTGGTGGTTAGGGTGTGGGGATCTCGGGAGGGAGGGAGGAGGTCCCGGGGGTAGTGGTTAGCGTGGGGGGGATCTCGGGAGTGGGTAGTCAGGGAACAAAGCAGGGGGTCTCAGATGGGGGGTGGGGTCCCGGAGGGTGGGGCTAGGGTGGGGGACTTTGGGAGGGGGCAGGCAGGGAAGAAAGAGCAAGGGTGCCTAGACTGGGTTTGGGTTCCTGGGCGGGGGGCAGTTAGAGTGGGGGGGTGTCTCGGGAAGGGTCGATCAAGGTACAAGGAGCAGCGGGGGGGGGGGGGGGGGGTTGGATGGGTCGGAGGTTCTGAGGGGGGCAGTCGGGGCAGAAAGTGGGTGGGGGTCAGATGGGGGCGGGGGCAGACTGTTTGGGGAGGCACAGCCTTCCCTACCCGGCCCTCCGCACGATTTTGAATCTCAATGTGGCCCTCGGGCCAAAAGGTTTGCCCACCTCTGCTCTACAGCTACTGCTGACTGAAGCATGCGGTGTAGGTGGGATTAACAGAAAGCCCCTCTCATTTTCATGCTTTCTTCCATAATTGTACTCCCTCCAGCCCCTTGTGAGCAAAGGGGGATCATTCTGTCTATTCAGATGCCTTCTTCAACTCCCTTCGTCCAAGAAACCTACCAGTCTTAACTGACCTATGTAAGAAATGCTGCCGTTTACCCATCGTAAGTAATAATGGTACAAAACCAACTTTGCACTGATATAAAACAGAATCTTCCTCTGATACTTTGTATATAGCTTTTGTCTGTTTGTTTGTTTAGATTATAAATTCCTTGCAGCAGGGAGAATGTCAAAACGTTGCTGGATGCCAGGTAACACCTTTCTGCTGGATGTTTTTCATTGATCTGCCTTGCAAAATTCCATTCAGTTGCGCACCTTGAGCAAGAAATACTTTTTGGCAGGTGAGCAAAAGGACCTTAGTTTCTTCGTTTCTGTCACCATCATGAGAAAGGTGAGTGTGAAGTAGCTTGCATGCTAGTAAATGTTTGTGAAAAAATTGGAAGGCTGCAGTAACACTATAATGAAAGATGGGTGTGCAACCATCTTAAAAGCTTCAGCCATTTCAGAAGCAGTGACTTAATTGTGCTGGATTTGAATTAGGGTCTGAGGATATATGCACACGTCAGCTATTACCAGCCAGCAAACTACATTTGGAAGATTCGCTGTAATTGTGTAGAACACAGTTTAGTTATACCAGCTGTGGACTAGGGTCTGTAAGAACAGACAGTCCAAATGCAACAACTGGAGTCACTGGAGATAAATACGCATTTGGGGTTCTTTGTTTTCTTTTTTTAAAAGCCAGCAGTGTGTATTATTCATAGTTTGTCATTTGCAGTGGAGGAAACAGGATGCCCTCCGACACCTCTGAAGAAGTTCATGATTTATTGGAAGCATCGAAAGAAATATAAAGCCAAATAGTAATATAGTCCCCCAGGAAAAGTTTGCTTTAGTCTTTTACATAGTATTAGAGCCATTGTAAATAGTTGGACTTAGATAAAAACCCTGGCAAACATTCAACACGGAATGCTTGAGATATGAATTTATTCATTTTTTGATGTCAGGAGAGTTCAGTTTTGTCCAGCCTCTAAGTAACCCCCCCCCCCCCCCCAATGTTTATTTAAAATAACTCAAGCTCACGTAAGACCATGATACAGAGGTGAGACTGCCTCTCAAGCCTCATTTTGCTGCATGGGTTTCAGGGCAATGAATGCTGTTAGATGTTCTGTGGGCTACAATCACTTGTGACTTGTCTTTTTGCCATGGTATGAGAAACCCGGTGATTAAACTACAGTGATTTCCCAGTGTTCTCAATGGGTGTTGTATAAGATGAGCTAGCTAACTTGATGGAATGTAACTCTAATCAAGGGACGTGATTATTCTCATCTATTTGGCACTGGTGAGGCCACACCTGAGTATTGCATCCAGTTTTGGGCCCCCCACTACAGAAGGGATGTGGAAAAATTGGAGAGAGTCCAGCAGAGGGCAACAAAAATGATCAGGGGGCTGGGGCACATTCTTACAAGGAGAGGCTGAGGGAACTGGGCTTGTTTAGCCTGCAGAAGAGAAGAGTGAGGTGGGATTTGATAGAAGCCTTCAGCTACCTGAAGGGGGTTTCAAAGAGGATGGAGCTAGGCTGTTCTCAGTGGTGGCAGATGACAGAACAAGGAGCAATGGTCTCAAGCTGCAATGTGGGAGGTCTAGGTTGGATATTAGGAAACACTACTGTATTTCAGTGAAGCACTGGAATGGGTTACCTAGGGAGGTGGTGGAATCTCCATCTTTAGAAGTTTTTAAGGTCAGGCTTAACAAAGCCCTGGCTGGGATGATTTAGTTAGGGTTGATCCTGCTTTGAGCAGGGAGTTGGACTAGATGACCTCCAGAGGTCTCTTCCAACCTTAATAATCTCTAATGCTATGATTTAGCATTTAATTTCAATACCCAGTGTCAACAGAATCATCTCTGATCAAGTGGTTGAGTGGCACTAAATGTTTGTGTGGCACTAGGCAACAAGGGGTTAAAGAGCTGCTCTAGGCTCAGTCAGCCCTGCCCTGCCACAAATGCTCAGCCTGGAGAAGGTGATAAAAGGGAAGCTGGACAATGAAGAGGACAAACCTTCAAGCCACCACTCCAGAGGTAAGTCAGGCTCTTTCCCAACAACAGCTGCCGGAAGGTCTCTCCCTAGTGGCAGGGAGGATGTGATTCTGATACATCCTGAGAGGGAGGCTTTCTCCCCCACCCCATACAAACTCAGTGGGTAAGTGTTAATTCCCCTTGTTTTTGTTTGTGATCGACCCCGTAAGGAAGTCACCTGGCTGGATACCGAGCCACAGGTCGAGGCAGGCCACTACAGAGGTAAAGCACCTGTCAGCTGCAGCCCCCAGCAGACACACAACTGTCAGGCCAGGCCTGGCCCAGAGGCTTACATGCTGAGATGACCTCTGCTGACCCTCAAACCCTTGTTTGTAACCCTGATGTCAGAATTAGACTCATACGCCTAATCACATACAGACCTGACATGCTCATCAGTGCAACCTTCTCAGGCTGCAATCAACGAACACGCACTGAAAGATTCTTGTTTTGGTGAACGACAGCCCTGCCTCCATTCTTGCCATACTCGTTCTTACACAACCAGGCATTTATACTCATGCGTTTTATTCCTGACGTTGTGCTGCAGGTGAGCTAGCGCATTTTATAGTCAGCACTTGTATGTCATTGCAGGATGGATGGAAGCCAAAAAGGCTGAAGCTGAAGCCCAAACAAGTGAAGAGATTTGCTTGTCATGGAGTCCCACCACAGGACAGAGCCTGTCACTGATGTATACGTTTGGCGGACACAGTCACTTACATGAGGCTGGAGGGTTGGTTTATGGTTGTTTTTTACGTAAGTTATCCAAGGATCATCTTCATATTTTGTCTTTTAGCCAATGTGTTTCACTAAATCATCACAAAGTGACTCTGCCAAGGAAATACTCAGCAGTACATGAACTAAGGCAGCAGTCCAGATTTCACGCAGATTTAGCAGGGGAAGTTGGTGAGCTACAAGTATGAATATGAGTTAGTTTAATGATTCATGTGTCGTCAAACTTCACATTGCAAATCACATGAAAATATCCCTGTAAGCAATATCTTAAGACAAGGGAACAAGAACCACATGGTAGTGTTACCCAGTCCAATGCAATTTAAAACAGGCTGTGTTCAACAGAGCTCTGTAAAACTCAGCCATTATGCTTTGAAGTGGAGTACAGTCCCACTGTAGTTCACATGCAGGCAGGCTTTTAGAAGTGCTCACTTATTTTGCATTCTGGGAGGGAATCAGTTGGGCCATTAATGATACTGTATCACTTTCTAGCTTTCTTTGTCTGTCTGTTCTGACATGATTTTTGTGACCAATCTCAAGAACCACTGAAGATAGAGATTTATGCTATATGGCATTTGAACGCAAGGGATCCAAGTTCTGAGGTGGCATATGGCACTGAATTATGCTTTAATGATTTGGAAGGCAGAGAACATTGAAATCACTGGGCATTTAGAGAGTTCAAAGTCAGCTTGGAAACAGTGCTCAAAGCTTAGAGCAGACACAGCTGAAGATTCACAAATGCCTAGTGAGCTTTCCCTAATCATGCTGGCGGCAGAAACATCTGCTTTTCAGGATCTGTACAGCTGACTGATCTATAGATTTGATGGAACAGTTCCCTTTCTTCTGTGGCCATTTAAATCCCTGGGACCCTTCACACGTACCTCCACCAGTGGACTTTGTTTGCTGAGAGTATATCATAATAGTTTGGCTGATTTCTTCTAATCTCATGTTCACTGGTGATTTTTGAAATACATATGTCTACTCTGAGAGGACTGAGATGACATTCATCTGCATTCCTTTGCATATTGCATTTAGACTATCTTATGATATAAATAAATGTATATTCCCCATTATGATGATATCTTATTGGTCAAGATATCTTCATTATGTACTGCTGTCAGCTAGGCCAGACTTTAATTCATTTAGCATGAAGATAAAGTTCCTGAATAACCTACAGCTTCCTTTTTCTTGACCAACTGTTTTTTCTACAAAGAAAACAAGGAATACTTGTGGCACCTTAGAGACTAACCAATTTATTTCAGCATAAGCTTTCATGGGCCATAGCACAGTTCATCGGATCCATAGAATGGAACACACAAAAGTAAGATGCATTTGTATACAGTAAAACCTCCATTTAACGGACTAATTCGGGCGAGGGGGTGTCCGTTAAATCAAAAAGTCCATTGTTTAATAATAATAAAAAAATGAGCTGTCGGAGCAGCAGCCTGCCCGCCACAGGGTCGGGGCAACAGCTCCGCAGCCCGCCCGCTGTCTGGACCCGGGCGGCAGCCGGGAGCCGGCAGCCAGCCCGCCAGAAATGGATCAGGAATGCATCAGACTTGCTCAGAAATTTTGTCCATTGCATCCGAAGTCCGTTAAATCGAGGGTTTACTGTACACAGAAAGCATAAAAAGTTGGAAATTACCATACCAATTCTAAGAGGCTGTTTAATGTTTTTCTGCAGATGATTTGAAAGAATAAGAAATGTCTATGCAGTTACACACAAATTCCACTCATCCTAGGTTTTTAGAGTGCTCTCTGCCATGTGCATTTTCTTTCCATGTATGTATACTGTAGATTTCTGGAACAGAAGTGCACTAGGAGTGCTCTGTGTACTATGTAACTAGATACATAGATGGAATGTAAAACCGGCATCAAAGCACTCCCTGATCTCATCGAAATAAACATTTACAGCTTTTCTGACCTTTTCCTGTGGATCATGTCTAGCCCTTCATCAGGTTCAGCATGATTTAAAATTTAGAGCAATGCTTCCTTTAGGCTGTTGCATTAAAGTCCAAATGAGAGCAAATGTTCAAGCTCAATCTGAAATTTTCCACCAGTTTCCAAATTCATAACCTGCAGGCAATCACAAGAAGGCTGGCTGCACATTCCTATTCACTGATCCCAAACAGGGACTCTTTGTTCGGAATGGCAGGAAGATGATGTAATATTTTCCCTTGCTGCATTTGAACTAAGGATTATTTACTAACATAGCAAATATCTAGAGAACTTGCAGTGGGTTCATTTTTGTTTTTGTCTTCAGTTTGCAGGCTATTTTCTTATTTACACTACTAACATGCTGCCAGCAATTAGGATAAAAAACATTCTGTTGCCTAGACTTTATACTTGATGTACAACATCAGAAATTCTGCTGCTGCTTTAGTCTTCACGTTTGGGCCAAAGAGTCATATTATATTCTGAACATGATGATTTGTACTGAATCTCTTAACTGGTTGGCTACAAACAGAACTACAATCAAAGCCTGCTCTGATTTTGGTTGCAGAGGTAGAACTTTCTGCACAATTTAAAACATGTGTGATTAGAGGTACATGCAAGTGCAAGCATGGGGGAGAGGGACTATAAGAAGCTGACTGGGCCATTCTTTTCCCCCTCCTGGTTCTAGGCTTTTCTAGGGGCTGGTGAGGCCTCCAAAACAACTGAAGTAGACCGGACAGCCTGAGTTAGGGCAGTGTTAACTCTTCACAATCTTCACAGTGCTACATACCATGGTCCCACCCCCAGCATGTCTCTCCTGCCCTGAGCATGCCACTACACCGTGCATAACTAGTTGGAAATCCATTCCCAGAGAGTAGTTGTCAGTGATTCACAGTCAAGCTGGAAGGGCATATCGAGTGGGGGTCCTACAGGGATCAGTTCTAGTTCTGTTCAATATCTTTATCAATTATTTAGCTAATAGCATAGAAAGTACACTTATGAAGTTTGCAGGTGATGCCAAGCTGGGAGGGCTTGCAAGTGCTTTGGAGGATCAGATTAAAATTCAAAATGATCTGTACAAACTGGAGAAATGGTCTGAAGTAAATAGAATGAAATTCAATAAGGACCAAAAGCAAAGTGTTCCTTCCTAAGTTGAGTAATCAGTTGCATGCATACAAAATGGGAAATGACTGCCTAGGAAGGAGTACTGCGGAAAGGGATCTGAGGCTCATAGTGGACCACAAGCTAAATATGAGTCAACAGTGTAACACTGTTGGGGAAGGGGAAGGGGGGGAAAAAAAGCAATCATCATTCTGGAGAGTGTTGTAAGCAAGACATGAGAAGTAATTCGTCTGCTCTGCTCTGATTAGGCCTCAAATAGAGGATTGTGTCCAGTTCTGGTGCCACATTTCAGGAAAGATGTGGACAAATTGGAGCAAGTCCAGAGAAGAGGCAACAAAATGATTAAAGGTCTAACACAGTGGGTCCAGGGCCCACTGGGGGGCCATGAGCAGGTTTCAGGGGGTCCGCCAAGCAGAGCCAGCATTAGACTTGCTGAGGCCCAGGGCACAAAGTCAAAGCCTCACCGCATTGGGCTGGAGCCCACCACTCTAAGCCCCATCACATGGGGCTAAAGATGAAGCCTGAGCCAACTTAGCTTTGTGGGGCCCCTGTGGCATGAGCCCCAGGCAATTGCCCTGCTTGCTTTCCTCTAATGCCGGCCCTGGTTTTTATATGTAGAAAAACAGTTATTGTGTCATGGGTGGACTGTGGTGTTTTTATAGCATGTTGCAGGGAGGGGGGGTCAGAAAGAAAAAGGTTGAGAACCCCTGGTGTAGAAAACATGACCTATGAGGGAAGATTGAAAAAACTGGGTTTTTCAGTGTGGAGAAGAGAAGATTGAGCGGGGACGTAAGTTTTCAAGTACATAAAAGGTTGTTACAAGGAGAAGGGAGAAAAAATGTTCTCTTTAACCTCTGAAGATAGGACGAGAAGCAATGGGATTAAATTGCAACAAGGGCGGTTTAGGTTAGATGTTAGCATAGTCAAGCATTGGAATAAATCGCCTAGTAAGGTTGTGGAATCTCTGTCACTGGAGATTTTTAAGAGCTGGTTAGACAAATGTCTGTCAGGGATGGTCTGATAATACTTGGTTCTGCCTTGAGTACAGGGAACTGGACTAGAAGGCCACTCGGGGTCCCTGGCAGCCCTACAATTCTATGAAGAGTCCTACAGATGGCCACCTTGCCAGCTGTACATGAGCTTTATGGGGTAATTCTCTCCTGGCTTGCTAAGGGGCTTTTCTAGTCTCTTTATGCTTCTGCAGCAGCATATGGGACTGGGCTGGGGAAAAGAATCGCTCCCCTTCGATCTAGTCATTTTGTAAGTGTTTTCCGAGAAGTGCTGGATCTGTTATTGCTCAATAATGGAATTTCTTGAGTTCACAATAAAATTATATGACCTTGACAGCTATAATGGGTCTGTACTAGCAAATAGCCTCTTCGTACCTATCTCTAATTTCTTTGGTTTTTGGCTGAATCTGTGAACCAGTTAATTTTAATCCTTAAAAGATTTGCAGTATTCCATAGCTCACGTCCAAGCAGGAGGAGTGCTGGGGTACATCTTGTCCTTGTGTTCACTGTTGGCAAGTAGCACTTTTTTTACCATCTGTTATAACACTATTTGCTTGAGTTTTTACTAATCATATTTTTAATAGTCACTTTAGAAACTTGCATACAGCGGAGCATCAGTCCCCAAAAGAGGAAAAATGAGGATGCTCAAAGGTGGCAGGACAAGAAATGAGGAAAGAAGATGCACTTGGGTTATTAAAACAGCCATGTTACTTAGAGAGACATATGCACATAAGGACAGCTATACTGGTCAGACCAAAGGGCCATCTAGCTCATATCCTGTCTTCCAATTGTTGACGACACAACCCAGATGGACGACAACTCAAAACCCTGGCCCTGAACAGTCCCAAACTTAGTGAGGTTTGAAATCTGAATGTGGATTTTGCAACATGGAGCCTCCTCTGATTTCACTGGAACAACAAACACCCCATTCAGTTTCCCGACCATCACACTGACTCATTGCACTGATGCCTCTCATTTCCTGCACTTCAGATCTTGCAATGCCTGTGCTCTTCAAGCTTCCTCATTCTCTTTTCCTGTCTCTTCCCTCAAGGTTCTAACTCCCCGCCAACCACCTTTAACAATATAACCTTTTTCCTAGCATTGGATGCTGTGCTTGTGACTGCTCGTTCTAGGTGACCATGTATATTAATGGATTTCCCCACTCGTAAGTGGTTAGAAATCTCTAGGTCGAATCTGATTCCCAGGCACTTTACCTGAAAGTGTAAAGCTAACTAGCAATTTAGGACTCCTGCTAAAACTGGGTAACTTTTTAAACCTTCTCAGGGTCATGTGACTATGAATCACAGAAAGTCACTTTCTTCTCTTGCTGAATGAGGAACTGTTTTAGAATAGGAAAAACAATATTATCCCTAAAGCTATACCCCTTGCTTTGCTATACAGCTCCTGCCTGGAACCTTTCCTAGTTCCTCTTGAATGTCTGCTCTTCTGTGTAGGGTCTGAGGACTGACGTATGGAACAAAGGGAGGTCTGGGCTTTCCTACTCTAGCTGTGCCCACTTTGAGATAACCGGAACAAAGCCTCTTGGTAGAAGGAAGACTCAGTA
This sequence comes from Sternotherus odoratus, assembly GCA_032164245.1. Classification (NCBI taxonomy): domain Eukaryota; kingdom Metazoa; phylum Chordata; order Testudines; family Kinosternidae; genus Sternotherus; species Sternotherus odoratus. The sequence continues at coordinate 75,400,879 of JAVMKO010000007.1, read as the reverse complement.
CTGAGGGGAAGACAACTACTTGAGCCTGGCATGGTCAAACAGACCATTGGTTGCATTTTGACTTCTTTGTTTGGACTCTTGTTTTGTTGATCCCTGGAAGAGGATGACTTCTGTTTAGCTGGAGGGTTATGTCATCCTGAATCACCCTGCCAGTGTGGGGGAAACTGAGGCATGGCAGCCCTGGATGAAAGCCTAGGGAGAACTCTGGTTTTGCAGCACCTTTTGGTGCCTATGTCCTTATTAATAACTAAAGCTTGATGTGCCAACCCTTATGCAATTCACTTCGATGGCACGATGTCTGCGACAGGTTTGTAGGCCCATGGGCTTTTAGTCTGGTCACAGTCTTTGCTTTAGGCTGGAGAAAAAAAAGCTCTTTTCCCCCCTCCCCCCCTCTTTTCCGTCCACACTGGTGATTCCAGTATTGGCAGTCGCTTTGTAAAGTCTTCCTAGGGCCTGTCTTCACTACCACTTTAATTTGATTTTAACGACGTTAAGTCAAATTAAATGTGTACCTGTCTTCACATACATGCCCTTAACGTCGATTTAAAGGGCCCTCAAAATCGAATTTGTAACTCCTGCCTGACGAGAGAAGTAAGGCTAAAATCGACATTCCAAGCTCAACTGCGGGCTAGTGAAGACGGAACCGACATTAATAGCCTCCAGAGGCTGTCCCACAATGCTCCATTCTGACCGCTCTGGACTGCCTCACTGCTCCACTGTGACTGCTCTGGACAGCACTCTGAACTTGCTGCTCTGGCCAGGTAGATAAGACCCGGGAACATTTGAATACCATTTCCTGTTTGGTCAGCGTGGCCAGCTCACCTGAACAGCTCAGTCGCCATTCAGAGCAATCAGCAGCACTAGTCACCATGCAGAGCTAAGCATCACAAGACTCCATGCAGAGCTCATCTGCCCTGGAGACCAGCCAGAGGAGAAGAGCTCCAGCATGGTCCACTCGTGAGGTGCTGGATCTCATCGCGATCTGGGGAGAGGAATCCGTGATGTTGGAACTACGCAACAACAAACGGAATGCCAACACGTATGGAAGAGTCTCCAAGGCCATGCTGGAAAGGGGCCACAACAGGGACGCCCAGCAATGCCGCGTGAAAATTAAGGAGCTGAGGCAAGCGTTCCAGAAAGCCAAGCATCCCCAGAGCAGTCACTATGGCCCAGTGCTGTGAGGTGCTGATTGAGTTTTCGTTGATTTGCCTTGAAGGTTCAGGCCATCAATAAAGAGTTCATCCCCAGTTCAACTGGAGGTAATTTCCATTTAATCCCATCACTCTCCTCCGCCCCCTGATTGGGCATCGTTGTTTAACAACCCAAAATCAGGGAAAGCAAGGAAGCAGCTGCTGAAGAATTCTCAGCCCTTTGCCTGGGCTGGGGTGCTGAAGAGCCATGTGTGCTGCACTCTTCCCTTGAGGGCTAAGATCATTACCTCCATGATGCTCCCAGTCCTAGCTAATTCTTGGAACAAATGACCCAAGGTAGCTAATCTGAACCAAGTCTCCCATTTGACAGCACGTTGCACTAGGTTATTAGGCTGGAGCCTGCTGCTTTACTTTCCAAGTTTTATTAATTTCAGTGTATATTGCTGTCGGCTGTGCTTCTCTATAGCTCCTGTTTTCTCTGCTACAGATGGAAAATAGGCACATACAAGGAGCTGTCTTCAAATACAAACCTTCAGGGGCCAGAGCTTGAGAACATTAGTGTATGTTTGCGGTGTGCCACCAAGTGCACACGCTAATTTAAGAGCATCTGCATTTCTGTTTACGTTAGTTCTATTCAAGGACTTTCATAAGTGATGTGAGGCAAAGTAGAGATGGCATAAAAGCGTATTGCTGCTTAAACAGCTCCTCTGTGCTGATGTTCCCCTACTGAGAACAAGAACATCTAGGCCATCGAATTGCCTTGATGTACTCTTGCATCCTCATGCTGACGCACAAGACGTTTTCAATGCCAATGAAGCACGGCACACACAATTTCAAGTTATCCCACTCAAATAGCCAAAAAGGCCAAGACATGGCTGGATTGCATTTCTGCAGCTGAAAGGAGACACGGTTTGTGTATTCGCCATATAGTTTTCTTCCCGTTAACAGAGCGTGTAACCGTGTAATGTATATAGTGGATATTGTAAATGTTGTTCACTATGTGACAAAGGGATTTATTTCTTTTATCCCAGGGACAGGACGATGAGAGCTGAGGAACAAACATTTTTGCCATTCACTTACCTGTTTTTACTCTGAGCTGGATACTCATCCATCCAGCCACACTCTGGCTGGGCCACGCAGCCAGATGTCCACTCTGCTGGCAGTACCAGCAGAAACCTTCCATGGAGAAAATGATCAACATCATTGCTCCGTTTTTCCACAGATTTACAGCCCTGTACGCAGCTGTGCTGGAACAATTTTTATAGTCGGGGTGGACGGAAACCGTGTATTAGTGTTGTGATTATTACTTCAAGGCAGGGGGTGCTGCAACATCTCCAGCACCCTTAGTTCCAGCACCTATGATTGTACAAACACGGACGAGGAAAGTGAAACTCAAAGAAGTGATATGAATTGCCCTAGTTTTACAGCAGGTCGCTAACAGAGAAGGGAATGGAACACAAAATTCTTGAACTCCAACACCATGCTTAATCCATTAGACCAAGTTTCTTCTCAGAAACTTATCAGGGCTGAGGTCCCCACACCTCTATGACACAGTGAAAGGTAAGGAAGAACTCTTCCCTTCACTTTCTGTTCTGGAGGGAAGGATGGTCAAGATGGAATGAAGCGGTCTAGTGACTGGTAACTCTTCCCCTGGTTTTCAGAGAAGGGCAGAGAAGAACTTGTTATTTAGGTCTTCCCTATTTGAAACTCCCATGGTATTCTCATGCTCCATGGGAACTTTGATAGGGGGACTGAATGATGTGAGGAAGAGGAGAGTTGTAGAAGTGGGGGGTGAAAGGATGAAACTGAGGAGGCAGAGTGAAAAAGGAAGAAAGGAGGGCGGGCATAAAGCGGGAGGGGAAAGAGGATGGAGTCAAACAGGAAAAGAGGAGGAATGAGGAAAGAAGGCTGTTAGTGGAGGAAATTATCTAAGATAATAGAAAAATCTATCTGGGTGAAAATGGACTCTGAAAAAATAGAGGAAAAATATACTAAGGCATTAGGTCGAAGGATTTGTTCCCATTCTTATACTCCAATCACTAGGCCACTGAAAAAAAGAGAAACACCTTTTGTCTCTAATTTCAGTTACAGTAATCTTAGGTGTTATCTGTAATAATAGTAGATAAAAAAAAATTCCATACAGAAGTCGGATTTTTTTTTTTTAAGTTGACAGTGTCTCTTTAGCTGCACAATAGCTGCAGCTCCAGCTATTGTTACTATCAGGGTATTTCACAACATTATTCCACTACCTTGAGATCATCTTTCGTGGTATATTGTTTCATGTTTAACATTTTTTCCTCAGTAGACACTGCAGGTGAGTACAGGTAATAGACACGTGAGTGAATTTAGTATTCAAAGCACAAAATCTTACACTATCAACTATTGTACTTTATAATTCAAATGAGCTGAACACAATGGATGAAAAAAATGCAAGCAGATCTCTCTCTCTCTCTCTCTCTCTCTCTCTCTCTCTCTCTCTCTCTCTCTCTCTCTCTCTCTCTCTCTCTCTCTCTCTTCCCCCCCCCCAAAGAACTGTAATTACAAGCAGGCAGATGTTTTTGGATAACAAAGCACTGGGGACACTGGGGAAACTCACTGTAATTTTTCTAGGCTAAAACCCCAGCACCTTCAAAATCAATAACATGTTTATTAGAAATGCAGGGTCATGTTCAGGGCTTGCTTCTTGACCCATTTCACCAATTTGTTGCTTTTATATTAAAAATGTACCCATCAAATATTGTTTACACCCCTGTCCCCAATGACGTTTTTACTTTTATAGCTTCTCCTTGGCCTTTACTAACCCCTGACATTTGAGTTTCCGCTCCAGTTCTGGAAGCTCCATTTTTTCCCAAGTGTTTTTTTAAATGCCAGTTCAAGGGGTCAATACCAGGCCTTTGGTAGTAAGCCCAGCAAGAGGGGGACAAGTAGGCCCAGAGATCTCTTTGAGGTGACGCCCAGCGAGCTTCTGATGAAAGTTCCTCTCAACAGACTAGAGTCTGTGGGCCCAGGAAGAGGCAGGCACTTCAGCCTCCAAACCCTAGGGAGCACAGCTCCCTGAACAGTGGTTACATACCCCTTACCCCCACGTGTCTCCCTGCTTCCTGTGAAGAGAACAACAAGGGGTAGGATTTAATGTTGCTTCTGGCAGCAATAACTCCCCTGAATGTCCCTGGCAATATTTTCTGGTTGGAGGGGATCATTCTGTGGGACCAGCCCAGCAAAGGCAGTGACAGGACGCCACCACCGGGCTCTCCTGAAAATAGTTTGTGATTAAGCAGAGGCGGCCAGGGACTACTGCTTCCCTGTCTGTGTCCATCCTTGCCAGATGTCTGAGGCGCCTGCTCACCTCTCTCAATGAAGGCGGAGGGAACTATCCAGCCCTTGTTGTCTGTCTTCCTTTTCCCAGCCCCAAAACATTTATTCCTTCAAAGTGGACAAATGCCAGCTATGTAAACTAGTGTCACCCCAGCAACTCCATTTTTTCCTTTGTGTAATATTTCTAAATGCTAGTCTTACTTTTCACTTGCAGTTCTCTGCACCACGCTTGTGTTCTCACAGCAGAAGCAGCAGCATGAGTGTCGCCTAAAGGAAGGTTAAACCTCGTTCGCCTTAGAAATTCTCCACAGGTTTTGTTCCACAGAAGTTTGTGAGAGGTGAGAGTATCTCCCCTTTGCATCATACCTTTGTACAGGAATAACTTCTAAGATAGAGTCAAATCCTGGTATCATAGGTATACACTCTGCTTTCATTCAAGAAATGATGCAGGCCTCATTGATACCAGTGGACTGTCACTCCTCTTTCCCGCCATTAAGGAGTTAAAAGGAACAAGGTTTGTGAAAGATTTCAGTATTTCTCTCCCTGCTTTGGGGAGTCACTGCTTTATCCCACATATTCCTCTGAGGATTTAGTACCTATCTCTCAAAGTACATTTGCAGTAGACCAATAAAAAAAAAATCCTATTTATAAGAACTCCAATCAGACCTTTCAGTGCTTTCATGCAGTAGCTCTGAGCCAGCATTCACAGCTTATTTCTACTTCTGCTCCTTCTCCTTAGACTTAATTGCCTTCATCTTTCCTCCAGCTTACTGTATTTTTCCTGCTAGTGATTATTCTGACCCAGCCTGACTCTCCTGTTTGGTTTCTGGCCAAGTTTGTGGCTCCCCTATCCCATTGCATGTTTCAGCTTATGCCACCAGGCTCCTTCTCTTCTCTCCCTGATGGTTGTAGGCCTGGGTACATTTTTACCCTCTTGCCATGTCATTTCTTAAACCCTTTCTGCAAAGTTGTGCATGTTCATTTTCTCTGAGTATCTGACCTCAATATTCTTTGTCCCTCTTTGTCTCTCCACCTCCTCGGCACATGAACATTCTTCCCTAGTCCCTTTTGTATTCTTTATTGGTTCTAGCATGACTGCATGTTTCCTATTTTCTTAGATTTGGAATTCCTCTCTCCGGAATTTTCTATCCATTTTGAATTATAACAAATTAAGAGTTAGTGGTAGTAAAAAACACAGCTACCTCTCTGATTCTTGGTAGTAAAAAGTTTATATTAACTCAGCCTGGAGATATGTTCTCCCCTGGCTAGTATCAGTCTCTGAAGTCCATTGGATGAAACATGGAAACTATTTCTAAGTTAGTGCAAGAGAAGTGGGCAAAACCAGAAATTAAATAGACAACCACATGATTGAGAGAAGTACACACACGTCATTACAAAATGAAAATAATTGTAAAATGTGTTTTCCATTCCCTATGTTGTTTTTAAGCTAAAAATTATTTATTAGTTGAGTCTTTATTGAAATTTCTAAGAAACAAACCAAACAGCAATATGTATAATATGTCTTTGCAAAAGTGCAGGTCAGGGCCACTTTGATGGCTAAACCGTACTTGCCCATAGTTCACCAGAGTGATGAATGTATAGATTGTTTGAATAGTCCATCCCAGAACTGTGTAGTGATCCCAGTAGTTCATGAAACATGGGACAGATGCACTGAAACTTTGCAGTATTAATTTTCAGCATAGTTCTTAGTGCTGTATTGCCACCAAGGTTGCTATATGCTTACTGGATCATTTCGGGCAGTGTTATTTGTAAAACAGGTCAACAGTTTTTATTTGAAGCATTTTGGGCTGAAAAAATGAATTTTTTAAAAACAAATCTTTTGTCAGAAAACTTGGTTTACTGAAATTTTCCAGTTTTTCATCCCAAATAAACAAATGGTTTTTGAGACCAAAATGCAAATGTTCTGGGTTTGAGATTTGTTGGGGTTATTTCCTTCTTTTCTTTCATTTTTTCCTCTACCACTCTCCTCTTTGCAGTGGCTACATGAAAAAAAACCCCGAGGAATAAAAGCAGGGAGAGAAAAGAGAGAGGGGAAAAAAAAACCCTGAAAACTTTTATTTTTCAGTTAACAATTTTTTACAAAATAGCCAAATTTGTGAAACTTTAAATGAAAAATTTTGATGTTTTAAATTTATGAAAGATATCATTTTGATGAATTGTAATTATTTGCTATACTAAAAAGTGTGATCTAATTATAAGCAACACTGATTTATGACACAATGATTTATTATTGCCCAATAACAAAACAATTATTACACTGCTATAAAAACAAGCATTTTATAAATACCAGCTTCTACCCAGCATCAGGCCAGCATAAGGGAGAGTTAGGAGTCAAATTCCCATTGGCTTTCAATAGGAAATGGTAGCCAACTCCTTGAGGTGTGCTTGATCATCACACTCTTATTCCCTCTAATTTATGTCTGTACCATCTCTTGTAAAAGCTAACCAGATAGCGTGAAGTTACACTTCTAGTTAAGGTAACAAAGAGTCCTGTGGCACCTTAAAGACTAACTAAATAATTTTTTTTGATGGATTTCCACTCCATATGGCTAAATGCAGTGCCTTGCATGATGTCAAGAATCAGAGAGGTAGCCGTGTTAGTCTGGAATAGCAGAGGTAACAGAGTCCTGTGGCACCTTAAAGACTAACTAAAGCCACAGGACTCTTTGTTACCTCTGCCATTCCAGACTAACATGGCTACCTCTCTGATTCTTGACTTCTAGTTAAGTTTACTGAGCAGAAAGTTAAGTTACCATAGTCAAGTGTAATGAGAACTTTTGAAGGTTGTTTCTGGACAGTGATTTTATTTTTAGATCCAACTCGTGCAGAGCAGAACTAGACAAAATGGCGGTAAAAACTGACAAACATTTTTCCCAATAAAAGAAAATTAATTTGAATTTGCACTATTTACAACCCCTTTTCATCACCATCCTCTACAGTTAATACATGCAAAACAAATAAGAAGAATGTGCATAAAATTATATGTTGCAAATATTGGTGCAAATGTATTTATGCCTTAACAGTCACACTTTTGTGTAGCCACTTGAAAACTCTTGGAGTTAGGAATGTTCCTGTCAGCGTGCATAAAAAAAACATGGTGACTTTCATGACCAGTCAGTGTGACTAGTGAATTACAAATACAAGTAAGCAGTAGCCTTGGCCTATAATTCACAAGTAATACATAGGCTGCAATATGTTTCTATGCATTATTCAGTGAATAATTCTGAATAATGAAAACACGTTTGTTTGTGGATCTAGTATGAAGGGCTAAATTAAATAAATTGTCCACTGTGAAACATACACCCAACTCTTGCAAAGAACAGCAGCAGCTGTTCCAAAAGACTTTGAAAACATATAACCAGTGTTTAACTTGTGTTAGCCACTCATAGGTTAGTGTTACTATCTGTCAGCTAGTAATTCCCATCCCAAATTATGAAGATGTTGATCAACTACTTGAGCTTCCCTGTGAGGTTGTCTTCACTGCAGAGTTAAGGTGAGTTATCTATATTTGAGTTAACTTAGTTCAAGAGACCACAGTATGATATAAAACGCCAGCTGCACAGTGACTGTATTAGCAGCTGATGAGTTGTGCTAATTCAAGCAGCGGTTTATACTCCCTGCTGGGTCAAGCAGTTTGAGTAAAGGGGTTGTGGTGTAGATGGGACTTGGGCTGGAGGCAACGCTTAAGTTAACTTTGCAGTTAAAACAAGCCCTTAGTTTATATCACCCAAACTGCCCTAGGTGGTATTAAAGCCTGACATACACCTGCTTTATTCTAAACTTGAATACACATAGTTAAATAACACAGCAATCATTCTTTTCCTCTCTCCATGTATAAATACACCACCAAACCTATTTTAGAAGTAGCCCCCCCCAAAAAAAACACCCCAAAATCAACCCAACCTAAGGGTAAAAATGGGTTATGAGCGACACCTACTTAGAACTTGTTCTAAAATGAGGATCCAGAGAAGAGAGGCTAAAGCGCTTAGCTAATCTAGTGAAGTTGCCCTTTGTTTTCACAGTGGTCCTGTCTGACATGATGTAAGGCCTTTGTAAAGCTGCTGAAGTGCGGTTTGACTTTGCCAACTCAGGAACATCAGTGAAAGGTTTTGGTATACTCATAAGGTCTGATTCCAGTTTTACCTTGGTATAATTCCATTGATTCCTGGCTGGATGTCAGAGGAGAATCAAATCTAATATGAGAGCACATGTGAAAACTCATCACTTTGGTTCATCAGTCCAGATAGACCCTGGGACGTGTAGCACAAGCCCGTGCCACACCAAATGAAACATCAACAACTCCCTTAGCTTGTATCAATAAGAGGCTTGTACCCTGTATGTGGACCAGCCATCAGAGAGAGGCTATAGCTGATGCTGTAATTACCATCAAGGCATTTCTAGTGCACTTAAGTCTGTCATTTTTGGAAGCAGCTTGGGCCTAATTTTGCAGTAGGAAATAACAGAGGAATTGGATCTAAGTAAGAAAGCTAGATTTGAATAAAACATTTTATCCAGTGCTTACCATAAAGACTGGAAAACTAGAGTGGTGATTCTTGGTAAACTATGGTAAAACGCCAAAGAATGCTGGTGGCCCCTTAAAGACTAACACATGTATTTGGGCATCAGGTTTTGTGGACTAAAACCCACTTTATCAGATGCATCCATTGTGGGTTATAGCCCACAAAAGCTTATGCCCAAATAAATGGGTTAGTCTATAAGGTGCCACAAGGACTCCTCGTTGTTTTTACTGATACAGACTAACATGGCTACCGCTCTGAAACTTATGGTAAAAAAGTTACATAGACCTGCACTGTTTTTTATTGTTTTCTGAATTTCTTCTTCACAGCCAGTATGTTGCTGGTACACAATTAAGACCTTCCCTTGGGAGAAATGACAGTAACTAAAAATTGCATCAGTCATTTGTTTAAGACTAATCCAAAAGCAACACTAGCGTGGACGAGGAGGGAACTTAATATCTACTTACTATAATTTTCCCAACATTCAACTCCTTAGGTTAAATAGCACTTAAAATACCAGTCACAATTTGTGGTTGTGGAGGGAAGTATGCAGTGTTTGTTGATGATTGAGTGGTTTATTTTAAAGGCACCACAGGATAAGAATGTCTTGGGGCTTTGGCAGGTTTTAAATGTTGTACAAGAAATCAGAAGAGAAATTGATCTAAAAGATGCTGTAGATGGATTTATAAGTCTTATTGACTAGCATGTTTAGTTGCTGCTTCCACAACGCTCTGAAGTCAAGATCTGTACTAAAAGGTTTTCGTTTAATGTAGTTCTCATATGCAGTGCACTGCTCCTCAGCATTAACTCCGTGATTTCCTTCCCTCCTCCCCTGGGAAAAATACACCAGGCAGGCTGCTGAGGTTTTGTTTTGGTCCAGTTTTTTATTGTTGTTCTCTCTATAGAGTGAGACAAAGCAGAGTGGTTTTATAATTGGTTCTGCACTATCCTGGAACAGTTTGGACCAGATTGTATTGTACCACAACCACCAAAGTTCTGGGAGGATGACGAGTTAGATAAAAATGTCGGTTTTTTGACCATCTCTAGAAAGTATGGAGTTTTTTCTGAAGCTGTGTCGTCACAACATGTGCAGGAGCGTGTATCTGTTAAGTAATCCTTGCAAACTACACTCTAGGGACACAGCTTCAAATCTGAGATCCTGCAGCCAACTGGCTTAGTGAAGAAACTTTTTCCTCCATAAAATGTATTCTGATGTGGTGATGTAGAGGCATGTACTGAACCTTTGAGGTTTTGGATGGCAACTCTTCTGAGCCAGCATTACCTGGTCAAGGAGCAACATCTGTGTGAAGGGGTCATGATCACTGTAGGGAGAGAAAGGTGGTATCAGAGAGGCGGTTTGAGTTTTGGAAGAACACACAAGGCTGTTTCTGATTTGATGACTCTGAAGTTTTGAATTATGTGGGCTGAAGCACCACTTTTTCTTCAGTAGTGAGGGACTGATTCAGGGGTGTTCCCAGTCAGTCTTTCACTGACATCCAGATCAGAGACTGCTGGGAATTGTAGTCCCTTCTGCAGCCATGACAGGAATACTGGAGCAAAGTATGCTGAGGCTTAAGGGAACCCTATAAACAAAACTCCAGAGGATAAGGCAGAAATCTGGAAAGAGCTAGGGACTGGTTTGTGTGGGAGGTGTTGTTTGGAAAGTAACCCTCCTTTCCCCCTTTATATTGTTTCCTTGCCAGTAATGGTATGCTTTGAGGCAGACACCTCTATGAAGAACTGAACCAATTTTGAAAACAGAGGTTTAAAGCCCTTGGAAGGAGAAGGGTTTCATGGTGGTTTGATTTCATTTGGAAAAACTTCATAAGTGGCTTTTTTGTGTGTGTTTGCCTCCAACTGGTTTTTTTAGGTTACAGTTACCATCTTAAAACCTGTGGGGCAGAGTCCAGGGCTAAGCAGAATTTACCTGTGTACAAACATGTTCATTCATTTCATTCTCTCCTAGTACAAAGCATCATAGAGTCACATCACAATGAACAGTAAACACAACACACATGAGTTATTGGCCAGAAATCTTCCTCCACATTTTGTGGTCTTTACACAGCTATGAGCTGTGTGCCAGATCTCATCCCTCCGGTCAGACACATCATCAAACCACACCATGGGAGCCCATGCCCCGCACCCATCCCTGCAACAGATGCTTGGGCAATCTTTCTCCACTCATTCAACCCACATATCCCACAAACTCAAGTTGTCATCATCCGATCATCTTCATAATATCAGATATTACTCCTGTTATGCTCTAAGTTCAAGCAATTGCCTCACTGTTAGCTGTGTGAAGTACAGCTCATTTGCAGCAATTGCCTGCGGCATTTCAATTCAAAATTAGGAAGCCTTGTAACGTCCTGTTTCTTTAACATCCATGTCTCTCATTCTTGTAGCAAGATGCTGAAGACGAGACAAGCAATTTCATTTTACACTTCATGGTAATATCTTTGCTTCTCCAAATGTAGCTCAGTGTTGCTAGAGTAGTAGTCACAAATCCAATTCCATGTCAGATTTCTAAGTGTATGTCTATGCAGCAAAGAAATACCCAAGGCTGGCTAGTTTGTCCATCATGCAAGGGCTAATCTTCCTGATCAGCAGCACAGCCCCATCCTGTCTTATTCAAGTCCAGATCAACGTGTTTTTTTCCCACAGTAATCATTGTTCCATGCCCAGTCCATCTGGACTCTCACAAACCAATTATGTCCCACGTATCTGACGAGCTCATTTTGTGTTAGTTGAGGGTAACCTACTTTCAAGGTAAGACCATTCCATGTGCTAATGGAGAACACCTGCTTGACCAGTTTAATTCATTTGGAATCCAGTCGCCCCTTCTCAAATGCACTGTTGGAATTACCCACTCCAAAAGCATTGATTCCCCCAAATGCAGCAGCCAGTGCATCACCTCTACACTGAGGCATCACCATGTCAACAAGAGTGATTATGTACAATAATTCTGATGGCATCCATCTCTTCTCCAGCATCCAATGCCACTGTCATCCATGGATGATCCTCTGCCTTGAGGGATGGGAAGTTACTAGACTACAATTACTGAAACTTAAGGAAATTCCATCTGTTAACTGCAACTGAAACTGTGGACTATACTTGGAAGTCTTAAAATCATACAGGAATTTAACTTCAATGGACTATTCACATGAAGAGCTGGTCAAAAAATAGGACTTTTTCCCATGGATTTTTTCTGCAGAGAAAAAATACAATCAAAATTTTGGTCACATCTCAATTTCTTATTGGAAACCTTAAAATAAAACTAAACTTAAAAAAACCCCTAAACCTTAAAATAAAACTAAACATTTGTTGCATTCAGCTTCCAATGTTGATTCTTTGTAGTTTTCTAAAGCTCTGAAGTTTGATTTTTAAAAATTTTGGGTTGTCCTTTTTGCCATTTTTCCTACTAAAAAAAGGGAAGGAATGGTAAAACAAGAAGAAACCTATAGACTTATAGACTTTAAGGTCAGAAGGGACCATTATGATAGTCTAGTCTGACCTCCTGCATATCGTGGGCCACAGAATCTCACCCACCCACTTCTATAATAAACCCCTAATCTGTGTCTGAGCTATTGAAGTCCTCAAATCATGGTTTAAAGACTTCAAGGTGCAGAGAAACCTCCAGCAAGTGATCTGGGCCCCACGCTGCAGAGGAAGGCAAAAAACCCCAAGGTCTCTGCCTATCTGCCTTGGAGGAAAATTCCTTCCCAATCCCAAATATGGCGATCAGCTAAACCTGAGAATGTGGGCAAGACTAACCAGCCAGACACCCAGGAAAGAATTCTCTGTAGTAACTCAGATCCCACCCCGTCTAACATCTCATCACAGGCCATTGGGCATATTTACCACTAAAAGTCAAAGATCAATTAATTGCCAAAATTAAACTATTCCATCATTCCATCCCCTCCATCATACCATCCCCTCCATAGACTTCAAGCTTAATCTTGAAGCCAGATATGTACTTTGCTCCCACTGCTTCCCTTGGAAGGCTGTTCCAAAACTTCACTCCTCTGATGTTTAGAAACCTTCGTCTAATTTCCAGTCTACACTTCCGGATGACCAGTTTATATCCATTTGTTCTTGTGTCCACATTGGTACTGATCTTAAATAATTCCTCTCCCTCCCCGGCATTTATCCCTCTGATATATTTATAGAGAGCAATCGTATCTCCCCTCAGCCTTCTTTTGGTTAGGCTAAACAAACCAAGCTCTTTGAGTCTCCTTTCATAAGACAGGTTTTCTATTCCTCTGATCATCCTAGTAGCCCTTCTCTGTACCTGTTCCAGTTTGAATTAATCTTTTTTTTTAAAAAAAAAACATGGGAGACCAGAACTGTATTCCAGATGAGGTCTCAAAGTGGCTTGTATAATGGTACTAACGCCTCCTTATCTCTACTGAAAATACCTCACCTGATCTATCCCAAGACTGCATTAGCTTTTTTTTCACAGCCATATCACATTGGTAGCTCATAGTCATCCTGTGATCAACCAATACTCCACGGGTCTTCTTCTCCTCTGTTACTTCCAACTGATGCATCCCCATCTTATAACCTTTTTTTTTTGTTATTAATCCCTAAATGCATGACTTGGCACTTTTCACTATTAAATTTCATCCTATTATTATTACTCTAGTTTACAAGGTCATCCAGGTCTTCCTGTATGATATCCCAGTCCTCTGTATTGGCAATACCTCCCAGCTGGACACTTCCACTGCATGCATCCAACGAAGTGGGTATTAGCCCACAAAAGCTTATACTTGAATACTTTAGGGTGCCACAGGACTCTTGGTCACTTCTGCTATTCCAGACTAACACGGCAACCTCTCTGATTCTAATAAATATGTTACCTTGTCAAAGAAGGAGATCAGGTTGGTTTGGCATGATCTACCTTTTGTAAAACCATATTCCATAGCTTCTTATCATTCAGTTAAAAAATGGGATGTTCCCCTCACTTTCTTACATGTTGTGACTATTTTTCAACTGGCAAACATTACAAAAAAATATAAAAAATATACTAGAGTGGAAAAACTACTATTCCCCATATTTATTTGTAAATGTTTCCCATATTTTTCCAGTTGAAGAATAGTCCTATAATGTTGGTAAGTATAGAAAAACTCACAACTTCTTAACAAAAACACTGTTTTTAAATTAAAATAAAAACATTTGGTCTAAAGCAAAACATTTCTGCAAAAATTCCTTTTTGGTTCAACCCTGTTTTCTGAAAACAGCAACTAAACTTTTACTTGTAAAATTTTTGACAAGTTCTAGTTCTACTCAGGTGACTGGAAGCAGTGTGGTAGCTTCTGAAACGATCCCAACAGTATCACATGATCTGATTACTTTGAAATCCTCCGTTGAGGCAGTACCTCACCACAATGTTTAACCTTTTTTCCCCTCAATGGATACCAAGGGTGAGTACAGGTACTCTGTGCTATGAGGCAGTTCACTATTGTAGGCACAAAATCCTATACCATGAACTATAATACATTATAATTCAAATGAGCCAGATACAATAGAAGAAAAATATCCATGCACATGGTGTTTTTGTTTTTTCAGCCTTTCTTTTTCCACAGCACTATAATTACAGCAGGCAAGCAGGTAGTTTAGATAATGGATCATTTGGGACATAGCAGTGGTCACTCTATTTTCTGGCATAAAGCTCAGGTGTTATTACCGAAAGAGGGTTTCCCTTCAGGCCTTGCTTCACAAGAACAACTTCTTCTGATGCATGTATATGGGGCTTTTATATTTAAAATGTACCAATCAGATGATGTTTCTGTTTCTTTCCATAAGTTTTTACTTTTATAATGTTTTTGGCCTTTACTGGCCCCTGACATTTTAGTTTCCACTAAAGCTCAGTCTGCTCCCTTTTGTTTTCTGTGCCATTATTTTTCATTTCCCTTAAATTACCATGGGAATATACTTTGCTATGGTATTTCCAGTGGAACATGTAATGGAATACATAGTACACTCCATGCCCTTTTGTCATGCCACTTACTGTGTCTGTGTGAGTAGGTATTGGTTCAGAGTTAATATATACATTTCCGTGGTTAATTATTGACCATGTCACTTTATTATGATAGAAATCTAATCCGGGCTATTAAAATAACAATAGTGCAACAGCAGAATGAAAAATATTCTGATCACTAAACAAAGAATTAACAACAATTAAACCTTGAATATACCAATCTGATTACCAAATTCCTTTTGTGTTGGATCCATTATAGTTTGTTTTATTTTCAGTGCATAGGAGTTCTATTGGTCGTGTGTGTGTGTGTGTGTGTGTGTGTATAATATAACACACACACACACACACACACACACACACACACACATATATAGTCTGTGAAGTGAAAACTAAAGGAGCTCAATAATATAAATGACAGCATTACAGTGAGCCACATTTTTAAAGACGTGGATGCAGGTGAATCCAGATATACATGCCAGAAAGCAGACGCTCAAACGGATGATAGGCGAGTGCTTTCTCTTCAGGGGAACCTTGTAGGCTAGGTGTCACAGGGTGGTGATGGATGGCAGGAAAGAGATCACTTGATCATTACCTGTTATTTTAATACACTCTGAAGCACCTGGCACTGGCCACTGTCAGTAGACAGGATATTGGGCTGGATGGACCTTTGGTCTGACCCAGTATGACCATTCTTATGTTCTTATGGGTATGTGCCCACTTGAAGCTGAACATATGCCATGCAGGAAGATATTTGTAAGTGCAGAAGAAGGTGCATCTAGTAGATAGTACTTATGTACAGATTTTCATGTGTGTGTATATTTTTCTCTGTCCAAAGAGCAACAATATACTTTCATTATGAGATGTCTTTATTTTAGACTAAAAAACCCAGCCAGGAAAGAAAGAACAAATATAAAATCTCATTGAGAGAGCAAAGTATTTTTGATTCACTGCATAACAGCAGCCATCTAAAATTAACTCACAGAAATCTCCCTTTTTAAATAGGGCTAGTGGTCTGCTTTACAGTTAAAGGGAAATGGAATGGAAAACTTCCATTGAGTCACAGTAACATGGCTGCATGCTATGACTAAGATGGGCACAACATAAAATGGCTGTTAGCGCATGTACGGATGGTAGTCCCAGGTGGAACTGATTTGCCATTGATTCAAGCTACTGCTTCGTCAGCTACTGTCCTGCAGAAGAGGCAGCTGCTGAGGCAAGACCTACACTATACAGCACAACTTCAGAGGCAGCGGGGAGGTGGGGCAGTGGAGGAAGAGAAGACTGAGCCAGTTAGCAGGCAGAAGTTGAAGCTGAATTGTTGCACCTATTTGAAATGAGGCTGATGAGGAGAAAGGAGTGTCACGCTGTTGCCAGATGGGCTTTAAGAAAGCTTTGACTTGCATATGCATCAACATCCGATCTGTGATGTTAATATGCCTGTGGTGGACCTATCCAGGAATTTCTGTGCATCCTAGGATGACAGGAGTGCAGTTACTGAAAGTTAGCCCAAGAGTGCCGGGCCTTAGCAGGCCAAGATTTGCAAATGTAACTCCTGCCCCCACATAGGATTTAACTGCAGGGGGATTTCAGGCTCCTGCAAGTTTGCTTTTAAGTGAGATGTGTGGCTTGCACACATTTAACTGCTCGTAGACCCCTCGTATCTCCCTAGATGAAAGTCTCCGCATGCTCTGAGAATATAGTTGCAACTCTCTCCTCCTCGTTCTGCATCACACAGGCCTGGGCACGTGCTCGTCACTTGCCTTGGGCGCCTGATGTGCTTGAGGACAATAGAGATCCTGGGAAGGTCCCAGGGATGCTGGCAGATTGGTCTTAATTTCATCCGAGATAACAGCTACTTTACTGATCATTGTGACAGGGTGCGACTCGCCACCGCAGCACCCCTTGATGGATGTCCTGTGGATCAACTCTGCTAGCCGGTGCACCCTCTTTTGGTGGCATCTTTCTGCCATTGCTTCTGCTCCATGGTATTTATTTAAAATATAAAATCCGAGACAAGAATGAGCCTGGATGTAGATTTCTGATATTTTTCTCACAGGCGTAAGGGATACAATCAGAAAAATATTTATTATTCTAGACATTGTATATGCTAAATGTTTTCTGTGAGATGGCTTATGAACTTTGATTACACAGTAAAAATATAAATTCCAAGCTGTGATAATAACCATCATTTTTGTGACAAAAGTCTGCTTTGAGGAGGAATTGGAGGCATATTAATCCAGCAAAAGAAGAAAGGCAACGGCTATGTGAATGTAATGATGATATGAAACTGGAATGAAAATGAGTGTAAAAATGCAATCAAACATCTAGGCATCTCATGTGCTTTCTTGACTGTGCTCATTTTGTCTAAAGCGAGAAATGATTTTTTTTAATCCACTGCTTTCTGCTTCCAGTGGAAAAACAGGACTGAGCAGTGTTTTCTGCATGTCCCACAGGAGTGAGTGTAGCGATTGATCTTAATGGTTTCAGTAATGTCTACAATCGATTTAGCCAAGGAGGTGGGTGCGGTATTAGTCGAAGTTAGAACCCTCTGAACTGTTCCTAGGAAACCTGGAACTACATACGGTAGTGAATGGAATATTTACAGAGTAGAGACATCTCTGAAATTCCTTTGCCACCTTCTCTGTTCTGCTTCCACCTACATTGTTCCCTCACCAGGGCCCACCATAGTGGTTTCTACCCCCATGTTTTATTGTCATAGGATGCACCAGAAAGGGGTGCATTTTACTCCTAAATCCCTAGGAACGTTTGAGCTCTGCATGTGTGTGAGTAGAATCTGTCTGCTACACACACACATGCAGCACCAAGGGAAGATAAACCTTTCCCTACAGCAGTTTGGCTCTGTGCAAACTCTCTGCCAGTTAGACTGAGTCACACAGACCAATGCTGACCAATTATCAAAGTCCATTGTAAGAGTGAGGTGTATGACACAGACCTTTATGGAATATGTGTCACTGATTTTGTATGAGCTGCAACTAGTGCAACCATTTTTATTAGTCACAAAACGGAAACCATTCTGGAGGTAAATACTCTTCCAGGGTGGTGATGGCAGTTGACATTTTTGGGAAAGTTTAAGGGCATGACAGACCCTGCAGAAGCTAGAGAAGAGCATGTATTTTGAGGGGCTTATAGACCAGCTGTCAGAACCCACCCAGGCAGGCTTCCCGATCAACTTTGTTTATAATGCAAATGTTCAAATAGGCACATGGGAGACCTTCTTTTGTGACATATTACATATGTCAGAGTTTGTTTTCATATTTCAAAGTCCCTAGCTGAAATCCAGGCCGGGTCAGTAATAAAGTGACCTGACTTAAGTGATGACTGTTCAGTGTGCCTGTGTGAAAAGTACAGGTAGCCTCAATCTAGTAACAGGTAACCCATATAATAAAATAACCTACCAATGTAACTGATTCATAGACTTTAAGGCCAGAAGGGACCATGATAATCATCTCATCTGACCTCCTCTATAACACAGGCCATAGTAGTGCCCTGGATTAATTCCTGTTGGAGCTAGAGTATATATATTAGAACAGCCAATCTTGATCTAAACATTTCCAGTCATGAAGAATCCACCACATCTCTGAATTTGTTTTCCAATTTCAAACAATTGATCTTGTTATACCTTTGTCTGTATTATCAAATTTCTATTCGCCTTGTAAGTCTTTATAGACTGATCAAGTCATCCCTTCACCTGGAAACCTCAGTGGCAGATTCAGGAAAGAGACCAAGTGATTGAAGCATCCTCTCACTTCTAAAGGTAGTTCCTCAGGAATAGGTTGAGATGCCTTGGCAGGGCAACATGGGGCAGCTCACACTACCACTGCTTGTGATATGCCTGGTCTAGAAAAAGTGGACTTCGGTCTTCTTAGCTGTCAATCCAGCACCTTTCATTAGCGCTAAATCATTTGAAACCTTTTTTTTTTTTTTTTTAAATAGTGTTCTTTCAAACTTGCCACTTGTGTAGTGTCCTTCTCACTATTTTGGTCTGATATTTACAAGAATTTCTCCTGGAAATTTAGAAATTACCATTACCCTCTGACTGTTGCAAATGATCATAAGATTTGTCTTATTGCATTCATTCCGGGGAGGGGGGATGGAGGGGAGAAAGGGGAAGTAGCTGTAGACTGAAGTTTAATATTACACACAAACGAGAAATCTTCTTAGTGTGTTAGGGTGAAGTCCACATTTCACAATATTGGCAATTACAAAATCAAGTGCAATGGAACTTCAAAGGGTTCAGAATAGTCCCAAATAAGTTGAAATGCTTATATAAAATCTGTTAAGGATTTTTTTAGATCTCTCCAGCCCTTCTTTTCCCCGAATCCCTACCAAAAAACCATGGCATTCTTCTTTTCCCCTGATACCTATTTCCTTCTTCCCAACCTGCAATAAACCTTCATTCTTCAAGACCACTTCTCCACCCAACCAAAGGTACTATTTGTCTCTTTCCATCATGTTCTTCCCACAATTTCCGACCTTCACGTTCGGCAGTGCCTCCTATACTTTCATCATCTGTCCCATTATGGATTGAGTAGATCTCACAATAGACTTGCTGAGCTCTGATATGTCTTCCCCATTTTATTCACGTTCATTCTGGGCTTCTTAGTGTGATGCCAAAGTGTGGGTTTGAGAGCAAGGAATGCTGGGAGGGGTTAGGAGCTTGTTTGTATGTTCTTATACAAAAACTCCTGAAGAAATCAATGGGGTTTTATAGAAATTATTCTAAAAATTTAGATGTTTATTAATTTTTCTATCTCCTAAACACTCAGAGATAATGTTCTAAAAGATAATGTTCTATAGTTCAAACAGCAATTAATTCAGGGAAGTCGTAAGACTTGTTTCGTACAAGAGGTCAGGCTAAATGATCATAATGGTCCCTTACGAACTATAGTTCATATAAAATTATATCCCTGATATAGAATTCTACAGGGTTGGTTTAAAAATACTACAAAAAGCCACCAAATTGTCCTCCTTCAAATCCCTCCTTGAAACCCTTCTGCTCAGTGCTTACCAAAAGCATGGCAGCACTTAGGCAGCTGGTGTTTAGAGACCAGTGCCTGATCTGTTGACCAGTACTGTGTCATTGGTTTCTTGCGCTCCATATCCACCTCTTGTCTCTTGTCTTATACTTAGTTTGTAATCTCTTTAGCACAATTGAGTCCTGGTTCATGACTGGGGCTTCTAGGTGCTATGGTAATACAAATAATAAAAATAATAGGATGATGTAAGTCTTTATTAACTTCTGTAGGACTTATCCCTAGTGATTAAAAGGGGGATCCCTATCATCACCAAGCTAAACCTCTAAAAAGACTCAGGTGCAATTCAATACAATTTTTAAAAATTGAGACTGAGGCAGGTTCTCATTTTCCTGAATCAATTTTCCCATCCCATATCCAGCTTCAATCCTGTTACCTTCTGGTACTGTTCTCACAAAGTCCTATAGAATTTAGCAGAGACCGCTAACCTTTCCCAAAGCTTTTTCTATCCATTTAATAGAATTTAATAGAAATCTATAGCCTTGTTTTAGAATTACATAGGGTGGTTCAAGAACATATTGAAAGGAGATTGTTCTCTATTAAATTCTATTGGTTTTTTAAATAATTTCTTTAGAATCCTATTGATTTCATCCCTACTAAATACATAGGACTTTCCCATAAGGAGAAATATTTTAGGGCTTTGAAAATTCATCAGAGGTGCAAGAGTCAACGTAACAGTTCTGAAGTAACCCAAGTGAACAAAACATAAAGGTTTTGACTTACCCTGGGATGAGCTGTATTAGTTTACTCTGGGATGAGTTGTTTTGGCTTACCTTGGGGTAACTCTCATGAATAAAACTAGCTTTTAAGTCCAAAATGCAACACTGAGTGATTTAAAATCAGGAGTACGTTTAATGGAATGCTTTTACTGAAATAATACTTAGCACTTACATGGCATTTTACATCTTAAAAGCACTGTATAGACATTAATTAAAATTAATTAAAATTAAAATTAAATTAAATTAATTAGTCCTCACAACTCCCCTGTGAGGTTGTTAAGAAAGCATTCATATCACCATTTTACAGATGGAGAAACTGAAGACACAGAATGGACTTTACAGCAGTGTTTCAGGATGGAAGATTATCATAGTTCTTTTCTAATAGATCCCTCTTCAAAATGATGGGGGATTGTCTAGACTCCTCTTCCCAACAGACTCCGTTATAAGGAGAGAGAGGCCCAGATCAGAATAGCCCAAGGTCTAGATCCAGTTATGGGTATAGACTCAAGCCCATCTCTCACTGCAGTAGTTTGGAAAATGCAATATTTCTTTTCAGAATAACATAATCGATATCACTTCTCCTGTACAAGTCCCGCCAAAACAATGGCATTAAAGCCTTAATGGTGATTTACCCTAGATTATGTTCAGCAGGAAAACCCTCTTCCTCCCAGACTAGCTGCCTGAGCCAAGGAGGAGAGAAATGGAGCTCACTTCCTGCAGACATATGTCCCTAATGGAAGCTCTCTTAAGGGCACATTCTAAAAACACAAACACATTCCTACTATGAAAACCCCTCTGCATGAACATTAGCAAATAGAGACTAGAAAGGGTCAGGAACACAGGTGAACCAAGCAGCTGTTTGGATCTCTGGGGAATCTCATGAACACTGTTTTGCAATGTTTTTGCAATTGTTTTTCCAATGCAACACTACTATCCTTGGAGTCTCCCTTCCTAACCTTTGCCCTGATGCTCAGATCTTTGGCCTCTTTCCACTTCCCAGTTACATTCTCTTTTCCAGCAGGGGCACCACGTGGGCAAGGCTCCTTTCCCTTGCCTTCCAACTTCTCTATACACTTGCTACTCTTAGTCCCGCACTTGGCTCCCTGTCTCCATGTTTCACTACGGGGGATGAGTCAAAGATCGGGATAAGGGGATGCCGCCTTTTAAGGTTCCTGGGGTACAGACTACTACATCAAAGCAAACAAATAGTAAATAAGGATTATAAAAGGTAATTGCATTACTAGCCCTTTTTCTACCCCAGGAGAGCCCGAAGAGTTGCACTGGTGTAAAGGGGCAGAATTTAGCTCCGAAGATGTTTTTCCTGGGGACTATGTGCTGAATGAGGCCCTTGAGAAAAGGATGATTGCCACATTTTAATACCAGAGCAGTTGCACTGGATTTACACTGGTGTAATGGGAAGCTGAAGTTGGCCCTTACACCACTTAACCTTAGGGGTTTGGCAAAATTTCTACTGGCAGCAGAACTGACCCAAAGGCTCCTAATGTGGTACCAGTGTCAAGGCCCAAATTCCAAGCAAGGACTCCAAGGATTCTGAAGGGCTGGTGAGATCAATCCAGGGGAAGATTGTTTGGCACATCTCCCTAAAACGCACGGCTGTTTTGCCTATTCTACCAATGTTACACAGCTCTCTCCTCCAGGAAAGGCAGTTCCTCATTTGGGTAAATTGTTTTCATTTTTTCCATTTTGTCTTTACCAATGTCCATCTGTTCCAATGACTTCAGTGCAAATATTTTGCCCAGGATGTCATTGCTAGTTTATAGTGTTTTCATACGCTTTGATCTATGCTTCCCCTTATCTGGCATTACATCGAATTGTATATAATGGAGTGCAATGAGGTGGAAAGAAATAGGGGCCTGAAATTCCTTTTGGGAGGTTAAGGCAACACACCCATGAACTGTGCTGTCCTGAGTAGTGGATGGAGAAGGAATGCATGGAAAACCCCATTAGGTAAATGGTAAAGTATCCTGGAAAATGAAAACATGAAAAATCCCTTATATATCAGAAATGTGCTGTACATTGTAACCTGAAATAAGATGGTGTTTAATACAGGCAACTTATATCAAAGTAACAGAGGGCTTGGGGTTGTATTGCTTTTCTCCAGGTCTGTCTTCTCCTGCCTCTCTGTCCCAGCCCCTATTATTTCTACACCCCCGTGGCATCCTGTTATTTAGTTTTAAACTCTTTGGGTCAGGCACTGTCTGTCTTATTTGTACAGCATCCATACAATGGGTAGGGTGACCACCCATTCTGAATTGGGTAGGAAAATCCCAAAAGGCAGAGTTCAAGTCCCACTACCAGGCTGAATGTCTCTGGGACACCATTTGTCCCAGATTCCCGGTAGCACCATGCCTGCCCAAGGCCCATTGGTTGCGCCAGCCTCTTTTTGGCAGGGGGCGCTGAAATAGGCCTTAGCCACCCCTTGTCATGATAATCAGCCTAGCTGACAATTCACTGATTCTGATATTGGAATGGCTTTAATTTTCCTTCTCTCTTTGTCTCAAGCCATCTGATTTCTTGTCTAGGGAAATTAATGAGGCCTGGTTAACTCAAACTTCTGGCTGACAATGGAAAAATAGTTTTAGAAAACCAAAAAGCAAAAAAAATCCAGCTCTTTCCCCATCATTTGAGTGAGTAGAAGCACACATGCAGAAAGACCTCCCTGACTCTTGATTTTCTTTTTCTTTTTTTAATCACTATGTGACTACTTCAGTTGGGGGTTTTAAACACTGCAATAAAAATCAAACCAAGTATGGAGGCCATCAAAGCCCAAGCTAACAAATGAAAAGGAATGGCATATACCCCAAGAAGCAGTTATATGCCCCACACCAGGCTTTCTGCTCTCAATACAACTTATTTTAAAAAAGAAAGCTACTTGATTTCCAGCATATTCTGACATGGCTTCTGGTATTGTGGATGCAAATAGACCTTTTGGATAAATTATCAATAAGAAGTTACATCCTGCTCAGAAAAAAGTAAGCGTTATTTGTATGGATATTTTTTTTCTCCTATTGTAATTAAAACTGGTCATTGCAAAACAGTGTTCATGAGATTCCCCTGAGATACAAACAGCTGCTTGGTTCACCTATGTTCCTGACCCTTTCTAGTCTCTATTTGCCAATGTTCATGCAGAGGGGTTTTCATTCCCAATAGTGTTTGGGGAAATGGCTACTCTGAACATCTGTACTCACAATGGAAGAAGGTATTGGCATACAAACAAGACAATCATTATTCTCTTGTTTAAAAAGTTTCAGTCACCAGGTCAGGAAGCAGAAACAATCCCATATGATAGTGTACGTGACCAATGAGATCCCATGAACAGTGAATAGACAAAGTGAAGTTTCTGATGTTTCTTTAACTGATATTTCTTTGTTAAATCTGTTTAGTTAAACAGTTAAAAGTACAATAATTATTTAAAATCAAAGGCCCCAATGGACTGGCCAAAATCTGTTCATGAATGTTTCACAAACAGAAAAAAGGTCTACATTTATCAGGTAATTTATTCACACAGCTAATTTGATCAGTTCTATTAATAACAGAAATAAAACACTCCCTTTGCAGTTCATTTCTGGGCAAGTATTGCATTTCTTAAGTGGGTATAATCACTTTTCTCTTGGCTTCATGTTTTTATAACATCACCCCGGGCCTGCACTAATCAGAAATATGAAGCCTCCCTGTCTTATTGCCTAATCAGGAAATCCATGAGAACAATGTATCAGAGGTGATCGTTGGTGCACTTTATTTATTTTACCCTGTTGTAATCTGGAAATGCTGTGCTCTTTTATAAATATGGCATTAGCAGCTTATTCTAGTGACAAATTGTACAAATGTAGTTTTCCAATATATGGTATTCTATTAAGGACTTACATTGTTAATGGCATACACATTCTATTTCTTGTGTAGGTGATACCTACTACTTACCAACTGTATTAAACACAATGTGTGCCACACTTGGCATTTAAGTCATTGAGCCAAACACTATTCATTGACTTCAGTGGCATTGCATTAGGGAATAATTTGGCTCATTGTTTTAAGCTGCTAGAATACAAATGGGACTGTCATTACAATGTATGTTCGCAGCAGGCCCCTCCCATTAGATATCAGCATAATTCAGTTTTTCAAAGAGCTATCACATGTGAATTTAGTGCCGATACGCGGGACCAGACTGGACTCCAAACATTGAAATCCTCTGATTATTTACAGAACTTGTAGAGTGGAAGCCTGCAGCCATTAACACCTGTCAACAAAAATATCCACCCATTCTAAGTTTAAAAACATCTCTGAATCCATTTCTAATTGCATTGCCTCCATGCACACATGCTCAGCCAGGTAACCAACCTCTATATCCGTTCATTTTCCCCACTCCCCTCTGTTTCTTTCCATGGCACTCCCATATGCATGGAACTTTCCCCTAAGCCTGATTCACTAAGATACCACGATCACATCATTATAATCCTTCATTAATACTCCTTTCCTCCACAACAGCCACAAGAAGTGACTAAAAACAGACATTAACACTCAACAAAATAACTCCGCTATTCCTTCCTCCTGACTTCCGGGACGATGTTCAGGATTCCATTGCTGTCTATAGCTTGTAAGATCTTTAGCGCTGGGATTTTCTTCATTTTGTGTCCTGAGCAGGGCTAAGCATATGGCTGGTGCTTTATTATCACAACAGCTATATTTGTTGTTTGTATTGCAGCAGCGTCTAGAGGCCCCAGTCAGGGCCCCTTTGTGGTAGGCACTGCACAAACACCAAAACGTCAGTCTTTGTCCCAAGGGCCTTACGATCCAATTTAAGATGAGAGGCAACAAGTGGATAGTAATAATATAGAAAAATAATAGAATCTTCCTCCGGGTTTGTCCATGTGACTGTCCGGGCTTCAAGCCTGTATCGTGATCCATGTGGGAGCAGAATTCTAGCTGCACAGAGCACAATGCAGGACAGGGACCTTTAGTTATTGCATCTCTTTCCCTGCAATTTGTAGACCACTGAGTACACAGCTGGCATTTAAATAGTAGCCTTGCCTTAAATAGTCCTCCCAACCAGGGCTCAGCCATACTTTGGAGGGAGCATCTCCAAAGGTGAAAGGATGGTTTAGTCTCAGTGTCCAGGCCATTCTTGGCTTCTTTTTTCTGAAACTGTGAATTGTGAGGTTGTCTCTATGTGTAGGTCTTTGTCTACTGGGAAGTGGACTGAGACCACCAAACATCTTCCACAGGGGCTACGTCAATCCAATGTGTAAATTACACTAAAAACATGTAAAATAAAAGTAGCCGTTCCCCATGTTCCTTGCAATCAAAGGCTATAGACAAGAACTCAACACATTCTCATGTGTGTCCACTCCTTTTGGTTTGAGCTCAACGGGGTGTGGGTGCCCTGGTAGAGCACCCCCCCATTTTTGGTGCCACGAGACATTCTAGATGATGATAATGGTGCTCTGCTACCCTTTGCTTAGCTACAGAAGAGTCTGAGCATGCTGCTGTGAAGGTGAGTCACTGCTGACTGTATGGGGACTTAATGTGCCATGCTTGGGCTGAAAGTAGAGCCGAACAGCTCACCCAACAGCGGGAACAAGCAACCTCTTCAGGAAGAACACATGCTCCCTCTTGCTCTTCGCTCTCCTGCTTTCCTTTCCCTTCATTGCTCCCTGGCGGCTTATCGACTGGGGTGCCAGGGCAGACAACCTAGTTTCTTCAATTTAGAGAGGAATTGATATTCTCATGCTGCATGTATGAGCAGCAGGCCTGTGTCCCAGGAACAGGACTATGCCTCACCCCTGGAAGCAGATTTCAGTGCACAGGGCACTCATTCAATGTGCATTGGAGAGCACAGACTAAATGAGCAGAAAACTATCTACCTTCCTGTCGAGATGAGGACCCAGCAGGAGCTAACCATTGGCAAGGGATCTTGAGTACAGATACAGAGGGAGGGTAGAAAGGGGGGCTGTTGGCGGTACAGAGACTGGAAGGGCAAGTCACAGCAAGGGCCTCCCAGGTAAGCCCCTTTGGAGTGTAAAGCTGTCTGTTTCATTAGCAAAGAATGAAGATGAATGCAGGTTAAGTGGACGTTAATTAAAGCCTGTGCAGTGCTCTGTCCATATGGATGCATTGCTTCCAGCCCAACTCCTCACATCTTTGTTCTCCTGGTATCCCCTCAATAATAGTCCAGGGAACATGGGCCCTCTGACTGCAGCTCCACTGATCAGGGGACATCTTCTCTACTTTATGAACATTTTAATGTAAACATTAAAAACCAATAGCTGAAGCCCAGGCCGCCACCCTGTGTGTCTTCAGCTGGGGCAGCTACCGCATAGCTGAATGGAAGGATTGTCTTTACCACAGACTAAGCTGATTACATAGGCTTTGAGATTGTTTGGTCTTTTCAACCAGTGATCACACCAGGAGTGACCCCTCTCTGTCACCTGTCTCTGAACCTAGCAAACTATCTCTGTGTGGAGTGTTCTCCTTACCTGTGAGGTTGGCCTCTGGATGGGTCTCTGGCTCTCCATTCTGATGATCGCTGTGTCTCTGTAGGCTTGTGGTCTGATTGCAGTATTACTGGGTGGCCACTGGCCCATTGGAATGGCCCCACACCACATACTACAGCCAGAAGTTCTTTTTCCCTTTGGGTGTACTCCTGATCAGCTCTGACAGGGCTCTGCTGGCATAAGCAACCAGCTGCTTTTGCAAATGAACTACACCCAATCCTTTCTCCAATGCATCATACTGAAGTGTCAGGGGCTCTCTTGGCTGGTAGTACTGCAGGACAGGGGCATCCAGTATCATTCGTTTCAGTGTGTCAAATATTTGCTGTTGGGAACTTGCCCAGTCCCACTCAACATCCTGCCTTGCGAGCTGACATATGGGTTCTGCTACAGCAGCCAGGTGTGGACAGAACTTGGAAAACATTTTTCATTCATATGATGCAGTGTACCCCTTTCACATCCAGAGCTGGCATGTCACTGCCTGCTTTGATTTTGTTGGGATCTGATATCAGTTCCTCCGCTGTAAGTACATGTGTAACATACGGTCACCTTATGCTGTTTGATTCTCATTTTTCTGGGTTGTTCTTGTTCCTGCATTGGTGTAGAAAAGCTTATTATTTTCTATTATTGTCTTATTCAGTTCTGAATCACTCATCCCTTCCCCTACACTGAAGGTATCCATTGCAGTTGTTTTGCACCCCGTACAGCCCTTTCAGCACTTTGCTGGTGAGTCTTCTCTGGTGCTGGGCTTATGCCCATTGGCATGTGCAGCCACCTGTAGCAACCAAATGCTTTTGCAAATGTTGTCAGCATGCTGGACTCTTCTGGCTTACGTGCCAGAACCTGTTTTTCACATCAGTGACCGTAAAGCTTCAGGCTTTGGAAAGTTGTAGCAAGATGTCACCAATTGTGGGCAGTGGATAGTGACATCTTTTCAATGATTGATTCAGTGACTTTAGGTCTAGGCAGATACGCAATTTGCCTGGTGGCTTCTTTACTACCACCAACATGCTGCTTATCCAGGCTATACTGGTCTCTAAGGGTGCTGTGATACCCCTACTCTGCAGACTTTTGAGCTCCTCGCATACAGGATTATGCAGTGCCGCTGGATGTTTCTGTCATGGTAAGCACAGAGGTTCCACTGAGAGCTACTTCCAGTTGCAGCTTTCCTTTGAGACACGTTACCTTTGAAAACATCCTCAAATGCACTTAAAATTATCCCCATTGCTCATGGGAATCCTATTGATTCCTGCACGGCAGCTAACGAATTCTGATGCTGCACCCTGATCAGATCTATGACTTGTCGCTGTAATCCTCCCGAGGGGTCTGTGGTGCTTACCATCCTCCGTCAAAAACTTCACTGGGTAGTGACTGTTATTTTTCAGGTTAGTTACTATAAGGTCACATTTTCCTCTGGGCTGCATTATGCTCTCGTAGTACATTATTCGATCATGACTGCTCTTTGTAATGGGTATGGTTGGGTCCAATTCACCCTAAGGGATCACACTGCAGGAGGTCTCACTATCCAGCTGAAATGCTCATGGTGTTTCACTAATTCCCATTATTGAATGCACACCTATTGGTATGGTCTCTGACTCCAGGAGAGAGTCATGATGACATCACCACACTCTGATGTGTCATCCCTATCCTAGATAAGCCTGACTCAATCTTTTCGAGAGCTTCTTTTGCTTTGGCGCGCACACTGCTAAATTGGTTCAACCTTCTACATGCAATGCTGTCCCAGTTCAGGGCACTTGTCCTTTACCCGTTCATACTGACTCCCACAGTAAATGCATCTCACTCTGGGTATGGAACCCTGGTCACCTGCTCTCCTTTGCTGTTGTCTCACTGCATGCACTTCTGGGGTGTTGGCCTCCTAGGGTGTCCACCCTTTCTCTTGAGGCTTCTGCTGCATGCCACAAATCTAAGCATCTAGCTAACATAAGAGTGCCTTCCTGGAGCAGCCGCTCCTGCAGCTGGTGATCCCAAGTGCTGCAAACTATCCTTTTTCCAATTTAGGGGGTTTGTCAAGTGACTGCATGTAGCAGCTAGTGCACTTAAGGCAGTCTATCCCTCTCCCATTTGGCCTGGTCCCCAGTGGAAAAACCTGTGTCACTCTACTGTTTCATTCTACTATGGGGAGCAATAGGTCTCCAAGGCTCCTAGGACAGCTGTGAGACTTGAGGCAGTGCTGAAGCTCAGCATGGTGCAGACCTCTCTGCCTTGTTCCTCAATAGTGTAAAATACATTTTACTTTCCTGCTGTTGTTGTCCTCCTGCATGGCAGATCTGCAAACAGCTTGAACTCCTTTATCCACCACGTCCATCACTGGGCTAGGTTTGTGTTTGCAAAATCCCGGGCTGGGAGGGTCTTCAGACTGAGTTCCATGGCTCACGTTGACAGCTGCTGCACTGCAGAGAACTCACCATTCAGTTGCGACCACCCTGATTCATTAGCAAAGAGAGGAGCTGGTTAAGATGACCAAGTGGAACTTTATGAAACACAGTGCGCTGATCTGTCTTGTGGCTGAGTTGCTTCAAACGTGACTCCTCACATCCTTGTTTTCCAGGTGTCCCTTCAGTCACAGTCTCTCCAGGGAATGTGGGCCTTTGACTCCAGTTCCACTGATCCTGATACAATATCTTCATTGGGTGTGAGCTCTGAGACCATGCTGCCTGGTTTGGCATTGTCTGTGGGTGCCCTGTGATCTCTTCCATGCACTCAGTTAAGCCAAAGAGTGTTTTTGCCAGGGTGTTGTCACAATTACACCCCTTCATCCACAATCAGTCTCTACAGATTACCTCCCCCCTCCACCATCCCCAGCTACCCCCATACACCATTGATAGCAAATTTGTGATCCCATGTGTTTACTGAGGTTCACAGAGCAAGTGCCAAAGCTATCATAGTATCTGCCAAGACATAGTTTATTGCTTGTGATATACAAATTGGGTCTGCTTGCCACTTGATTCTTTGGACTGGGGGAAAGATTAAAGCCTCAAAGACATTTAGATGCCCACCTCCCATCCTAGATACCTAAATACCTTGGTGATCTGGACCAAAATCAACCTGGTTTTGTGGGTGATTCAATATGCTGACTAGTTGATAAAAGAAAAAGACCTTTCTGACTAGCAAAAATTTCAGAGCTGTCACTAGCCTCTTGCAAAAGAAAAAGATGGATATTCATGTACAGCTAGTGAGGCTTATTAATTAGGGGATGGAGCAAGGGAAACGTGTAGAAGTGTGGTATTTTAGTTCTTGAAGGCACCAGGGTTTCTCCAGAGTCTTTGGTGACTGCGGCTCAGCTTTTTTCTCTTCTGGAAGTTCAGTAAAATATCTTAGTACATTCCAGACTTGACACGTATTGCAATGCAGAAGCAGCTGATAATTTTGAAGGAACCTTTGTTAACTGCTGTGTACTGTGGTGACTTAATATAAAGAAATGTATTCAAGAACTCCATTTGCTATACTGGCAATTGGAATTCGGAGTGTCACTGAGATGAGCTGCCTCTGATTTATTTCTCTCTTAATTGTATTAACATGTGTAAATGATCTGTTAAACAAATATAAAACATAAGAAGGGAAGTGATCTCTGCCAGCACTAGGCTCATCTGATCCATGAAAATCATTGAAAAACATTAGACACTGAAGCATTTTAGGTTGACATATATATGTTTAATACAAGGCCTTGAGAAGAAACTGATAAACAATCCACTTTCAAATTTTAGCATTTTTGTGTCAGTCACAGATTTCCTTGAAGGCCAAGTCCCTGTTTAAGAACTAATGTGTTTGGAGAGCAAAAAACCCTCTGTGTTATTAGGCAGAATCCCTTTTATATACAGGGAATTGGATCAATTTGACCCTGATTGTCTCTCTTCACTTTATTGTTCCACTACTTCAAACACCAAGCCTTCGGCATTATCTTAAGGAAGAGGCTGATTGAACTGTAGGTCTGACACTTGTC
Organism: Sternotherus odoratus; assembly: GCA_032164245.1. Lineage (NCBI taxonomy): Eukaryota > Metazoa > Chordata > Testudines > Kinosternidae > Sternotherus > Sternotherus odoratus. The sequence goes on along the minus strand of JAVMKO010000007.1, from coordinate 75,369,658 downwards.
AGTTGTGGATAATGCTGGTTTCAGTCAGTCATGTTCACACATAAATGAGCCATGACAGAGATAGACTGTTGAATAGAAAAAGCAGTTTTACCGTGGATAACCTTTCTTGTATAAATGCAACAAATAATAAAGTCTGAAAAAGGCCATGTTCCTTAGGAAAGCACATAACAGAATGATATATTATCTCTTTGGTTATCAGAAATTGTCTATTTTGAAATGGGCAATTTATCGAGAGAGAAAGTAAAAGGACTATAATTAGTGGAAAAAGTCTATCTCAACACATGAAACCTATAATATCAAAAAACTAACAAACCTCCAGCCCTGTTCATCCTCATGAATGGAAGACATTGTTGTGGATAGAACTGCAACTGCACCATTATGTCATCAATTGTTTCTTAGAAAATTGTGCAGCACTACTTCTTAATTAAAACAGCAGAATAGAAACTCCAAATTCCTCCCTCCCTCTTTTATTTTTTTTAAGAACTCCCATCCGAAATCTCAGAAACCTTCCATTTCAATCAAGAGAGTCAAAAGCGTGATTTAAATTGAGGCCTGTAATTGGAATAAATTGAAAACAGTATAATAGCTCATTTCGATCCATGTGATGGTAGCACAACTCCATTGTCTACAGTATGTATATTAAAAAAGAGATGGTTCTTTAAAGCAAATCTAACTCCATCACCGCTTCAGAGCAATTTGCATAAATGTCTGTACCATGATTTTTTTATTTATGGCCCCTAAGTTTCTAATTAAATACTAATTAATACTATCACCAGAATTGTCTCCCTTCCTCTGCTCTTCATAGCTTTGTCACTTTGATTAATGCATAGTCATTTATTAACTTATTTAACAAGCTGAGGTGCCTCATGACAAACCAGATTAAATTATCCCTATAACAGTCTCATTACTGCAAAAAAGGAGTTTTAAACTTAATAAAAATTATTCTCAATAATGGTAAAGCTTTTTCATTGCAACCTTAAAAGAGAGAACTAGTTTTCTTGCTTGATTTATAATATATGGAGTTGTATAAAGCCTCCATTAATAAAATTTATATGTTCATTTAAGCTTGAACATTACAGTAGTTCGGTAGCCCTGGGTGCTTATTATTTAACTTTTGCTGTATTTATGAAGATAATTAATGTCCTGACCAGACAGGGACTAAAATACCCACTAGAATGAGCTAATTAGAGGCATAAATAATGTTTAGGTCTTCTGTGTTGCTATTTTAATTAATTGTTTTGTTTTCCAGCTAAACTTGATACAGAGGAAATCAACATTTACCTGGGGACTGTGTTGACTTTGCATGAAACAACTTAAACAATATTTTGAGGGCTTGGATGGCAGTGTCATGATATTGCAAATATGTGACCCAGCTGAGGACAGGTGCAGGGAATTCTTGCTGTTCTGTTGGAAGAAGACTGAGAGCTGCACATGGTGAATCCTTTCAATCTATGAGGGAGGGTAGACCCTATCTTGCTCTCCAGGTCCCTCTAGTGGAAAAAGTGAGGTACTATATTTGTCTGAGAAATAATTGAGCATCCTCATGAGAGCCTGCATGGCTGCAAACAATATTGAAGTGGCATAGAACATGGGGAAAAAAGAAGTTCCTGGGGAACAATGGTATTCCTAATGAATTGGTGGTGAAAGCTCTGAAGTTCCAATCAGACTCATTAGGGCATCAGCCTGCCGTGGAGTGCTGAGCCCCTTTGTGGTATATAGACTCTCATGCTCACAAAGGCCACAGCAGGAATCTTGTGTTCTGGATTGCGGTCCTTTCTGCTAACTAATAATGCCTTAATCATTTGAATGAAACATAAAATCATCCTCTTTTCATCACCTTATGCCCTCCTTAATCCCCTCCATTCGCCAACATGTGGGAACACAGTCTGGGAGATAGGCCTTGCAGAATGCCCTTGAAAGTCAACATAAACTTAAACTATGTCCTTAATTACATCCTCATGTTTTCTTGAGACAAGAGACGTTTCCTCGAAAAGTCACAGTTTGACAAAATATACACTATATAACCTTTAACAGAATTGCATTTCTACCACCAAAGCCAGTGTGCAGTTACCTTCGAGATCAGAGAAATGTTGTCACTTCTCACTCGCTTGATGGATAAGATGTAAAGTTAAATTTCATGGTGGACAAGCACCCAAGAGGTTGCTCAGATTCCCTTAATACATGAGATGTCTTTGACACCACAGCACTGGAGCTTCTGTACTTTTTATACAGAACGGTTGATAAATGCATTCAATGCATAAAATATTTATTGGTTCTGGGACAGCATACAACATGACAAGAAAAGAGATCTTTCTGTACATTGCTAGAACATATGAAAATTGAAACTGCATTTTTTCAGTCAGAAATATTATGCAAGTGACAGTTTTGGCTTTGAAGAAGTAAAGTACAAAGATGCTCCAGCAATTGAAGATTGCAGGTTTGCAAAATCACTTAATATTTATTTTGTTTTTAAACAAGTTGTTGTGTGGATTGAGGAAACAACTGTATTGCTAGCCATTATCTCTTTAGTATATTTTAATTTAATGTCAGCTGCTAGGTAAGATTTAACGTGATCTGCCAATTTGACTATGTAAAGCAAGATGACAAGAGATTTCCATATCAGGAGAGAGATCAAAGTTTTGTGAGTGTGGAGGGGGTGGTTCTTATTGCATACGGTATGCAGTAGAACAATATTTAATTATTTAAGTTAATTTCTGGTGAAGTGTGCTGGATTGGCAGCCCTGGAGCCTGACATCCTCTATTTATTTACAGAACAGGCACAGAGTATTGGCAAAAATCCAAGCCACCCAATACTGTACCTCAGCACTGACCTGGAGGGACCACTGGTTGGTGGACAGAAGATAGCAGAGTCTCTGTGCCCATTCAACTCTTGATCTCTCCTAAACAACGAAGGTACCAGGTGTGAGGATCATAGTTATCTGATAAGAAATGAATTGAGATGATCAAGATCAAGGGCTGGATTTGAACTGTGGAAGATTCATTACCAATCCTCTGAACCACCCAAACCTTAACCCTAACTCAATGGCTTTAAGAAATGTATCCCGTAGCTATGTCCTTTTAGTTAGAACTATGATGATCCATGCAACTAAATATCAAATGGGCCTTTTAGGGAGCTGTTGTATAAATTAATTGAATAACTGCTAATATAATAGTTGCTCTGGATGATACCTCATGACATGTCATTATATATTCAGTTAGGATACGAACTGCTCAGTTTAATGTTAGATTTTTTGTCTTGTTTAAACTGCTCACAGGATGACACCACTCATACCAAAAGACACATTGGATGTGGTTATGAGTATGTGACACTAGGTGGGTTAGAATAGTCCTGTCTGAAATGTTTGCGTAAACTGCCTGCTCCCATCCATCCTAGACAAGGCTGCATTTCCATGGTGGTGAGAGATTATATAGAATACAAATTGTGTTATACTGTTCTATATTCTAAAATATTGCTGCAGAAATGGCTGCCAGTTGACAATATTACCAATGATATTGTATCAATAGCAAAATTTCCTTGTACAAATCTCTGACTTTCCAGAAAGCACATAATATTGACATAAGGACTGTTCATTACACCACAGTGAAAGCATCTTGGGAATTCATCTGCAGTGCAGCACCCACAGGTGCTAGAGACAAGGGCTTATATCGGAAGCTCAAGGATTTGAAAGCATTGGTAACTTACAGATTTGTTAAATAATGTTCAAAGATCATTGATGATATTTTGCTTTTTTATGTAAACTGCTTAATCCCAGTTCTGCTCCCATTAAAACAAAAGTAAAATTCCTCTTGACACAATGGGGGTAGGATTGTCCTTTATTATTGATCATTATTTCTTATTGTTTGTTAAATGCTGACAATATGCTGGGCATTACACAGTACTCAATAAAGAAGGCAGACTCTGCCTTCCTCCTGCATTGGGATAGTCCATGATGAGGATGACTCTTTTATTATGTTCACAGTATCTCTCTGTAGAATATTAGCATGAAAAACTGTCTCTTCCTCTGATGAATACAAGTTGCCTTGAAGAGAGGCTCAACTCCAAAGTTTTCTGCCATTTCTTCAGCTGTGATGGCATCTTCAAACCCATTGTCTCTGTAGGCCACGATGAAATTAAGGCAGCTTTTCATTGAAGTAGTAGCGGTTGCGATGGCCATTGATTGAGTTTGTAATGCCATGTTTACAATCTTTACTTGGAACGGGATATTGTGCCTAACTGCAACTGAGACCAGAAATTTGAAGTCAGTGATCTGGATTGCCAAACTTTGCACCTCGGGTGGGATTCTGGCCTGGCTTTACTCAACTACATCCGTTCCATTGGGGCGTTATAAACCTCAGTCACTTAGTACCTCACTGGCTGTGTGCTGTCAATGCGTCTCTCCCAGCAAGTGTCATTTAGTGGCTTCATGGCTAGATTTGTAACACTGTCTGTGAGGACCTTCCACCTGATAGTTGATGCTGCAAACAGGACATATATCCTTTGCCGTACTCCAAAGAGAGATACAGAATCTAAAGAAGATGTTGCTACATCTGACACAACCAGGTTGAGGGAATGGCACCCACATGGCACAAAAAGAGCTCTTAGATTCAGTGCAAGGATCCTTGCCTGGATGTCACTGTTTCTTCCCTTCATGTTTGCACCATTGTCATAACCTTGGCTGCAGCAGTCCTGAAGCTTTATTTTATTCTCATTCAAAGTGTTCATAAACAGTTCTGTTGGACCTTTTCCAGTAGAGTCATTCACAGACTGGAAACAGAGAAAGTGTTCCTTAACTCGGGTACAGCCATCCTTCTCATCAACACACCTTACTGTAAATGACAACTCTTCATTGTGACTAAGGTTGGGAGTTCAGTCCATTACTACAGCCTCATATCCAGCTTTGCCAGGCTCCATCAATATGTTAGCAATCGCCGTCCTTTCCATAAGGTCAACCAATTCATTTTGGATTGTTTTGCTGCACTAATGGTCCATAGTTTCTTTATGAACTACTCAACATAGGTGCTCAATCATGACATTTTCATATTTCCCAAGGACCTCTACCATACAAAGGAAATTATTGTTATGTACAGTGAACAACTTATCTGATGAGTCCTGGAAATCCAAATTATTCTTTGCAAGGAAGCAGGTAATTGAAATTAGATGCTTGAGCACGTTCCTCCAATGTTGGGTTTCTACATTAATAAGGTGCTGGTTTTCCATGTCGCTGTATTTATTCAGCTGAGCCTGGACTTGACCTCCATCCATTTGGAGTAGGCCATAAAATAGCCAGCTGACTTTTCATGTTGCTTTAGAGCATCGGCTAAGTTATGCCATTAATTGTACCCAGAAAGTGCAAGCAATGATTTGGCATTCTTATCAAATATTTTGCAACGAAACCAGAACACTGTGTCAGTTGATTTAAAATAAACAAGCCAACGCCAATTCAGTTTCTCACCATTTTCGAGCAATTTTTGGCAGTGCGACTTTGAGAAGTGTCATTTTCTGGAAACAGCATATCCTCAATTTTTATCCATCCCATTCAAAATTGTACAATCAATATCAGCAGAATTTAGGGTCACCAGCCATAAAGCAAGATCTGATGTATCAATTTGTGGCATGCAATTTTTCTCATTGCTGTTTCTGCCATCATGCAAAGCTGATTCTTTACTGTTTCTCTCCTTTTCATGTAAACCAGTTTTTTCTTTATCATTATTCTCCTTTTCATGTGAGCTACATTCCTCTTTATCACTCTCCTTTACATAACCAGGAAAACGGAATGATTCTCCATCCTTTTCTTCACATTTCCATTCCTTATCTTCAGGTGAATCTGCTAATTCCTTAATAATAGGATTTCCATGATTTACAATTCACTCAATTTCTTCTGCACTGGGACAATCGCTACAACCTAAACCCTGGTCTATGTTCTGTTCAGATATTTTCCCATCAAATTTGCTCCTTGCTGCAATCTAGATGGCAGTTGAGCTTTTCACTTTCTATACAGTGCTCCTGAGGGCTTCTTTGTGGCATCTTTTATTTTCTGTGGGGGGAAACAGACTATATTAGGGAGACCAAAAGTCCGAATTCCTCAGTCTTTTGGAAAATTATCCAACATTATGTTAAGCAGGGCAAAAGACAAACAGTATTTCTTTTATAGTATTGCATAGAGGGGTTTGATGGATATCTCTGATATCTCATTAAATATGTCATTAATAGTTGCTACTTACACTCTTCAGGTCTTAACACACAAGTACACTTTCACAATACACAATAACACAAGGTTCACAATATTGCAGCTCGGCTTTCACGTCATTCTTGTATCTCACTGACTGACTGGTGATGTCCCACCCCTTTATGTACCTGTGAGGGCATGGCTGACATTCTCGGAGTTTCAAGGAAAATGTAGATCTTAAAGTCCGGACGTTTACTTCAAACATTCTATTTTCCCTTTTGTCGCTAACAAAAACAGCAGCCCAAGCCCGGAGCCCCCCAGGCCTGGCACCCTGGGTCGTTGCCTGCCTCTAAATCTAAACCACAGTGACATACTGGAGACGCTGCAGAGAGGGATTTAAGTCAACGAGGAAACTGCAGAGGGGCCGGGGGAGAAGCTAGTAGACAAGGGAGAGAAGCACAGCCAGGTTTGGAAAACATCTACATCTGCCAGCTTTCAGAGTGGCTTAAGTAACAGCAAAAATCATACAAAGTGCTGAGGCAAATCTGGAAAGGAACTGAGTGCCTGCATGTTCCATTGTCTCAAAAGGAAGCTGTGAGTGGTTGGCACCAAGCAGGATTGGGTCCTTTTTTTTTTTTCTTTTTTTTTTAAAAAAACACTTTCACTGGGTTATCCACTTGTCTAGACAACCTGCATACACTATGAGTAGAGTGAGCTATATTGAATTTACTATAAATCTGTTTGCCTATCTGCTCTACTTTTTATTGGCAGCCAGTTAGCTGCAGATTTGCACTGGGCTCAGTGTGTGTGGCGCAGACAGCAACTGTTCAGTTCCCTTAAAGTCTTCTGCAACTTGCAAAATGCATTATATTCTCCAATACACACACAGATGTCTAAATAGTATCTCACTTGCTAGGATTATTTTCTTAGGGAAGTAGAAATTTCCATACTGGATCCACTGAGTTCAGGATCCTACCAGATCAGACCAGTGGTCCATCAAGGCCAGGATCCTGTTTGTAACAATGGCCAGTACCAGATCCATCAGAAGAAGGTACAATAAACCCTATTCTAAACAGTCAGGGAGAAAACAACCATAGGAGAAGTTTCTTTATTTCACTGTTAACAGGGAAAACCTTGAGACACAGAGAAGTCCTTTACTCTGAGGTAGGAGAACCCTGCACCCGCCTGACCAATGCTGAAGAAAATCTGGCCAGTGCAGTAAGAGTGAAGAGCTGCTGCTCAGTTGGTGCACAGGCAGAACCTGCAGAGGCCCTGAAAAGATCAGGCCGCTTGCACAAATTTGCTTCTCAGCCCTTCCTCTGGCCTGCTGCAGATCCTGCTTCTCTGTTGATTCACTCACAAGGATCATGGTCTTCAGGAAACTAGAGTTTGGGCGTGAAATCTGGCTGTGCTGAGGGTCCTGTGCTGCTCTTCCTCCATCTTATTGCCTGTGGTGGTAGATCAGGGACTTAGTACTGTGATTTCTGGCTGACAGCTCAGAGCCGTCAGCTATTTCAGTGGCTTGGGAGGTGGGGTGCACAGTCCTCTTCCTGTGTCTTTGCCTGTCAGTTATCTGGGAGAACTCTGTCTCCCTGAAATGACTGACAGGGGGAGACACCGCCGTCTTCAGTGCTATGCCCCAGTGTCACCTCTCCCATTAGTATATTGATGGTGTTGGAATCTGTGGCTGCCCCAGTACGAGGAGGTGGAGCTCAATGGCAGCGCAGTAGCTCCATGGCCACTGGTGACAGGACCCTTCCCCCCTCAGGAGTCTCTTTAATTCTCCATGGGCTCTGCACAGGCAGAGTGTGGTCAGCATTTAACTCCGTATTATCCACAGTTATTGCTGTATTTCACTATTTATTATTTTACTTTGTTGTCCCCGGAAGCTAAATCATTTTTGTTTGGATTCCTTCCCATTCTGGAGGGAGGAGATTATGGAAAGCCAAATAAATTGTTTGCATGCAGCAGGAGTGCGTGTCCAGATTCCAGCCTGCATCCCTGCCTATCTCTGCTGAGAAGAATCAGCACAGAGCAGAGGAGGAAAGCAGGAAAATAATCTAAACACCACAGCAGCGGGAGCTAGGAAGGAAGAAAACAACTCCAGCAAATGTGCCCTGCTGCTGTTGAATGGCAGTCCTGGCAGGAGGTGTAAGTTTATCCAATTTAAAAAGGGCTATGGATAGCTGCAAGATGATAACAAGCAGGAAGAGAAACTCGCATGTGGTCAGGTTAAATGTTGCAGGTACAATTGCATTAACTGACATTGAGGCCGAGGGTTCCTCACGAAGACAAATAACTGACTTTAGTTTATTTACCCTATACATCTGTCCTGCAAACATGTGTAGCCTTCCTACTCGGTGGATCAAGCAAGCAGTTTGTACTACCTTCCTCTCCCCCTCCCCCACTTACTTACTGATTCACATATCCTGCTTAGTCATTCTGCGATGGGCCAGAATCCCACTTGTTAAACCAGTAGCATCATCAGTCGAATGCCAACCTGCTAGGGAATTTGATCCTTTGAACTCCCTGAAGCTACTGAGTCATTCATTTTTTAAACTCACTGTGTGAACTGACTGGCAGGATAGATGGGAAAGTTACTGCCTAACTGATGGGGAAGAGAAACCCTCATAGATTATTTGCCTAGGCCTAATATACTGTGTCAATACCGTGGTGGTTGCCTTAGTCGATGTCCTTGATGTTTTATCTGTGAAGGGCAGAGTTGCCCAGCATATAATTATATGTTGAAAGGAGCTATATTTCACCTTGTGCAACACGGCTTGTTGGATTTTATGGATATTTTTTACTAAGTGTTTTTACTTGGCTGGTGAAGCGTGTATGTTTTTCTAAAACCCAATTGTTCTTCTGCTCTCGGGACCCCTACTCACCAACAAACTGTCCCTTTTTATGTGGTTATATTCATGAAACTAGTTTAGAGCTGTCGAGAAAAGACAAGGCTGTTAAAAAAAGCCTCTCTATAATTACAGAGGGGTGGTGTTGGGCACAAAACAGGTGTTTTTTAAGGCGGTATGCTTCAGTGATCTTAGGAACATAGCAGAGCCTCTGCAGATTGGTATTGGCAAGAAGAATGTTATCAAAATACCGATGTATTGGAAGGTGTGTATCTGGTATATTCCAGCCTGTGAAAATATTTGCAGTGTTGGTGACACAGCAAGGATCTCTACCTCAGATGTTATAAAGATGGCATCTAAGGGATGTTGTGGCATTCCTGTGAGGTGAATGAAATAGACCAGTGATTCTCAGCCTTCGGGTCTCAAACAGAAGGTGTGTTCTGCAGAGATGGACAAAATTTCCCCATAAAAATATCAATCCAGACTGCTTGATAGAAGGCAGCCTCTACAACAAAAGGGGAAGATAATGAAGAGGAGAATATTGCTCCCTCCTTCTGTTGTTCCACTCCACTGCAGCTTCTTGCTCCCTCCACTCCCAAATCTGCAGTCTGCTCCAACAATGTGCTGCATATATGAGATGCCGAGTCCGCTCCAGGGCAGTTGCCCACACCCTGTGATCCCCTTTCTTGCGGTCCTGGATGCTGACTCCACACCTTCTTCAAGCTCAGCCTTCGGTAGAGCTGAGCACAATGGTGAATGGTGAGTGTGAGATACCAGTGCACAACCCAGACCAGTGGGGCGCCGTGTCACCTTGCAATGCCTTGCTGAAGTTGTTCCCACCTGGGCCACTCACGAAGAGCCTTCCAGCATGCAAGCCACAGCCTGAGTGTCTCTGTGTAACTGCAACCTGCCAGTTACACCCTGGTTCTCACCAGCCTTGGTTATATTGCAGGATGACCCCAACACATCCTCCAGTCCCAGATTTTCCTCGAAAAAGGTATGTCTTGTACTGTCCAGCCATCTCCTGGGCAGTACAAATATATTACTTCTGTTGTTCCTTTAAGGGAATGCCAGTCTATTACCTTAAATGCAGTTACCTAGACACTTAACTTAAACACACTGGATTAGCTAAAATAATAAAACGTGTTTATTAAATACAAAGAGAGAGATTTTAAGTGAATACAAGTAATGAGGCATAAAAGTCAGAAATGGGTACAAGAAAAATAAAGATAAAACTTACTAGTGCCTAACTTAACAAACTATATTACATTCAAGCAAAGTTTGTCATCAAATGTTTCCACCAAGGTCACTGACCAAACTCTTCAGGTCAAAGTCCCTCCTGCAAAGTCCAGGCTGTTTCCTTTTGTCTTCTCAGATGCAGAGAATGTGATGGGACGGGAGAGAGACGGGGGGGAGGGGGGGGGGGTTTGTCTTGGAGTGTTTGCCCCTTATTTTTATAGTTTCAGTTTCCCTTTTGAAAAACATTTCCAGCTAAGAACTAGGAGACAGAGTCTGTCAGGAAGGATATTCCCTGATGTTTATTTTCACCTGTTTGACCTTCTTTTGTTTTGCCTTACTGCTTAATGACTCTCTTTACTGCTTAAATGCAAATTAAGGCAAACATACACGCCTGTGTTCAAGACAGCTGTTTGACCAGTTTGGTGCTACGTACATTTAGAACATCACAGATGGCATTCTTATAACTGCACATACAATGTTGCCACACACATTTTATCAGGACAATACTGACCAGCAAATTGAATGTTCAAATGATACCTTACAAGGCATATTTTGGACAAAGATTTTCACAATAGAATGTAGGGTGGAAATAAAGGGGTGTATTCCGTCACAGTGCAGAAGTGTGGAGCTTCAATGATTGGGGCATCAGCTCAATGGGGAGCTTTAAAGAGGGAGTGGGGATCCCGGAGCCCATATCAGTCATGCAGAGCTGTCTGAAGTGACATTCACTTTAGAGAAGACTTAGTGGAAAGCTCAGAGAATTAGTTAACAGTTGGAAGAATCACATCATCTGAAAGAATAATTTGTAATGCATAATTTATTGACAAATTTCACCTCTTTTTCTGTTTCCAAATTGTGCATGAACAAATCATAATTTTCTCAAACATATTAGCTTTTCAAAACAATTCACCAAATAATTTGTGAATAATTCGTGGTGTGAAAATTGTTCATGAGTCATTTGCTCTCAGTATTTAAAGCATGAGCTGTCTTAATTGGATATATAGGTCATGTGGTGTGTTTTTGTTACCTGTCAGTATGAGCTTAACTATTGGAATCAGGAGTCTAGTACAAATATTCACCACTGCAAATCCAAAACTTGCTTCATGCAAACATTCTGTAATCTTAATTTTTCAACGAATATTCCTGATAGGAAAGTCATTTACTAGAATATTCCCAGGAGGTGGACACACAAAGACCACAAACAGAACTGAAGCAAATGAACAAATATTAATGGAAGGCTTTTCATAGTGCTTGCCTAGCTCTTCCTGAGACACGTTTTGCGGAGAGTTTTCCTTCTCTACTTAGGGCTTGACCTTGCAAGCTATTGAGAACTCCATTCTCAATCCAATGAAGCACTTAAGCATGTGTTTAACTTTAAGTAGTTCCACTGTTTTGCATAAGTGGTCCTACATACTTGGTTTAGCCTTGAAAGTTCTTTCCGGGGGTCAATCTTTTTGATTTAATATATCTTTATATTGGGTTGATGTTGTTCCTCTTTTGATTTTACACTGTATGGTGTTCCTGGGTCATTAAATATTTGTCCCTGTGATAAGGTCTACAGGCCCCACACTAAGCCAGGGCTCGGAGTAGAGCAATCCTGGGCTGGGAAGTCCTATCCCTCAATACGTTCAGGGCATGTTCCTATTGAAGGAACAGTTTAAAAGATCACTGGAGGCCCAGAAAATGGGAGGTATGAGCTACATGTGGAAAGCAAAGGATGATGCTGAGAGTTGTGTGAGGACTGGCTACAGCTTTGTGAAGACTGCTATCAGCAAGTATTTGGGTCCCTCCACTCACCTTTAGGAGCTGAATGCCCTAAAAGAGCTAGTGTTCTTTTCAATCGGAGACCAAGGAAAGCCTACTAAGACAGTGACCATACCGCAAACTGAGAAGATCCAGACTGGTAGCAAGTAACCCAGGGGAAAACATAATTTTGGGTAGTTTAATAACTGGATATGATGCTTTGATGGAGAGGTGGGCCTGGGTCCCCTTGCCCCATGCTTGCTCCTCTGTAGTTACTGAACCTGTGAGGGAGCAATCAGAGCCCATGGGGGTGAATGATTCAACAGCCATGGCCCTTGTGGGATGACTAGGTTGGCAGAAAGCATAGGGCCATGACTTGACCATTAGACCAGCTGGTCATCAAGACTTCCTGCTCCAGTCTCTCTCTACATCATGGCTTTTGGAGATAGAGGAATATATCTATGTTTTATGTTATGTTGTCTCTACTATACTGTAAAAAAGAGGATAAATAACTTAAATTGGCCTGGGCTCTGAACAAGCTACATTAAAAGAGAGCCATAAAAGTTACCAGGGAAGTCCATTCCAAAGTGAAAATCATAAGCTAAGTGAATGGTTCTAATGACACTATCATAATTAAAGAAATCCTCTAGAGAACACCTTGTTATAACAGATTAATCAACTGCAGGAAACATCAGTCACAAGGGTATCTATTCCATTTCTACTTTTAAAAGGTTTCCACCTTCTTTCTTTGTGGGTTTCAGTGCCAGATCTTCCATACGTTGTAATAGAGCACATGAAATTGGATTTAGAGTGCCCATCAAACTCATTGTGCAATAGTCGAAACAGTCACTCAGAGGATTCAGGAATTCCATTGGCTTTTAAAAAAAGTATTGAACTGATCATATAGTTAAGAAGTTATCTTGCATTTTGTAGTGTCATGGAACTTATTCATTATTACTGTCTCATGGTGCAGAAGGCCAATTCTACAGCATATCAGATCATGATTGAAAGACAACAACCCACAGAGTTTTCTTATATTATTATTATTTATTTGATTTATTATGATCTATTTGTATAGTGGTTCAAATGTATGCAGCACTTTATAAAACCTAGAGTAAGGTCAGTCATATAAGCACTTTTCATCCATAGATTTCAATATGCTTTACAATGTGAGTATTGTATATATTATACCCATTTTTCAGAATTGAAAACTGCATCACAGCCTTTCAAACTTGGGAGCGTAAAGCTTGGCAACTCGATGCATATATTAAGCTTATGAACTGGTGGGCTGCTTTTCAGAGGTACTGTGCACTTCTTACCTCCCATTCATTTAATATTGCGTCAGTATGGAGTTAAGTGCCTAATTTCTGTCATCCACATGGTGGCCTTAATCTCTCTGGGTTTCAGCTGAAACGTCTGGCGGAAGTTGTTGGCCGACGTTATAGAGCAAGCTAATGGCAAAGCTGACAGCTTTCCAGTCTGGTATCCTAGTCACTGACTCATGTTTCATAATATACGATGAAGCTTAAATTATTTCCCAATGCCTTATTTAGTACACTGGATTGCTAGCATGTATTTGTAAATCTCAAAATCAAAAAGCACTCAATCTTTTATGTTTGCACTCAACTTTTGAGTGCACAGAACTGGACAGGTAATTTGCTCCTGTGAAAGCAGTTGTTCAATTTCCATCAGTGATCAGCCTTTTCTGAGTTGTCACCCACCAATCATCTTCTGCATGGTATGTAAGAACTAGAGATATGCAAAGCTTTTCTAATGAAACCCAAAGTTGCATGTGCTGATAGGAACTGAAACTCATGAGCCTCACATAGCTTTAGTAAAAGCCAATTTGCTTGAGCTATAAATTTTCTAATAATTAGATTTATTTTCCATGCAGTCTGATAAGTTCTATCACTATCACATACCAGACTTACCATGGTTTTATTGCTCCCCTAGCATATCTTTATCTTGAAAAGTCTGTATATAAAAAGTTTGCAAGTGTGTACGATAAGGTAGAGACCCAATTTACCATAGCTTTCCCACGAGCTATCGATCAGCTCCAAATAAATTATTTTTGTTTCAGGGGACATTGCTGTTCACCTTCCAGGAGAAACTAATTTTAACCTAATCATTAAAATTTGCATGTAAAGTGCATATTGCAATTAGTGAGTCAGTATGATATTGCTAAAGGGAAAAGACTTTTGGGGTTGGCACAATTCAAAGGTGGCAGAAAGTAATGTCTTAATCCTGATTTCCTCAGAGCAAAGAATGGGGGACGGGAGAGAGAGATTCTCATAGAAGACAGAAAAGAGATAGGGGAGGTGGATGTCAATACTATGTGATCGGTGAGGGGTGTTCTGTGGGGCAGACCCCATATGTGAACAACCTCTTACTGCAATATTTTATATATTGGGAAATAAAGGCTAATAGACTTGTCTCACTCCCGTCTTTTTACAGGTGTGTGTCTCACACACTCACACTCACATACACACACTCTTGCCCTGACTGTTGCCAGACCACAGTGTTGCTGTGAGCCTTTGCATCTCAGCTGCCACACCAAGAATACTCCTTCTTTCTGTCTTTGCCTCAAACTACGTGCTGTGCAATAGAGCTGGTCGGAACCTGGCATTCCCATTCTGCAGAAAATTTCACATTTTTTAAAATTCTGAATTGGAATGAAAAAAGTCAAAAATGTCCTGAAGAATGATATTCTGAAATGTCATGGGGGAAAATCATGACATTTTGGCTTTATCAAAACTTTTATTTCAAACTTATTTGAAATGTTTTGTTTTCATTTTATTGACTCAGCTTTTGATAGCTTATTTTATATCTTATACATATATGATGTTCCCTTGTAACATTTAAATTCCACTGAATCAGAATTTTCTAACAGAGAACTGTTAGGCTGGAAAATGTCTGACCCATTCTACTGTGTAGTGAAACCATCTCCAATTCTTTGGTCTGGACAGCTGTGGTGAATGAGGACATTACCTGTGTTTTTTTGTGAATATTATATGCACCTTTCTTTATCTGCTTGGTATTCTCCTCCCTCACTGCAAGGGCATAAATCAAAGAAGGCTGTTAGAAAGGACACAAACATGAAATGAAAGAATAGCAAAGATGCACAAGCAGAAAAGACATGTTTCCGATGAGATTTGATAAGAGAGAGAAAGTCAACAAGGCTGAGTGTTCTTGAAAGACTATTCCAGATTGCAAGAGTTACAGAGGAAAAGGTTCTCGCACCAGGAGTAACAAGGTTGTGGGGAGGGATAGAGCAGAGGGAATAGAGAGAGGGTCCTGTATGGAAGGATTGGGAAGAGTTATGGATCACTATGCTTCTATTCAATATGAATACAATACTGGGAATCAAATGAGGCCTCTTGTGTACTGTGCAACATGCAACCCAAACCCTGGTGAGTGAGTTTTACACAAGAGATCAATACCATAGTGCCAAGTTGTTGAGTGCCATGGCAGCAAGATCAGTAATGCATATTTACCTGGGGCCAAACCCTGCAGTCCTCCTTCAGTTTTTCTCAGTCAGGTAGATTCCCACTGTTTTCATTCAGGTAGTTTACACAAGTGAGGCCTGAGGAAGATTGACTAGATTGTGCCCTGTGCACATGCAAGTGGCTCTGATTGTAGAGCTCCACCTTCCCACATGTGTATGTTTGTCACCTTTATAACACCACCTTTCCCTACCTCAGGGCCTGACAAAGTGTATTGCAAGGTTGGGATCCATCAGAAGCAAAGAAACGGGGACTAGGTGAGGGTGGGCAGACAGTAGGCAACCCCTTGTTGGGAGGGGCAAAGCCAATGAGGCCCACATCATCTCCACCAGCCTCCGGGAGGTAACTGGGGCTGCATTACCATTCTCAGAGAGCTGGGATTCCTGTTTAAAGTGGGTCCTGGGACAGTGGCAGATAGTGGAATCCTTAGCAGCATGATTTCATTGGAGCTGTACTGCTTAGTAACAAAGGGACGGGGTGCTCCAGAGGCACAGGGGGTCTCCACATTAATAATTCCTTCAGATCCCAGGGTTGTGGAGTTTTTGGGACTCATTTCACTGGGGGAGGAGGCATTCAGCTCATTCTGGGTGGGGGAGGGGGGAGGCAAGAGGGCACGAGCTTCTCCCCACCCCACTGGGCTAATGTGGGGGAAGTTACAGCAAACCAAACCTTGCTGCTTTGTCTTCCTGCTTACCCAGTACTATGGGTTTTACCTCAGGAGGGACAATCCAGCCCTGAGTGATGTAGGCCTTGTATTCTGTAACTAATACTATTTATTGAATTAAACTCTTCTTGGCAGTAGGCTAAATGTTCAGAAATAACATTTATAACTGATCAGTGAGCTACATAGTAGCCTCTAATCTATACCACTCAGCTTAGCGTTGATTGCTGGACGACATCTGGACAGAAAACGGCAAGCCTCTGTGGATTGACCAAGGCAGGTTTATTGCTATTACGAAGGTTGTCTCCAGATTCTGTTACCTGTATGCATGGGATGATCCTCTGGTTATTTTTTTTTTAAAGAATACGGGGTTGAAGAACGAAGGATTTAATAATTTTGGTCCAAGTTTTAATATGCAAGTTAGCAAGAGGATGATAGTGATGTGTTCATTTTACAGAGAGATGGAGATTCTCTCTTGCCTTTTCCTCCCCCAAAATATTGTTTTATCTGCTTAAGGTGGAATCTACTTCTTTAATGAGGCTGTGACTCACAGAGGCTAGGTGATGGCTGCTCTTTTCTGTGTATAGAACTATAATCCTTCTCAATTATCAAAGACATAAATTACTATTATTTCCTTACCAGATCGAACATCTCCCCTAAATATGTGAAAGAAAAATTGTAGGTTGTCTAGTGAATTTTCCTCTTGGAAAAACTGCCTATTCTTAATATGCAAGTTCAAGGAAAGTTCAAAAGTTTATCAGTGCAAAGACTGTATTCTAATAATTTATCTACCAGCTTCTCGGTCCATATTATAATGTTCTGAATTAAGAGACATTTTTGTATTGCCTCCTTGCAAAAGTAATCAAACAGCACTTTTCAGAGGTTTATCACAATATCTATTGATCATAATCAAACCACAGATGGTGCTAGTATTAGAGAAAGTTGGCTGTAGTGTAGGACAATGTGTCAATCATGGGGACAAATTGATTTTTGACTGCCACAGGAAGCTATTTTCCAAGTCCAGCATAATTCCATAAGGCTCCACGGTCCTAAGAATGTTGATAAGGCAGCATTTCTGGAACAAGATGTCATGGCCAAAAGTTACTGCTGAGGTAAACCTGATTACTGAGAAAATGGTGCTCTGAGTGCGTTTCATACATATTGTGCTTGAAAGTCAATATTTCCATCTTAGAAAGCCTTGTACCAGTGAAAATGAACACTGAATTTATATGTTTATTTCAGGATTGAGGAAAAGACTTGTTTGCATTTTATTTTGCATGAGCATATGAGTGCAATATTAAATGCTTTTCTTTTTCATATAAGGACTTCTATTCAAGGATCTCAAAGCACTTTACATACCATTAACTAAACCTCCACAGAGAAGTGGATATTATTCTATGCATTTTACAAATGGATAAATGGATGCACATAGAGGGAAAGCATCAATGTTTTTTTCCCAAGTGGGAATTATTTTTCTTCCATTATTATTATTTATTATTTTTTACTAATTGGGTGAAAAGGTGAAGTCACTACTCAGTTTTTACTGTGACAGAACTCCCACTCATTGAATCAAAATACTGGATAATGGCACCAATATTTTTAAAATTAAAAGCTTACAATACTTATTAGTTTTTTCACATATTGGCTCCCAGCATAGCTCCATGTAGCAAGTAACCCAACTCTTTCATGATAAATAAAAGGTGCAATATCTAGAATATCTTAAGCATGAAAAAAGAGCAAATTTCTTTAACAAGAGCAAACAAGAAATGGAGCAAGAAAGGACAGCCATTGATGGGCCAAATTCTGATCCCTCCTGCATCCATGCAGAAGTGGAGGAGATATTAAGGAAGCCCTGACTAAAAAGAGTGCCCCGTCAGAACTATTGTGCTTAGGAGAGGTACTCATATTCTGTGTGGAGATTCATATCCACCATTTTCTATGAATCAGGTGGTGGAGGACCAAAAAGGGGCATGACCTTAAGCAAAATAGTCCTGGTATGTCCCCTACCGGTGCCTAGGACGTTAGTCTTCCAAATAATAGAAACAGTATGCTTAATAGTCAGCACAGGAAACCAGGATCACTTCTCTCCTATCCAATTGGTCCGTTACTGGAGAGAGTAATGAGGTAAAGAACATCTCCACTGGGATAAGGAGCAGGTGGTAGAATCCTGAGATGCTGGCTGGGAAGACTGGGGATCAATCTGTCTTTAAACTAGGGGTGGGGAACCTTTTTTCTGCCAAGGGCCATTTGGATATTTATAATGTCATTCGCGGGCCGCTCCCCCCCCCACCCCCCCCCCGCGAGGAAGCCCAGGCAATGGGAGCTGAGACCCCAGCTGGCAAGGGGGCTAGCGGGGGAAACCCCAAAGCAGTGGCAGGCGGAGTGCTTATCCCTGCACTGCTTTGGGGTTTCCCCTGCTGGCCCCTTGCCAGCCGGGGTCCTGCTGCCTGCCCCAGTCAGCTCCCACTGTCAGCCTGGGTGTAGGGAGTTATCTTTCTTTACCCCCGCTCAGCCTCCCCCCATCTAACCGCCTTTCCTCCCCCACCCCTGCCTGTCCCGACCCACCCCACCGAACCTAACCTCCTCCCCCCTCCCCCTCCTAACCAAGCCTCCTGCCCCCCATGCCTGACCTGCCCAGCTCAGCCTCCCCCCCCACCAAACCTCCTTCCCTCCCGCACCCACGCCTCGCCCACCCCATCCAGCCTAGTCTCCTGCCCCCCTCCCTCCCCGCCCAGCCCGGCCTCCCCCCGTACCGTCCCCTTGCCTGCCCCCCAGCCCAGCCTCCCCCCCCCCCTTGACCGTCGGCTCCCCGCAGCTCCTCCTTTCGCCGCCTGGCTAATGGTGACCGCGCGGCGCCGGCGGCTACCCCAGGCGCTTCCCGGCCCCTTCGCTCAGCGCGGAGCCTCCCCCGCCTGGAAGCCCACGCGCGTCCCTGACCGGCAGCTGTGGCGCGTCTTCTCCCCACGCCCCAGTGCCTGACTCAGCCCCGGCCCTGCCGCGCCGGGCTCTCCCCGCCCGCTCACTTCTGGCACGCAGGCCCCGGCCCTCCCTCCGCCACAGCCCGCTGGCTCCCCCGCTCCATTCATCCAGCCCCGCGTCCGGCCTGCTGCGAGGGGGGAGGTGCCACCGCCTTCCCCTCAGCAGCGCCCGCTGCCGCCGCCTCATCGCTCCCGCCACGCTGCTCTGCCCCCACCGCCACGTTGGTCCGGCCGTCTCTACAGCACAGTTTTTCGAGACCCGCCTGCGGGCCGGACCGAATGATTTGGCGGGCCGTATACCCACCTCTGCTTTAAACCCATAGCCTGCAAAGCTCCAGAAGGCTTTATTACCAGCTAGGGCCACAGGGGGTGAAAATGTCCTTGTTCCGCCTCCAGCATATGCACTAAATCTGGGAATTGTCTCTATGTACCCACCATGTGGGTGCATTTCTGTGTCTACATTAACAAGAATGGTATTGTATAATGACAGCAGCTGCTCCATAGCCCAGGGTACAACTGAGTTTTCATTATAAGCTCAGTTTTACCTCTCACACTCCACAAAAGTAGTCCTATTGATTTCAACATTGGTAGTTTACATAGAGCCTATCTACACAATTTGAGAAGAATGTTAAGGCACTAGACCAGAAAAATTGGATATGGTTTCCTGAAATGAAACTAAAAAATAGAGGTGTTCACAAAAACAAAAAGAAGAAATATAAAGGCTCATTTACTGGGTTTTTCCAGCTGAGATCTAGTGTCCAGGGCCAAACTTTCATTGCTTTAAGTCTATTTTCAAAAGTTATTAGCTGACTAGAACATTGACGACAGCAAGCTTATTACATGATGTTGAATGACTGCAGGAAACCTACGCTTTCTTTCTTTCTTTATTTTTTTTTTAAAAAAAGGTAAATCTGTTTACTTTTCCCCAGCACAGACAGGCCTCAGAACTGGTCACTTGGGAGGCTCATTGATGGAGAGGGAAGAATTTCTCCACCAAAAGGCTCAGGAGTCCTTTCTAACATCTCTGCAGACTACATCTATACTCATCCTGGAGCACTTCTCTCACTGAAGTCAATAGAGTTACAGTGGCATACAATTGGGGTAAGTGAGTCAATGGAGTAACCCTGGAGTAAAACTAGGGTAAGTGAAAGGAGAATAACTGCATTTATTTTTTTATTCATAAACCAATATGGAAGCAGGATTGAAACTTGTTTGCAATATACTGTACCCTCATATTGCTAATATATGAGCAAAGTCACTTTCATATAGAATCAGAGAGGTAGCCATGTTAGTCTGGAATAGCAGAGGTAACAAAGAGTCCTGTGGCACCTTAAAGACTAACTAAAGTATAGAAGCATAAGCTTTCATGGGCTAATACCCACTTCGTCAATTATCTTTATAAAGATAATTATTGCAGGGTTAGACATGACAATTGTAATTAAAAAGTTAATTTTCAAATACTTTGAATAGTACCACGTCTTATGCTCCAAAACTAGCCGGCTGATCAAAATGGGCCCAGCTTTCTTGTTAAGTACTTGTACATATTATAATACATATTGCTGTTTAGTGAAACAAATCCATTAATTTGATCACATTCATTAATATAAAATAACCATATATCACACATTCAGTTGCCTGTTACCTCATATTTGCTAAATGGCATCAATAAAGAATGAGTCATGCCAGACACATTTTTGGTATCTTATTTTACACATTTCTAGAATTTAGGGAATGCCTGATGAGGGATGAACTTTTTTTGTCATATCACCTCTTTGCCATATGTATTGTTGTTGGATCTGTCCCAAAATATGCAGAGGGACTTTCCCATTTTCCTGTGACCATCCTTTCCTTGGGTTTTTCAACTTTTGTTTTGGATGCAATATGCTCCTTTACAATATCTTACCCAAATATGTTTCAATTCAGCTTCCACTCTTAGACAAGAGAAGTAAAATTTACAGTATGACAAAATCTGTCAATTCTAATGGATTCAGCCAACATTTAAGCATATGGACTCTTTCTTCATTATTCAGTTTACTTTTCATTAATTCCCAAAGCAGTTTTAAGTGTACTCCTTTTCTATGCCCAGTCCTAATTTATTATAATTTTCTATGACACTACCCTTTTACCCTTGAAGTTAATGACAAAACTCTCATAAATTTGAATAGTAGCAGAAGAAAGAGGCCCTAAATGAATGATTCTATCATTGAGATACTTATTTCTTTAAGGGCCTGATCCTGTGAGGTACTTAAGTGTCTTCTAACAGGGTGCTGATCACATCACTTTCCATTGATTTCAGTGGGAGTTGAGGGCATTCAGTAGCTTGCAATACTGGATTCCAAAGGCAAATGAAATAATTGGGGGTAAAGTATAAAACCCAGATGAATACCTTTTTTGGTAGCTACCGTATTTTTCGGCGTATAAGACGCCTTTTTAACCCCCAAAAATACTTTCAATATTAGGGGGGGCGTCTTATACGCCGAATATCGGCCGGACCAAAAAAAAAGCGCCGCTTTTTTCGCGCCGCTCTCCCAGCAGCCCGCCCGCGCGGCGGGGACTGGAGAGCGGCGCGCTCCCAGCAGCCCGCCCGCGTGGCGGGGACTGGAGAGCGGCGCGCTCCCAGCAGCCCGCCGCGTGGCGGGGACGGGAGAGTGGCGCGAAAAAAGCGGCGCTTTTTTTTTTTTTTTTTTTGGTCCGAAAACGCGGGGGCGTCTTATACGCCGGAGTGTCCTATGGGACGAAAAATATGGTATATATTTACCTTCCCCTCCCACACACCATATATGTAACCCTAAACTCGGTAGAAATTATACCTTTTCACTATGCCAACTTTTTCAAAAGTTTAGACATTTTTATACTGAGAAATGTTTGCCACATTCTCTTCATTCTCATAAGGTCGTGACTAAGATAAATAGATTTTAGAGAAACATTAAAGTGGGTGTATGTAGGAGGAATTTCATATTACTTGCTCATTTATTAGCAGATAGAATTTTACAGTCTTGTTGAAGTTTGTGCTTGATTCCTTTAAAGGGAATATTACAAAGATTGCAATAGAATATATATATATATATATATATATATATATATATATATATATATATATAATATGTATATTTATAGAATGGCACAATTTAATTTGGTATGGAATGGAATTTATGATGGAAACCTATTGCATAATGTCTAAAGCAGACAACTTAAAATCCAATTAAAAACATCACAAAGTAATAGGTATTCAGACAAGACTCCTATTACTGCTATGTAAATTATGTTAAAAGGCCAAGGGCCTGACTCAGCTCCTAATACAGTCAGTGGAAAGACTCCCTTTGAGTTCAATGGGAGTTGGATCTGGCACCAAATCCTGAAGTCTTTACTCAGAATTTTCTCAAACCTTACTCTGGCAAAATTCTGATAAGGTCAAATCCTTAGAGGCGCTGAGCTTCTGCTGAGCACCTGCTACCCCCATTAACTTAAATGTGGTTATTGCAGATATTGGGGTTTGAATCAGAGCAGTTGCTTGGTTGATATTTGGGTTGGAAGTCAATGGAAGTTGCAGGGCCTGAGAATCTGGGCAAGTGCGGGTTTTGATTGAGTAAAGATTAAGGACTGCATGACTAACCCAGAATGTTTAAGAGCGATTTTATACTTGGGCAATCTTTTACTGGCAATTACATACACCCTATTACCTGCCAATTACTTTTCCTATCCTTTGCTAATTTAAAAAAAAATTGAATTTAAATGGGTACTTGCTCCTTTTTATCCCGCCGTGGTAGGATGTAAGCAGGCAAAATAGGCATTGTACCAACCTCATAGTGAGAAAAAGGGTAAGTAACAAACAAAAAAGGATCTGACCTCCCAAATTATCATGGGACACATCCAGACTCTGAGTACATGGATGAATTCATGTGAATTCAGGGAAATGAGACCTGCTTGCACCAGCTTTGAATCTGGTTCTCTGTCTCAGAGTTGAAAACCCACTTCCATATTTATAGTCTTTATTATTATTTATTGTTTTATAGCCCCCATCAGTTTGCCATCACTTCAGCATATTTTCATCCTTACGGATGTGATGGGCAGTACATGTGCCATGTAGTGTACACAAGGAAGGTGGAGGAGGTCATAGGTCACAGAGATGCATGTGATTAGTTTAGGCAGATGCATTTAGCTGTGGTTACTTCCATCCCCATAGATTTGTGTGTATGTGTGTTTTCATAGGTGATACTGCAGAAATATGTTTGAGATAAGAGTGGAAGTTACATGAATAGATTTTGGAAGGTCATTCCAAGCATAAGGGGTAGCAAGGGAAAAAAACATTGCAAGATTTGTATGAGAAGGAGACACAAGAGCCATTGTGGCATCATAGGTAGAATACAGAGAATGAAGGAGACCAGGACAAAGACTTAGGTCTTGTCTACATGGGAAAGTTTTACCAGTTTCATACATGTAAACTCTCTTATTCTAGTATGAGAATGGCTTTTTTCATTTTTACTTCAGCCCCTTTCCAAGTGACACAAGCTAAATGGTATAATGAAAAAGGCCTTCTTATTGCAGACCACGGGCTGCCTAATTATATTACTTTAAATTCCTTATGTTACCTTATGTTATACCAGGAAGACTTTGTAGCACCTTAGAGACTAACCAGTTTATTTCAGCATAAGCTTTCATGCGCTATAGCCCACTTCATCAGATGCATCATGATAGCTATAGCTCACGAAAGCTTATGCTGAAATAAACTGGTTAGTCTCTAAGGTGCTACAAAGTCTTCCTCGTCTTATTTACAGATACAGACTAACATGGCTGCTAATCTTAAACCCATGTTATACCAGAAAATCTTTCCCATGTAGGCAAGGCTTAAGCATAGGCTGACCATACGTCCCGTTTTGAACGGGACAGTCCCGTTTTTTACATATTTTCTGACCATCCCGTCTTTTTAATAAAAATATCAAATTTGTCCCTTTTTTCGTAAAAAAAAACGGGACACGGCTTATTTCAGGGACCCACGGCTGGGTCCTGCCTCTTCCCGCAGCCCTTCAGTCCCTTCCCCTCCCCGGCCTGCTCCCCCCTTCCCTCCACCGCTGCAGAGCCCGCGCGGCGCGATTGGCTGGGCCACCCCCACATGTCGCGCGAGCTGGTTACAGCAGAGCCCGGCGCAATGGCAGAGTGGAGCTGCTGGCTGGGTAGGGGCTGCCTGGTGCCTCGCTCCCCCCCACACACACACATGGAGGAAACGCTGAGCCCAGCGTAGGTAGGGGCTGGGGAGGGGGGCTGCTGGCCGGGCAGGGGCTGCCTGGTGCCTCGCTCCCCCTGCCCCCCCCCCCACGTGGAGGAAACACGGAGCCCAGCGTAGGTAGGGGCTGGGGAGGGGGGCTCAGCGGCGGCGGGCGGAGTGGAGCTGCTGGCCAGGCAGGGGCAGCCTGGTGCCTCGCTCCCCTCGCTCCCCCCACATGGAGAAAACGCGGAGCCCAGCGTAGGTGGTGGCTGGGGAGGGGGGCGCAGTGGCGGGTCCTGCAGGGGTGGGATGAGCTGGGGGGTCATGGGGGAGGTGGGAGGCTGGGGGGGGCTGTGTTTTGAGGCCGTTGGGGGAGTCTGGGGGGGGTGTATTGGTTGCTAGTGGGGGGCTATGGGGAGAGATTGTGTAGGGAAGGCTGGGGGGGTGTAAGGGGCTGGGGGGTTGGTAGTGGGATGGTGTTGGGGAGCCTGGAGGTGGTTATGTGAGGGTTGGGTATTGGTGACTTTATGAATATGGGGGGGGGGGCGTGGTAGGGTTATATTTGGGGTCTGAAGGGAGTTATAACCCCGTCCTGTTTTTGCCATCCCAATGTCCTGTTTTTGTCACAAGGAAATATGGTCAGCCTACTTAAGCAGGGACTGTGTGACATAGGACCTTGGCAAGTTTAAATGGAGGACAAGTGTGGGTGGAATCAGGGCAGTAATTTTAAGAGTGTGGGTGATATGACTGACACTTATAGGCAAAAAAGATAATTTTTCTAGTGTCATCTAGCATGGAACAGGGAGAGGTTGGTAATATAAGGATGGAGCAAAGGAGACTGCAATGGGCAAGCAGTGCAGAGTGAGGATCAGTGATTTAGGTGTAGGGATGAATAGGAGTTGTCATCTTGTAGAGACATCATGAAGGAAAAAGTGACAGAACTTGGTCACAGCCTGAATATGGTGGGAGAAAAATAGACAGGAGTCAAGGATGACACTCAGTTTGAGGGAAGATGGAGTGTTGTCAACAGCAATGAAAAACAGGATAATGGATAGTGCTTGGGAAGAAAGACTGGGTGGTTTCATATGTCACCATCCTCCTCTGGCTTCATCCCATCTTCCCCTCTCACTTCATCCTGCAGTGAAATGATAATGCTGGAATTGTCACATCTCCCTTAGTTTCTTAGCAATAAATTGGATGGCACAACTGCAGGATTATGACTTTGATGGAGGATGAAATCAGAGAGAAAGTATTTATTGAAGACCAAACATTGAAACAATTACAAAAGGGATAATGACAATAGTAAAAATACCAAGACTCTGCAAATATTAACGTGTGATCTCTCTTACATTTTGTTCCAGTATGATGCATGCCCTCCCTTCCCCCAGACCTACTCCTTTGAATTATCTTGTTTACAGAATAGTTCCCTTTGGTATCTTCAGTGACTGAAACTTTAGTACTTGGCATAAAACTGGGAGTTACACCCTTTTGTATGACTGCTGGTAGGGTTCTTTACAAGACAAGTCCCTGGGGCACTGTAGAGTACATTAATCTTTATTTCCTAGCTGCCTGGTCTTATTAACCCTGCTCTCCCCCCATGTGTGCCAGATGATATTTGGCTGAAATGGGAGATATGTTTGTTGTTTCCAGATGCTAAGCTCACTGGGCACAGAAGACTAGAGAAGGCAAGACAGCTGACTAATGACAGTAGGCCTGCTCCCATTCCCACTGATTCAGACGGTATCTAGGTCTCTAGTGGATCTGCAGGGGAAGAAATTAAGGAGTCGTCCTGCTTTTACACCCCACTCCCCATCTAATAGTCCTCATGCACAACAGGGGAGCACAGAGACTTCTCCCTTTAGGTCCAAATCACCCCCCCAAAATAGATGGGTAGAGCCTTGAAAATGATGGTGTTATGACTGGGCCCAATCTCACTAGCCCGTGGAATTTGCTGTGTGGGCCAGAGAAGTAGCCACACCATAAAAAGGGACAGTACAACCATAAGCTGTTTGGGTCAGGGAGGGTCATTGTGCTCTTTGTAGAGTGACTTCTACAATGGGGCCCTAGTCCCTGCTCATGCTCCCTAGACATTACTACAATAGAAATAGTAATCATAAATAATAACAGCACTGCCTTCAGGCTCAATATCCCTGCAGCAAGGCCATGAAGTACTGCAGCACGTCAAGGACAGTCGGTTACAAATCCAAGGAGGCAGGTGGCTACGGGTTCCAGGAAGTAGATTTCCAACCTCTTGGGGTTTGTGTTGTCATTTGTTTACTTAGTTTTGTTAATTAGAAAGACACTATTTTTATGTTCTCAGATTGTACTGAACTATTTTAGAAACAACGGTCTGAAAAGCAGGGAATAAAGAAAACAAGCAGCCACTAGTTTATTGTACTGTGGCTCTCTCAGTATCTATGGAGTACTTCTCATTCAGCAAAGTTTTAAACCCTCATGTTTAGATTTTCAATAACACATTCATCTCAAATGCAGACATAGTGTTTTGAAGGGCACTTTGTAATGGTTTTATCCAGAGTCAGATTATTTGTAATCCAGGGGGAAAGCATGCATTCTTTGCAAGGCAAGTAGAAAACATATCTGAGCACAAATCAAAAGAATGATTATGGCACGCACGCTCTGTACCCATTACGGAATCCCCAAGGCTCTTTCTGTTTGTTTAGGCGCTTTTTCTTCTGATGCCTCTGGTTGGACTGGGTGTAAACTCAGCAATGAATAAGAATGGTTAAAATGGATAACATAAAAAGATGTGACATTCTTGAAGGATCCCATGTTTCAAACTTAGATTCAAGTGAAAGCTACTAAAGGAACACCTCCCAATGGTCTCAAGTAGATCTTTCTTCAATACATCAGAGGTTTGCATATCCATCTGTCACAGGGTGCACTTCTGATCTCATCTCAATCCCAAACAAGCTCACATTCACTGGGTAATGAAAAATGGCATTTGCACAAAGTGGAAAGAAAAAGCATTGTTTCTACCGCACATTATGTTTTACACTGCTCGTGAGAGGACGTTTCATATCCCATAAAATACATTATCTGTAACTTACTGTGCATGCCAGAAAAAAAGCAACATTGTATCTTTAAAAGAGATGTCTTGTTTCTGAAAACACTTTATCTCTCACATTTCCCTACCCACAAAGTAACCTGTGTTTATAAGCAAATCCACTCAACCCCTTAATAATGACCTAGAGTAAACATCTGACATACGCTGCTTTCAAGCTCCTCTTTGTTTAGGCATGAATTGTTCATTTTTATGTCTTTTGTATACTGCCTGAAGGAAAGAAAAATGATACAAGGGATGTTTTACATTATCAATGGTGGCAGAGGTTATGCCTGTGTTTATCTGATCCTCTTTTACTGCATTACAAACGGTAAGATAAACTGCATGGCATACAATGGTCATTAATTTTAGCACACATTGTCACATTTTTTTAATTTAAAAGGTATTCGATGTAAGATAACCAGTTTGTCAGGGTTTCTAGTCATTTGCAAAATCTGTGGCAATCTCATTTGATAGAGCACATTTATTTTTAATATCAGTATGCAGCTAATTTTAAAATGCAAGTTCCCTTTTTGTTTGCATTAGAAAGACAACTATTTCCTAGTGTGAGCTGTTATCCAGTTTCATAATGAAATGGGTTTCACTAGAACTAGTCCTTTCATGTGGATGATCTATCTTATGGTCAGCCTTATTTGATGACATGGGTCCTGCTAATGCCAAACAAAATAACAACAACACCCCTGAAATGTGAGGCAGCATAGGGAAAAAAACAGTTTGGTGAAGAGGCTTCTTCTTTAAACACACACATATACACCCTTCCAAGATGTCCACAACTGAGTGTCTTGGGATAGTGTAATAAAATCAACAGAGAACTGGTGAGGTGGGAGGGGGAATTATACCTTGAGTAGGTGGTGTTTTTCTTCTGTGACTCAGTGCTCAATTTGTAATGAAAATGGGGCTGGGACTCAAGCAGGTTTTTTACTTTCATAAGTGATGTGGCAATCCCAGAGGTGCCAGGGCTATGAACTGCCAAGCCTAGATGCACCAGGGCTTAGCCCTGGCAAGTCCTGGCACCAATTAAGCACTGTCTGAGCTTCTTAAGATTTGCTTGACCCTGGTTGGTTGAACTACTCACTTTATCTAAAAGTAATTGAAGTTCATATTTATATCTATATTACACAAAGTCATGAATATAATATTATAAAATGCTTTTCATCTCAGGATCATGCTGACAGCAGCCAGTTTGCTGACTTTTCCAAGCAAAGGCCCAAATAAACACCACCCTGTGAGCCTACTTATAGGCATAACTAGTAGCGAGGCCTATATATAAGATTACCTAATACTTTCCATTATAAGCCCATTTTCAGTTGCTTATTACTTTGCCAAACTTTTATGGCTTAGGCTGAAAATTTCCATGCTTTCTCTAGTGTCTTAAAAAATCTTAAGTTTCAGCAAAAACAGTTCAGCCAATTCTGAGAATGAGGTTAAGGAAGAACAGATAGTTTTGCCAATATTAAGTTTTGTAAGGAGCTTTAGCAGCTCCAGAAGCCGGAACTTGCCATTTGGTGAGACAGATACCTTTCCTCTGCGCAGGGCCGGCGACAGGAATTTTGGGGCCCTGTACCCAGATTGTGCGGGGCTCCCCCCCGGTCTCCCGCGGCCCCCACCCGCCGGTCTCCCACCGCCTGCGGGCCCCCCGGCCATTCTCCCGTCACCCGCGCCCCCCCCCGGCCGTCTCCTGCCACCCGCTGGCCCCCCCGGCCATTCTCCCGCCGCCCGCGGGGCCCCCCGGTCTCCCGGGCCCCCCAGCCGTCTCCCACCGCCCGCGGGCCCCAACCCCTGCATATGCTTTGGCCGCGTGGCCGGCCGGGAGAAGCAAAGGGAGGCGAGGGGAGGCTGCTGGGTGCCGGGGGAGGGGGCTGGTGAGCGCTGCAGCGGCTGCCCGGAGCCGCGCCTTGCTCACAGGCCTGGCGACAAGCGGGTACAGCTGTACCTGTTGTACCCCCCTGTCGCCGGCCCTGCCTCTGCGCATTAAAAGCCAGCCAGATCCATTCATTCGTAAGTCGCTACAAAATCACAATTTGCACACACTTGCTAGAAGAGTGCTGCTAAAGTCTCTGAACATTCTATCTGCCCTGAGAAGTCTCCAGTCCCACAGAGTGCCCTACACGTCAATGACCCCAAGCACTGCCTCGGGACAGAGCTAGAGCTCTGGAATGGTGTAATCACAGCTGATGTTATATTCCAGCTCCTTTAGCCTAGGGGAACATGTGCTGGATGCTGAGAGGTCATTAGTTCTAGTGTCAAGTTTTTCATTAATTGGTGTTAAGAATTATGTGCACTTCGTACCTTTTGTTATTAAGCAAGGCCATCGGAGGCAGGTAAGTATCATCCCCCCCATTTTACACATGGGGTAAGTGAAAAGGCCCCTTCGGACAGAAATGACTATAAGCGAGCTGCCAGGTTTTGTGCAGAATAGAAGGTGCAGCTTTTTGAAATTTAATCCTCTTTTCCTCGTGGCTTTTGGTTCCTCTAGCTAAATAAACGTAGCCCCACAAACTCTGAACTTTACAGTCCCATAACATCTCAGAGATAGTCCACTGCTTAACGTTTAAAATGAAAGCCTTCACTGAGTTTCACAAAGATTTATATGGGGATCTGACAACTACTTGAGTTTACAACACAAAAACGAAGCTGAAAAATGTTTTTCCATCTTCCATCAAGATATTGTGTTCATGGACTATTCTGGACTAACTCTGTCCCTGGCATGTGCTCTAGGTGCTCTGGGGAGGCAGAGGGGCAGGCTGAGCAGAAGTGGGGATGGAGGCCTGGGCTCTATGGGACAGATGGGATGCACATTGGCTCTAGGTAGACTGTGGGTGGTAAAGAGGAAGTAGTTGAGAATGAGAAGGGAAGCTGTTGAGTGAAGTGGAGATGGAGTTTTGAATGCCTTAGCAGCTTATTTCCTTGCTTTTTATTAGTTTAAGTTGATAGGAAAAGCAGTCCAGCCAGCTTAACTCAACGTGAAATATTTTCTCTGTGAGATGATACAAGGAGATCTGTTAATTTCCTACCCTGACAAAGGAGCAGGACATTTGATTACCTTGGTATCAGGGGTGGCTCTATGCACCAGCACAGCAAGCGCATGCCTGGGGTGGCACCCTGTGGGGGGGAGGCGGCCTGCTGGTCGCTGTCAGGGCAGCAGTCAGGCATCATTTGGCGGCATTTCAGCAGCAGGTAAAGCCACCGAATCGGCGAGACATGTGGACCTCCCTCAGGCGTGCCGCCAAAGGGCGCCTGACTGCCGCACTTGGGCGGCAAAAAACGTAGAGCTGCTCCTGCTTGGGATATGCTTTTGTGAAGATCTCATGCAGTAAAGTTTGGAGATTCAATCCTGGCTGTAACTGAATCTTGGAACTTCCAGATCATTCACCTCTCTCCATGCCACACTGATCCTTGCCAGTCCTGCTGTAGTGCTGTATGGGAAGGGGGATCACAGTCACCTATTTGCATGATCTATAAAGTAAGGCCATTAATATTTCCCCCCACTTATTTATTTGTGTGTATTTCACTACCAATACCAATCAGTTTCCATGCTGATAGACAGTCATAGTAACAAACCAGTAAAGGAAGAGGTAAAGGGGAAGATTTTCTTCTGTATTTCCTTGTTTTGGGAGTGGTGGGAGAGAAATGAAGGAGAATGAGAAAGAACCTCCATCTTACTGTAAAATAAGTTTCTATTTCTTAAAGGAAAATGTATAGAATTTATAAGGCCAAATGAAAAGGCACAAATAGCCCATAGCTATCCTTACTACAAAGAGCCAGATTATAGTGGTACCATGAACAAGGAGAGGTTAAGCTCCTCTTACTCCCATATGCTATCTTTACTTGTTGTTTACAAGACAGTCCTATATGACGTGGAATTAGAAGAGGTGAATGATTTAAAATATCTTGGTAGTTACATATCAGCTGATGGTAACATTGAGAAAGAGATATCCGCCAGAATTAGTCTTGCAGCAAATGCTTTCAACAGACTTCAAAACATCTGGAAGTCATCAATCTTTCAAACTAAAACTAAAGTAAAGATCTACAGGTCAAATGCCCGCTCTGTATTGCTCTATGCGGCGGAAACGTGGAGGACCAACAAGAAGATAGAAAGTCAACTCCAGGGTTTCAAAGGAAGGTATCTTAGGCGCATCCTTAACATACACTGGCTGCAACGTGTCACCAATAGAGAAGTGAGCCGACTAACAGGCATTAACAACGTAGTGGATGAGGTGAAACAACGAAGATGGAGATGGTTGGGTCATGTGTTGAAAATGGATACTACCAGACATCCTCACGCTGCTCTTAGATGGACACCACAGGTAAAAAGAAGGAGAGGCAGACCGCTGGGAACGTGGCGAAGAACTATTGAAGGTGAAATGAAAAATATGGGAAAGACCTGGGATGAAATCTCCTGGCTAGCCCAAGATCAAGTTGAATGGAGAAGAATGGTTGATGCCTTATGCTCCACGAGGAGTGAAGAGGATTAACTTAACTCCCATATGCTGACTATGCACACCAGGGGGACCAGCATGAAACTTGTGAAAGCTCATGATCTAACTAGCATGCTTTCTGCAAAGGAAAAAACTGTGAGCCTCCCTAATTTTTCTTTTAACATATCAATGAAATAGTAGATAAAAGGTCTACTGAAAATCAAAATAAATTAGGTCATTTAACAAAATCCCTCATAACAAGCTACTAAAGAAACTAAGAAGTCATAAAATGAAAGGCAAAGAACTGTCATGGATCAGAAACTGGATAGAGACAGAAAACAAAGAATAGGAAATAATCAATTTTTATTAAGCAAAAAGATAACAATTAAACTGGTCAAATTTTTTTGACAGAATAGTTTCATGTTCGAAAAGGCAGTTTCATCAACCTCTAAATGATTTCTGGTAACTTGCTATTTTCAATGAAATTGTTGATGGGGAAAATTTGAAAGAAATCATTTGACCTTATCAATTCATTTTGGTAAAGTAAAAATGTTTCGTTTATCACTTTCAATCATAGACTTATAGACTTTATAGACCATCATGATCATCTAGTCTGACCTTCTGCTTGTTGCAGGCCACAGAACCTCACCCACCCACCCTTGTAATAGACCTCTAAACCCATTGTGTTTTGATATTTATATAATATTAAATAGTGTAATAATATACGTATTTAATATAATAACATAAGGTTTTAATATAATATAAAAGTTGAAATAAAATGAATAGAAATGATCAAGTTAAAAACCGATGTGTTTATTTTAACAAAATGCTTTGATGGTCCCAAATCAAAATTTTTCTGATGCTTTATTCTGCAGGAGCCTTCAAAATGTTGCCTTTTAATTCTGATTCAGAACAAAATTTTCCCCAAAATATTGGAATTTCTCACAGAGCAGAAATTCCATTTTCTGACCAGCTCTGCCAGCAATGGAATAGTTGGAAAGTTCCATTATGAGGAGCAGTGCTGTTTAATCTATTTATTAACTAATCCAAAAGGGGCATGAGCAGTGGCATGACAACTTTTGCAGATGATCCAAAATTATTTGTATTAGTTAAAACAAGAGAGGACTCTGAGGAACTTCAGAGGAGCCTAATGAAGGAAGATGAAAGGACAATATTTTGGCAGATGAAATTCAGCGCTGACAAATGAAAAATAATGCATCTTGGAGGGAACAGCCTGAACTACTCAGCTATGTCAGTGGATTCTAAATTAATGACATAATCTCAAGAAAAAAATCTGGGGTAAAATTTTCAAAAGTGCTGAAACCCAAGTCCAGTTTTTAAAAGTGCTTAAGACATTTTAGTTGTGTCTACAATGCAGCTGAAAGCCTGCCTCGCAGCCTGAGTAGACAGACCTATGGCTCAGCTTGAGCCATGTGCTAAAAAAGCTGCCAGAGTCCAACTCTGCAGATCTCCTGGATCTGAGGTCAGGTGGCTAGCCTGAGCCGTTGCCAGTGCCACAACATCCATACTGCTATTTTCAGCACAATAGGTCAAGTGGAGTTAGTGTGAGTCTGTCTACCCAGGCTTGGAGGTATGCTCCCAGCTGCAGTGTAGACGTACACTTCAGCGCTTTTGAAAATGTTACCTTTGGGCATTATTATGGACAAATCAATGGAGACCTTAGGTCAGCGTGCAGCAGCGGTTAAAAAAGCAAACAAAATGTTAGGCTCCATAAGGAATGGAGTGGAGAATAATATGGACAATATGACAATGTCATTATAGAATTCAGTAGCAAGCCCTCAGCTGGAACACTTCTCAGTTCCGATAACCCAGTGTCAAAAAGGGGATTGCAAAAATAGAGGGAATTCTTAGACTGGTGACAAGAAGGACCAGTGGCATGAAAAAGCTCCAATATACACAGAGATTGGAAACACTGGGAGTGTACCTTAGAGAGGAGATGAATAAAAGGGGTGATGAATAAAAGGGGGCACAATAAAAGTATGCAAAATAATATTGGTGTAGAGAAGGTATATCAGGGACTTCTATGTATCCATTGTTGTCATGGAGAAATAAAGGGACATTTAATTAAATTAAAGGTGTCAATATCACCAAGTCAGGCTTATCAGCATTGAAAAAGGAATTAGAAATGTAAATGGCTAAGAAGACTATTCAAAGCTGTAACAGCAAACATTAAAATCAAGTGCTCTGGAATGATATAAATTCTCAATCATTAGGGTATAAGCTACCTTCTAACTACTGGGAGTTAGGATGAATATTTTCATAGGTTCCAAAGCCAAAATGGACCATTGTGATCATTTAGTCTGACCTCTTGCAAAATACAAGCCATTGAACTTCTTAAAATAATTCTTAGGACATATCTTTTAGAAAACTATCCAGTCATGGTGAGAAATTCACCACAACCCTTGGTAAATTGTTTCTACGGTTAATTACTCTCATTGTCCAAAATTTCCAGCCTGAATTAGTTTAGCTTCAACTTCTAGCCGTTGGATCGTGTAATACATTTCTGTGATAGACTGAAGAGCCATTATTAAATATTTGTTCCCCATGTTTATACTTGCAGACTGTAAACATGTCACCCCTTAACTTTCTTTAAGATAAACAGATTAAGCTCTTTGAGTCTATCACTATAAAGCACATTTTCTAATCCTGTAATCATTGTCATGGCTTTTCTCTGAACCCTCTCCAGTTTATCCACATCCCTGTTGAATTCTGGACATCAGAACTGGTCAGAGTATTTCAGCAGCAGTTACATCAGTACTAAATACAGAGGAAAAATAACCTCTCTACTCCTACTTGTGATTTCCCTCTTTATGACGCCTGGGATTGCATTCACTTTTTTGGCCATAGCATCAAATGAGAAGTTCATGTTCAGCTGATTATCCACAATACCCTGGCCCCCGCCATTACTTTTTCAGTCACTGCTTCCCAACATCGAGCTCCCCCCCGTCTGTAAGTATGGTCTACATTCTTTATTCCTAAAGCATGGTTTAAAATAATTTGGTTTTAAAGTCTTTACAAATGGTCAGGAATTTTAAAAAATAAGTCTTTAAAAAGAATTTGTTAATTTGGTCATTCTTAGTCTTGTGGAAAATACCTATAAAAGTTAACAGACCATGATAACCTCACTATATAATTTTAAATCAACTTATAGAATTGTACAAAGAGAGTGATATCCTGTATGTAAATTCTATAAGCTCATTTAAAATCATATAATATAGGTTATTATTCTCTATTAATGCCTACCGGTATTTTTCACTAGTTTAAGAATCAAGAGTGCTAACCTCACTGTATAGGTTGGTTTTAAAATTCTAGAGCAAGGATGTTATTCTGTACATACATTCTATGATTGAGATCCTGATCCTTGCTCTGGGCTATCTACACTGCATAAAAGGGCTAGGGCAACATAAAGGAGCTTTAAAAGCCCACATTCCTGCCGGAGGAGAATTCTGCCCTCATAGGCACTGAAGAGTCATAAATTTGACTTGTAAGGATCCTTTTGCAAACCCCTTGTCCCCCATGGGGATATGTCACAGCAGGGCTGTGAGTGGAAAGGAACTACTGGGTGTGC
Organism: Sternotherus odoratus; assembly: GCA_032164245.1. Lineage (NCBI taxonomy): Eukaryota > Metazoa > Chordata > Testudines > Kinosternidae > Sternotherus > Sternotherus odoratus. The sequence continues at coordinate 75,334,223 of JAVMKO010000007.1, read as the reverse complement.
TGCACAATTTCTGGGCTACTCTAATTTAGAAAAATCCTGAGGGCTGTCTAAATGACATTGGTGGCGCTCCAGGTCCTGTAGGTTGCAAAGCTACGTTTCCCTCCACTCACCTGGCGTTGTGAATTCTAAGAGGCACAGCCCTCAAGGTGCAGGACAGAAGCTCACCTGTTCATAAACTCTGTAACTGTTTCCTACAATAGTAAGAATGTTTCAAGCTAATTGTTTTTCAGGGCTTAAAAATAATTAAAAACTAATTGAAACCTCCATGATTTTGAATAAGCAAAACCACTCTCTCAAGGCTCAGTGGAAAGGGTTCTTGGCAAAGTAATACCTCAAGGGTAGCCAGGTGTCGCCTTGCCCTGCTCAGTGGCATTGCCTTTTGATTCACTCTTGATTTTTCAGTTTCTGCAGTTCTATTTTTTTTTCCGGACATAAGCCCCCTGCTTCCTGATGGCTCGCTAGCTAACAGTATCTGTTTGTGTGTTTGTTTAAGTAAAATGAGCTGGTCTGCAAATGGCCATCTATATCTTGTGAAAATTTAGATACAGCTTTGAGGCCCACTGATGTCCCAAACCACTGTTGACCAATTCCAATTTTTCTTTATGAATTAGAAATAAACTCCACAGCCTTCCTGTTATGCAAAAAAATCTTCTGCACTGCTGCATAAGGGGTTTTTTTTATTTATTTTTTTCAGCATACAGCAGATCCCCTAGTGTTTTAAGTGAAGCTGCCTATTTTTAACACAATATGAAATCTATTTGAATATAAATACGGTGTGTGTTGCATTTTGTGGCAGTATTTTACTTTAAAATATTGTAATAATTAGTATAGACAACAATGAAAAAGCCTATTAATTCTGCACTATATTATCTTCCTATTTGCTTGTAGCACAGGTAGAAACAGAATGGGTCACATCTGCAGTATTATGTAGGATTTTGTTTGATATGCAGTACTGTATTATACACGTATTCAAAAACTTATTAACAGTAAAGTGTGAAATAGCTTACTCCTAAAAATATTCATGGCAGGATCCAGTCTTTCGCTCCTGAGCCAGCATATATGTCTGGATCAATGACCAGAACTGGCAGGGTTCTGTTGGAAAGAATCCATTATCAGTGTCTGTCACTCTGGATGCTTGTGCAGAGAAGCTGAACACAGGGAAAGCAGCAATCAAAATTCCAATACAGTAAATCATTGGGAAAACTTTGATATGTTCAGTTTTCATCATGTTCTCCCTCTGTCATCACCTTATATTACAATTGAATTATTTTTATAACAATGCTAAAAAATATTTTACTAGAGCATGGGACCTTTCACATTGGAACGCTGCCCGTGGAATCAATTTTCTTCATTCTTAACCTGACCTTGGTATCAATTTTCCTCAGGGTTCAATATTAGCTGCAAAATCTTGAACTCCTTAATACTTTCACCCATCCCCCAGATCCAGTGCAAGGGACACTTATATAAGGAAGCTAAAGATTGAAAGGCTCTTGACAAAGAAAAATAGTAACTAGATAAACAGACCTGAATGTACTGAAGCTTACATGTGCCTCATTTACACAAAACGCCATTAGCCTGATCCTGTTTATTCAGAGTACAGCAGAGGCAACCTAGCCTGCATGTCTGAATAGGTTGCGTTAGATAATACAATGTAGCCTCAGACATGCAAGGCGTATTTCCATAATATATAAGGCAAAATATGTTGCATTTAATCCATCACCAGTGGGTTCACTGAGCGTAAGGATTGATTTTTTTTCACATTCTTACATTATTGCCTACATTAATATTAGTCAGGGAATGAAGTGAAAATGAAGTGCCATTTTCAGCATACAAGCTGAGGAAGACCAGCACAAATAAAATACAAACCATCTTGCTAGTCAAAACATAAAAATATATTTAAAATAAATAATCTGCATTGCAGAACCTCTCTCGC